>LPNX010874670.1:75188-106867 GCA_001517045.1 Pseudotsuga menziesii
CCTTAGAGGTGGAGGGCCTAAAGTCACTTATGGTTCCGAGTTCTTTCATTGGTTGAGAAACCAACTATTTATGTTGGAGGGCTATGCTTATGAGGGGGCAGACTTCCAAAGTGACCCGAAGCTAGTCTTACTTGAGGGGGAGGTGTGGGATGACCGAGGTAAGAAGAAATTATCCACTTATGTTTTTTAAATTTTATATTTATTTTCTATAGTACTGGCATAAAAAAAATTTCCATGCATACATTGGATGTGTTCGTCCGGCTGGGATGTCACCTATTGCTAGGCAAGATGGTACCCAAGATATGATGGTATATTTCTCCAAAGCTGAGGAAGAGCTTAGAGATATTGAGGAGAACCTACAACACTTGACTGTGGGTATCCATAACATGACCATTGATGAGGTTCCTAGGCGTTATCAGTGCCATACCATAGGTGTCTTCGGACGGTTTTCTAGACTACTTCGCATAGTGGCCCAAGCCATTGCATGCTACCATGAGCACCATGAGGATTAGTCTGCCTTGATCTTCACTTTTTGTATATTTATTACTAAAATATTTGAAGCTTTGTATTTTTCCCTATGTACATGTATTCTAAACTTTTTATGGTCCTGAACGGGCACTGAAAGCTAGAGATGCTTCATCCCAAATTTTGTATCTCGATGCTAGAGCATTTATATTTACAGTTATGTGTGAAAAATGTGATGTGTGGAATGATTTATATACTTATGAATTTACACATGTTTTTTATGTTTTCAAATGGAATTTTCAAGTATGAGCAATATGCCAATCCAATACATAGTTAGCTAGGGAAACTACCACAACATTTAGGTGTCTCGGGATGTGATGATATATAACTTGCTCAAAATAACTCTTTAACAACCTAAATATTCGTAAAGTACAAAGAAGAACGGGATTTCAAATGGTGTAGACTCAATTAAGCTGATGAACAACTCCTTTAGAGTCTAGGTAAACCCTAATTTCCCTTACATCATTAGCTAGGGATTCCGTCAAAAATATGATTATTGCATGATATTCTACCAACCATGATATTCCACCATATTTTTGGTGGAGGGACCTAAAATAATACCCCATGAACTCACTAGCTCACTTGTAGGAGAGTATAGTACTCGAGCTGCTAATGCAAGGTTAAGTGTATATCAATGAGCACCATCAGCAAAACCAATGAAGGAAGTCCTCTGTCGATTAGAAAAAAGACATGCATAAGTAAGGTTTTATGAAAAAACACATTTTAAATCACACAAAAGACACATCTCTCAAATATTAAGACACAGAGAAAACTACCAAAAATATTTATAAAGACTCTATGCTAGATTACGTAGGCAAGGTATATTTTGAGGTAGGGCCCATTTCACGGCTCTCCCAAAGGTATCCCATCATAATCAACAAATTCATATGCCCCCTTCTCTAAAACATGAAAGAAAATATAGGGCCAATGTCACATAGACTCAAATTCTCCTCCCCCCAGCTTGTCATGTTTATGATCGTAGGTCAAAACCAAATCTCCTTCATTGAAGGAATGGGGTTGGATAGTCCTGTCATATTGGACTTTCATTATTCATTTGTGTGCCTCATTAGCTAAGTAAGAATCACATTGAGTTTCATCAAGTTTTTTTAGATATAGGAATCTTTCTTCATCTGTAGTGGTGTTGGGTAATAGTTCCACATCAAGTTTTAAATAAGGGATTTCACATTCTATCGAGAGGGTAGCTTCCATTCCATATACTAGTTGGAAGGGTGTAAAAATGGTGGAAGTTTTGAAAGTATTCGAATAGGCCTACAGTGCAGAGAAGAGCTATAAATTCCAGTTTGACTTGACTTGCCTTACCATCTGTTGTAGCATCATTTTTAATACTTTGTTTATTTCCTAAACCTAGCCATTGGCCCGATGGTAGTATGGTGTATATTTATCATGACGAAACCATAATTTTACACTAAGTTCTGCCATCATCTTGTTTTTAAAATGTGATCCATGGTCGGTTACAATGGCCCTAGGAATCCTGAATCTCACAATGATATGGTTAAATAAGAATAATGAAATAGTCTTACCATCTTTGACATATGTGGGCATTTCCTGATCCCATTTTGTAAAATAGTCCACATCGACAATAATGTATCCATGCCCCCAAGATGAGGTAATTCTATAGTGCATGAAGTCTATGCCCCATTAGGCACACAGGGCAACTGCTACAATGAGATGAAGCGGAGTTGGATGTGTGCGTTTCTTGGAAGTAAACATTTGACATGTTGGGAATTTCTTGACTGTTTCAATATAATATTTGAAAATAGAAGGCCAGAAATACCCGGCACGCAATATTTTCTAGGCAGTAGCCAGCCTAGACAGATGACGGCCACAAGATCCAGCATGCTAATCATTCGGAATGATTTCGGCCTCTTCATGTGTAAGGAAATGTTGTAAGATAGAGTCAACACAATGGCAATATAGGGTATCATTCAAAATAATATAGCTTTTGTCCTAGTCATAAATGCGATGACATTCATCTCTAGAGGCAGTAAGCTGGTATCGTAAGGTATGGAGATAAAAAATGATATCTCCATACCATGGATCAGTCATACTAATGAGAAAAAATGATTCATTGGGAAATGAATCAAAGGGATCTATAGTTTCAGTAGTATGGGGAAGGCCACATATAAGCTATGCAAAAACAAGGGACATATTGGAAGTACTTTTGGAGAATTGTAGCTCAAACTCTTGGAAAATTACGATCCAACGTGAGTATTTGCCCCCAATCACTTGACCTGTAAGGATATAGTACATGAGGTTGGAATCCGTGTAAACAGTGGTGGTGTGGAGCAAAATATAATGACAAAACTTCTGGACCGTGATGACCATGGCTAGAGCAAGTTTCTCCACATGTGAGTATCGAGTTTCAGAGTCGAGAAGACTCTTACTAGTGTAATAAATCACATGTTCTTGGCTTTGTTCATATATTTAAACAAGGACCATGCCTATAGTAGACAAGGATGCATCCACATACAACGAATAGTTCTTAGCATAATTTGGTGGTTGCAACACTGGTGCATGTGTAAGTGCATGTTTAATATTATGAAATGCATGTGGTGTGAAATCATCCCAGACAAATGGGGTATCTTTCTTGAGAAACCTCATGAAACGATGTGTCCTTTCTGCATAGATGCAGCCGAAACGACATAGAAAGTTTGCCTTCCCTTGCAAAATTTGGAGTTCAGTTACGTTCGTGGGAGCTGGTAGGGCTAAGATAGCCTCAACGTTTTTAGGGATCTATATAGATGCCATCTTTGGAAACAATAAAACTAAGAAGTCAGCCAGCTTCGACATAGAGAACACATTTATGGGTATTTAGAAGAATATTAAGATGATGACATCGAAGAAACACAGCTCTTAGATGGTCGACATGAATATCCCGTTGTTTGGCATGAGTAGGAAGGTCATCAAAATATGGTTCCACAACATGTTTAATGTCATGAAAATCATATGACATGGCATATTGGAATGTCGCACCAGTGTTCTTTAAACTTAAAGGAAGTTTACAATAAGCAAAAGTACCCGAAGGGAAAATGAATGATGTCTTGTTTTGATCTGACAGGAGATGCTCAATCTGATTGTAGTAGAAGAAGCCATCCACAAAGGAAAAAATAACGCTTCTCGCATAGTTATCAATTATCTTATCGATATAGGGAGTGGGAAAGTTTTCTTTTGGACAAGCTCGATTCAAATCCCTAAAATCAATACAAACCCTAATAGTACCATGTTTATTGTTCACAAATACTATGTTGGACACCCATTTAGTTAATGATATAAGGTAAATGAGACCAGCCATAAGAAGTTCCTCAACTTCTTCTTTAATAGTGGCTTCTTTTCTTGGATGGACCTGTCGAAGTTTCTGACTGACGGGCTTGGCATCATGGTAAGTTTTAATTTCATGAACAACAATAGAGGGATCAATCCATGGAATTTATTCATATGTCCATGCAAAGACATCTCTAAATTCCTTAAAAAGTTTCATGTATGTTTTAACCTTTTTGTTATAATAATCAACCCATAGTAAGCTACCTTAGACATTAATTAATCCATTTTTGTCTTATTTGCCTAGTTTCCATATTCCACTCTATGCAAGTTGTCCTCCACATGTCATAGATGGTAAAACATGCTAAAATTGAGTCATGGAGTGCTTGGGAAACCTCTTGGAATCAATTCTACTTTATTCCTGAACCTTCCTAGTGCATATCTATTTTTTCTACTTTATTGTTGCTTTTACTGAGTTTTAATGCAATTGGGAAAGTATGACTAGGTGAAGTTGACTTGTTATTTTCCCTCATCCTCCTCCTCTCTTTTCTCCTAATAAAATCATGTATGAGTTTTCCTTCCATCACCTACTAGCTTTCCTAATTGATTTTTCCAATTCATGAGCTCCTAGGAAAATTTGGAAACTACTTTATGCACCTATTGGGGATTTGACTAGATTTAGTAAACTTGATTTTGAATAATTCGAATGGCATCCAAATGAATTGGAATATATCATGTAATTATTTATTTTGGCATCCTATTACTTCACAAGGTTCGCTATTGTACACTTATTCAATATAGACTAGTATTCTGCTCCATATTCAGTCTCCTTTATGTGTAATTGGTAATTTTTGTGAGTGTAATTGTTCTAACACATGGGTTCAATTTCCACATGGTATCAAATACTTTTTAAATCAATTTCTCTCCTTCCATATTGTTATTGTAGGTTCTACAGCATTGACTGGCAGCATTCTGCTGACTGAATGGACAATTTCTGAGCTATCGATCAATCTCAAAATATCATCTTGACTCCATTTGATTTATTTGAATGGAAAGCAGAGATAGAGATGCTATTGAGAGAAAATGCCTCTGAAGAGTGACTATGGAAACAAAAGCAGAGCCCAATGCAGCTGCAGAAAAAATTAAATGGCACAACAGGAGGGATGACACCTATGGTCTCCTGTGTCTGAGCATATCCAGAGACCTCCTTTTCCATCTTGATGGATTGACATCACCAAATGAAGTATGGTAGAATATTGTTGATATTTTTGGTAAAATATATGAGATGAGAGGACATCAAATCAAGAATGAATTGATCTCCTTGAGTCCCAGCAGCTTCGAATCCTTACAACTCTACTTTTCCAAGTTTAAAGCCCTTGTTTTGCAGCTAAACTAGTGTGGAATTGAATAGAAGGAGGAACAAATAGTTTTGGCCATACTCTCAAAGCTTGGCCATGACTATTCAATGTTTTTTTTTACCTTCCATGCCACCAAGTTGACAGCTCGAGCCTGGAAGATGCCTAAACTTGTAGAGTTCATGGAATCTCTCACACAAGAACAAGATAAACTGGTGATGATGGGCACTATCAAACCTTCCAAATACCAAGCTCTGGTTGCTATAGATTTTAGAGGGGATTCAAAAGGCAATAATAAATTTAATAAGCCACCTAAGCAAAAGAGAGACAAGAACAAGTGTCCAGAGGAGCCCCAAGGTTCCAAGAAGAACCCCAAAAGAAGAAGAACAAAGGAGAAATGAGCAAGTGCACATATTGCAATAAGGGAAATCATCCTGAAAGATTTTGCATGAAGAATAAAATTGACATGATGAACCAACTCTTGGAGAAGAATGGCATCTCCCTTCTTGCTAGCTCAAAGAATAGGGAAGGAGGATCAAATTTAGAATACAAAGAGAGAGTACATGCATTGGTTGCTAGCACATCAAGCTCACCTAGTTTCATCATTGATTTTGGAGTTTCAAGACATGGTTTCAACCAAGGAGGAATTCACCTCACTTGACATGTTTAAAGGTCCACTAATAGTACTGGGAGATGACTCTCTCACTGAAATTTTGGGCAAAGGGATGATTGATCTTGACCATGGTAAGTTTAGAAATGTATTGTATGTTCAAGGTCTTGCTTCTATCCTCTTGTCAATGTATCAGATGACCCATACAGGGTCTCTAAAGAAGTTCATATTCTCCCTTGATGAAGTTGAGATCACAAAGATATCAAGTGGTAATTTCATTGCAAAAGGAGTTGCAAATCACACTTTGAAGTTATACATGTTCTCACATTTCGTACCCTACTCAAACCCCTCTGTTCTTCTGATTCATGCTAATGAGGAAAGAAAGATTTGGCATGAAATATTTGGCCATCTTAACTATAATTATATTTCTGATCTTAGTGAAAAAGAAATGGTCATTGGGTTACCAAAGATTAAGTTTTCCAAAGGAGTCTGTCTAGGTTGCATCTTAGGAAAACACCCAGAGCATAAATTTGAGAAAGGTAGTCGTGAGAGAACCTTTGCACCTCTTGATTTGACCCACAATGATGTTTCGATCCCATTTCCTCATATGTCAATGAGTCAGGCCAAATATGCATTAACATTCATAGATGACTTTTCAAGGTACTGCTGGGTTTACTTCCTGAAGCATAAGTCTGAAGTTTTTGGCCTCTTCAAAGTCTTTAAGGCTTTGGTTGAAAACCAGTCTGGGAGGAAACTCAAGGTCCTCAGATATGAAAATGGTGGTGAGTATGTCAAGTCTAATTTCATTCAATATTTTTCAGATGCAGGTATTCAAATGCATAATTCTATCCTTTACACACCATAGCAAAATGGTGTTGCTGAGAGGAAGATCAGATCACTGAAAGAGATGGCAACCTACATGATGGAGGCTAAGACTTTGCCACCAAAATTTTGTGCCAAAGCTATAAATTGTGAATCCTATATCCAGAATAGGGCGCCTCATAAAAATCTTGATGGTATGACTCCTTTCAAAGCATGGAGTGTGCACAAGCTAGATGTGACCCATTTCGGGATTTTTGGCTCAAGGGCTTGGGCTAGAATTCCAACAGAAAAGAGGAAGGCTTTGAAGCCCCAAATCCAAGAGTGTCTATTTGCTGGGTACTTTGAAAATTCAAAAGGGTGTAAGCTGATCAATTTAATCACAAACAAATCCTTCATTGAAAGGAGTGTTCAGTTCCAAGAAGAGCCTTTAGCAGCAGTTGAAGTTGGAGAGTGTTCTTCACCACTAGAACCACTGAATGTAAGTGAAGAGATAAATGAATTTGCTGATTATGATATTCCTGATAATTATGATTTAATTGTAGATACTAACAGTCCTACAAGACCATAATTGGAAGCAAATACCATTCATGCAACTGAGGAACTAGCTGGAAATCCAAGTGATTCTAGGAGAACTAGATCTCAGTTTGAGAGTGCCCTGTGTATGAAAGACCCTTTGTTTGCAGAGAAATGATATTTTATGGTTGAATTGGACCCATAAGAATATGAATATGAAGCACATGATCCAATATGGAAAACAGCCATGAAAGAAGAATTCAGCTCACTCCAGAAGAACAACACTTGGGAGCTGGTTGATCTTCCCCCGGGGAGGAAGCTAGTTCAATGTAAGTGGGTTTTCAAAACTAAGTTTGCTTATGATGGTTAAAATTTGAAATATAAGGAAATATTGGTAGCCAATGGCTACTCACAGGTACATGGTACAGACTACAATGACACCTTTGCACCAGTGGCAAAGATGGACTCTATCAGGCTAGCCTTAGCCATTGCAACTTCGAAGCAGTGGGAGGTACATCACATGGATGTGAAGTGTGATTTACTGAATGGAGATATTAATGAATATATTTACATGCAGCAACCTCAATTATTTTTTACTAATCCATCTCTTGTGTGCAGGCTAAATAAATCATTGTATGGGCTTAAGCAAGCCCCCAGGGCTTGGTATGCCAAGATTGATGGCTTTCTACTATCATTGAGTTTTGTTCGATGAAAGTATGATCCTAATGTTTAATTGAAGCTGATTCATGTTTCTTTGATTATTATTGTCTTGTATGTGGATGGCCTTCTCATTACAGGGAGCTAAAAGGATGAAATTGCCTCCTTGAAGGATGCAATGAACCGTGCATTTTCTATGACTAATTTGGGGTTATTGAGCCAATTATTGGGTCTCAATATTTCTAAAACAAAAAATGGAATAAAAGCACATCATTCCAAGTATGCTTTGTATTTATTGAACAAGTTCAACATCAAATATTGCAAGCCAAGCAAGACTCCCTTCCTTTCAAGATTTAAGCTTGAAGAAGCAGGTTCTTCTCCTATGGTAAATAATACACTGTATAGGCAACTAATTGGGTGTTTGTTGTACCTTACACTTAATAGAACTAATATTTATTATGCAGTAAGTGTGGCTTCAAGATACATGGATCAGCCTCATGAGATCCATTGTATATTAGCCAAAAGGATCCTTAACTTTGTTCAGGGAACAAGGACTCATGGGATCTTCTACAAAGCTAAATCTGATCTTGATTTGATTGGTTTTACTAACAGTGATTGGGTAGGTGAAAAAATAGATTGAAAGTCAACATCAGGATATGTGTTCATGCTTGCTGAAGGACCAATTAGCTGGTCATGGAAGAAACATAGTACCATTGCACTCTCATCTACAGAAGCAGAGTACAAAGGAGTTGTAAATGGAGCAACTCAATGTTTATGGTTGCAGGGGTTACTTGGAGAGTGTGACTTCGAATAAGAATACTCAACTACTATCTACTATGATAATCAGAGTACTATTCAAATATTCAATGATCCAGTTTAGAAGCAGAGAACCAAACACATTGAGAACCATATGCACTACATCAGAAAGCTTGTGCATGATGGCACCATTCACCTACTCTTATGTTCATCTTCAGAACAAGTAGCAGACATCTTCACCAAAGTTTTTTGTGAGAATACTTTCAGCAATCTCAAATCACTACTAGGGATTTCTGATCATGCTATGAAGCATGATTGATGAAAATATTTTCAAATTTTGTTTTACGGTCCATGTTTAAGGGAGGATTTTTCCGACTGGGTTTTTGCCTCTTTCCTTGTTCAAATGGACACGCAGTATATAAAGGGTGACTAATCCTTGTTGCTAGGAACTATAAATTTCTGATATTTTACTCATAAGTCAGGATTAAAGGGGGCTGTTACAATAATCAACCCATAGTTAGCTACCTTAGACATTAAATAATCCATTTTTGTCTTATTTTCCTAGTTTCCATATTCCACTCTATGCAGGTTGTCCTCCACATGTCCTAGATGGTAAGAATTGATAAAAATGATTCATGGAGCACTTGGGAAACCTCTTGGAATCAATTTTTCTTTATTCCTGAACCTCCCTAGCGCATATCTACTTTTTCTGCTTTATTTCCGCTTTTATTGAGTTTTAAGGAAATTGGGAAAGTATGACTAGGTGAAGTTGACTTGTTTTTTTCCCTCATCATCCTCCTATATTTTCTCCCAATAAAAGCATGTATGAGTTTCCTTCCATCACCTATTAGCTTACTTAATTGATTTTTCCAATTCGTGAGGCCCTAGGCAGATTTGGAAACTTCTTTATGCACCTATGGGGGATTTGACTAGATTTAGTAAGCCTACTTTTGAATAATTCAAATGGCATCCCAATGCATTCAAATATCTCATGTAATTATTTATTATGGCAGCCTATGAGTTCACAATGTTGGCTATTGTAGACTTATTCAATACAGATTAGTGTTCTGCTCCATATTCAGTCTCCTTTGTGTGTAATTTGCATGTGTAATTGGCAATTTTTGTGAGTGTAATTGTTCTAACCCCTGGGTTCCATTTCCACACTCTTCAAGCGAAGCATTCTATCTGATGAAAATGTTTTCTGAAACACCAGGTTTCACTAATATGTCTACAGGCATGGTTTTTGTAATGTTGCATAAGTTTCCTTCGGAATCGACACTACGAGTAAAGATTGGAGACTGAGGGTTGAGGACTATATCAGATGAAACCATAGGGGTGAAGTGGTATTCTACCATATGTCTAGGGGGAAGTAAAGGAGATCTGTGGTGATAATATTCCCAAGTAATCTCGTCTAACGACATAAATTCCATATTAGATTCATATGTAGGAAGTGTGTGTGAAAGATAATCTAGATATTGGGAGGGGTTTTCGAGCCAGTATGGCATGTGATAGTGGTATGAGGCCACCAACAAGTGGTCATTGGTGGGGAAATCACTAGTAGTTTGGATTGCATTGTAAATTTCCTCGAAAGGGGAAAAGGGTGTTGATTCATCGGCAATTTCTTTTCCTTTGTCTATTTGAGAGGTATAAATCATGTTAATGGATGCAGTTTGTGAAGCAGGAGGAGGATTGGATGAGGGAAATACTTCCATTAGTGAAGAATATTTGATAAGACCTACTCCAATGTCCTTATACTGTGGATTAGTTAGGATCAGAATGCTATTTGCTTCATTTGTAATGGCACTAGGTGTGATGAAATCTAACTGATCAATAGTAACAATCTTTCCTTGGAATGGGAACTAGACGATCCAAAAAATGGTCGAAACTATGGATTACATAACATAAAACCAGTTACAAACTACGAGTAAGTTGTAATCCAAAGGAGCATCAATGACTTCAATATGAATGGAGACTGACTTTCCCCCCAGTTCAACATGGATGGCAGGTAGTAATCCATAGGGTTGAAAGCCACGACCATCAAAATCCTTATGAGTGGTAGGTGAACGGTTGATTTCTAGAGAACCAATGGCTCTCCAATAAGATAAATACATAAAAAATGTAGAGGCACCCTTTTTCAAAATGGTACAATGGATAATATTTCCAACAATCTTGGTAGCGATCTAGAAAGCTAACTGATGTGAGAGTCTAGTCTTGAAATCGTCCAGTTTGAAACTGATGATGTTATTGTTCTTGGGATCCATAGCTCCAAGGGAAGTAAGCAATTTTTTATGTTGAGTTGGGCAGGTTTGAAGTACCTCTAAATTCAACATAGCATAGGGTGCCTCACCAAATCTTCAACAATATTATAATATTGGGCGGCACAAGTGTTAGGATTGATTATAAGCTTACATCGAGTACCCCTTGGTGGACGAAAAATTGATTTTGGTATAGGTTTTCCAATATGAAGACCATTATAAGGAGTAGGTGTGGAAGTTGAGGGTTTCTCAGATGGAATATCATTACGTTTCTTTCTCGAGGAGGGTCATAAATATGTGCTCTTGTAATTAAATTAATCATTTCACTAGACATCATGCAAACTTCATCGGTGGAGGAATAAGTTCCATTTAAGGACTTATGATCGCTTAACTACTATTAGGAAGGGAAAGGGTGTTTCAAGACTGCTGGGGTAGGTGAATCTTCCAAACACTTACTAACTTCCTCAAAAAGAGGAAATTCTTTTGTAAAATGGTCACCTCCGTAGATTAAACAAGGAAAATTTACCTTCCGCTTACCTTTGGAATCGGCATCTGAGTTGTGTGTTTTGTTTCCTTCATGTTGGTTATTGGGTTTTTTAGATTTATTTTTTCCTTTCTTCTTTCCACTGGAGGATTCATTTGATTGGAAAGTGTTTACGTCAGTGGAAGCAACAAGAGAGGGTATAGGTTCGGTATATGGTGCTGGTTGATGTGACAAAATAGTGGCTTGATTTTGTTTCTTGGAAGGTTTTGATGTCATTTGCATTTGAACTGAACCAAGCATGCCATCAGTAGGTGGTTCAGTTGCGGGTCTTGATGGATCAGTTGTAGGTCAAGGAGCATAGGGAATTAGAGCATACAGAGTGCCTAACTGGGAGTAAACCAAGTCTAGGTATTGAGTGTAGCTAATAGCTTGTTTCTCAGTAATAGCACCTCCCATGGTAACATCTCTAGAAATAGGTGGAAGTAAAGGCTTTGTAAACCAATCAATGATAAACTGATCAGGAATGGGGGCCTTAATTAACCTTTGTATTTGTGCTGATTCATGTATATGATCCAAGATGTATTTTGATGTAGTTTGTCCAAGCAAATTCTATGGAAATTGAACCCAGTGTTAGAACAATTACACTCACATCAATTGCCAATTGCACATGCAAAATTACTCACAAAAGAGACTGAATATGGAGCTGAACACTAAACTGTATTGAATAAGTGTACAATATCCAACCCTATGAATTCATAGGATTCCACAATAAATAATTACATGAGGGATTCGAATGCATGATGTTGAAATTCGAATCTAGTCAAAAGCAGGCTTACTAAATTTAAGCAAATCCCCCATAGGTGCATAAAGCAGTTTCCAAAACTATCAAGGAGCTCACGGATTGGAAAAATCAATTAGGAAAGCTAAAAGGTAATGGAAGGAAAACTCATACATTCTTTTCATAGGAGAAAAGAGTGGAGGATGTGGGGGACAAAAAACAATTTAACTTCACCTAGTCAAACTTTCCCCATTGCCTTAAAACACTGAAAAAGCAGGCAATAAAGCAGAAAAAGAAGACATGTGCTAGGGAGGCCATGAATAAAGCATATTTGATTCCAATAGGTTTCCCAAGTGCTCGGTTACTCAAAATTAGCAAGTTTCACCACTATGGATGTGTAGATGACAACTTGCATAAGGTGGAATATGGAAACTAGGCAAATAAGACAAAAATGGATTAATTAATGTCTAAGGTAGCTAACTATGGGTTGATTATTCTAAAAACCCCCCTTAAGCCTGAATTATGAGTAATATATCAGAAAATTATAGGGTCTAGAAACAAGGCTTAGTCACCCTTTACATACTGCATGTCCATTTAACCAAGGAAAGAGGCAAAAACCCAGTGGGAAAATCCTCCCTTAAACATGGACTGTAAAAAAAAATTTGGAAATCTTGTCATCACTCATGCTTCACAGCATGATCAGCAATCCCCAATAGTGATTTGAGATTTCTGAATGTCTTCTCACAAAAATATTTGGTGAAGATATCAGCTACTTGTTTTGAAGATGAACAGAAGAGTAGGTGAATGGTGCCATCATGCACAAGCTCTTTGATGTAGTGCATATGGATCTCAAAGTGTTTGGTTCTCTGCTTCTGAACTGGATCATTGCAGATTTGAATAGTACTTTGATTATCATAGTAGATAGTAGTTGAGTATTCTGATTCGAAGCCACACTCTCAAAGTAACCCCTGCAACCATAAACATTGAGTTGCTGCATTTACAACTCCTCTGTACTCTGCTTCTGTAGATGAGAGTGCAATGGAAATCTATTTCTTGCTTGGCCAGATGACCGGCCCTTCTGCAAGCATGAACACATATCCTGATGCTGACTTTCTATCTATTATGTCACCTGCCCAATCACTGTCAGTAAACCCAATCAAATGAAGATCAAATTTAGCTTTATAGAAGATCCCATGTGTCCTTGTTCCCTGAACAAAGTTAAGGATCCTTTTGGCTGCTTTCCAATGGATCTCATGAGTCTTATCCATGTATCTAGAAGCCACACTTACTGCATAATAAATATCATGTCTAGTATGTGTAAGATACAACAAACATCCAATCAATTTCCTATACAGTGTATTGTTTACCATAGGTGAAGAATCAACTTCTTCAAGCTTCACTCCTGAAAGGAAAGGAATCTTGCTTGGCTTGCAATCCTTCATTCTGAATTTTTTTAGAAAATCCAAGGCATATTTGGACTGGTGCACCTTGATTCTAGCTTTGGTTTGAGCAATCTCAATCCCCAAGAATTGGCTCAATAGCCCCAAATCTGTCATGGAGAAGGCTTGGTTCATTGCACCCTTCAAGGAAGCAATTTCATCCTTTGAGCTTCCTGTAATGAGAAGGTCATAAACATATAACACAATGATCATTAATGAACCATTAATCAACTTCAAATAGACATTTGGATCTTATTTTCATCGAAAAAAATTCAGTGATAGCAGAAAGCTATCAATCTTGGCATACCAAGCCCTGGGGGCTTGCTTAAGCCCATACAATGACTTCTTTAGCCTGCACACAAGAGATGGGTTAGTAGAAAATCCTTGAGGCTGCTGCATGTATATCTCTTCAGTGAGATCTCCATTCAGGAAGGCACACTTTACATCCATGTGATGTACCTTCCATTGCTTTAAAGCTGCAATGGCTAAGGCTAGCCTGATGGAGTCCATCTTTGCCACTGGTGCAAAGGTCTCATTGTAGTCGATTCCATGAACCTGTGAGTAGCCCTTGGATACCAATTTGGCCTTGTACTTCAAAGGTGAACCATCAGCAGCAAATTTGGTCTTGTACACCCACTTACACTGAACTAGCTTCCTCCATGGGGAAAGATCAACCAGCTCCCAAGTGTTTCTATTTTGGAGTGAGCTGAACTCTTCCTTCATGGATGCTTGCCATATTGGATCTCCTGCTGCATATTCATATGTTCAAGGATCTGATTCCACCATTATATAGCATTTCTCAACCAACATAGGATCTTTCATGCATAGAGCACTCTCGAATTGAGATCTAGTCCTCCTAGGGTCATTAGGATTTCCAACTAGCTCTCCAGCTGCATGAATGGTCTTGGATATCCATTTTTGCCTTGTAGGGATGTTAAGATATGCAATAAAATAATCACTATCAGACATATCAGAATCAGCATGTTCAACTATCTCTTCACTTACATTCAGAGGTTCTAGTGGTGAAGAGGCTTCTCCAAATTCCACTGCTGCTAGGGGTTCTTCTTGAAACTAAACACACCTTTCAATGAAGGATTTGTTTGTGCTCAAATTGATCATCTTGTACCCTTTTGAATCTTTAGAGTATCCAAAAAATAGACACTCTTGGCTTTGGGGCTGCAAAGCCTTCCTCTTTTCTATTGGAATTCTAGCCCAAGCCCTTGAGCCAAAAATCCTGAAATGGGTCACATTTGGCTTGTGCCCACTCCATGCTTTGAAAGGAGTCATACCATCAAGATGTTTATGAGGAACCCTATTCTTTATATAGGCTTCATATTTTATAGCTTTGGACCAGTACTTTGGTGGCAAAGTCTTAGCCTCCATCATGCAGGTTTCCATCTCTTTCAGTGATCTATTCTTACTCTTTGCAACACCATTCTGCTGTGGTGTGTAAGGGATAGAATTTTGCGTCTGAATACCTACATCTGAAAAATATTGAATAAACTCAGAACTGAAATACTCACCACCATTGTCATATCTGAGGACCTTGAGTTTCCTCCCAGACTGGTTTTCAACCAAAGCCTTAAAGACTTTGAAGAGGTCAAAACCTTCAGACTTGTGTTTCAGGAAGTAAACCCAGCAATACCTGGAAAAGTCATCTTTGAAAGTCAATGCATATTTGTCCTGACTCATGGACATATGAGGGAATGGGCCAGGAACATCACTGTGGATCAACTCAAGGGGTGCAGAGGTTCTCTCATGACTAGCTCTCTCAAATTTATGCAGTGGGTGTTTTCCTAGGATGCAACCTTGACAGACTCCTTTGGAAAATTTTATCTTGGGTAACCCTATGACCATCACTTTTTCACTAAGATAAAAAAGATACTTGTAATTTAGGTGGCCAGATATTTCATTCCAAATCTTGCTTGCCTCATTAGCATGAATCAGAAGAGCAGAGTTGTTTGAGTAGGGTAGGAAGTGTGAGAACATGTATACCTTCGAATTATGATTTGCAACTCCTTTTGCAATGACTTTACCACTTGAGATCTCTATGATCTCAACTTCATCAGGGGAGAATATGAACTTCTTTGGAGACCCAGTGTGATTCATTTGATACACTGATAAGAGGTTAGAGGCAAGACCTGGAACATACAACACATTTCTGAACTTACCATGATCAAGATCAATCCTCCCTTTTCCCAAACTTTCAGTGAGAGAGTCATCTCCCAGTACTATTGGTGGACCTTTTGACATGTCAAGTGAGGTGAATTCCTCCTTGGTCGAAACCATATGTCTTGAAGCTCCAGAATCAATAATGAAACTAGGTGAGCTTGATGTGCTAGCAACCAATGCATGAACTCTCTCTCTATCTTCTAAACTTGATCCTCCTTCCCTCTTCTTTGAGCTGTCTGGAAGGCAGATGCCATTATTCTTCAGGAGTTGGGTCAACATGTCTATTTACTTCTTCATGCAGGAGCTCTCAGAATGATTTCCCTTACTGCAGTATGCACACTTGCTCATTTCTCCTTTGTTCTTCTTCTTCTGGTAGTTCTTCTTGGAACCTTGAGTCTCCTCCAGAGACTTGTTCTTGTCTCTCTTCTTCTCAGGTGGCTCTTTAGATTTATTTTTTCTTTTTGATTCCACCCTCAAATCTCCAGCAGCCAGATCTTGGTCTTTGGATGGTTTGATGGTGCCCATCATCACCAACTTATCTTGTTCTTGTGTGAGAGATTCCATGAAATCTGCAAGGCTAGGCATCTTCCAGGTTTGAGCTGTCAACTTTGTGGCACGAAAGGTCAAAACAAACACTGAATAGTTAGGGCCAAGCTTCGAGATTATGGCCAAGACCAGCTGATAATCCTTCTTTTCAATCTCACATGTTTTTAGCTACAAACCAAGTGCTTTGAACTTGGAGAAATAGAGTTGAAGGGATTCAAAGGTATTTGGAATCAGGGAGATCAATTCATTTTCGATTTGATATCCCCTCATATCATCTATCTTTCCATAAAGATCAACAATCTTCTCCCATACTTCATTCGGTGATGTCAATCCATCAAGATGGAAAAGGAGGTCTCTAGATATGCTCAGATGCAGGAGACCATAGGCCTCATCCCTCATGTTGCGCCATTTTATGTTCTCTACAGCTGGATTGGGCTCTGATTCTATTTCCATAGTCACTCTATAGAGGAATTTCACTCTCAATAGTATCTCCATCTCTACTTTCCATTCAAAGAAGTTAAATGGAGTCAAGATGATCTTCTGAGATTGATCCATAGCTCAAAAATTTTCCCAGCAGCCAGTAGAATGCTCCCAGTCAATGATGTCAAACCTACAAAACAAATTGGAAGGAGAGAAATTGATCTACAAAGGCTCTGATACCGTGTGGAAATTGAACCCAGTGTTAGAACAATTACACTCACATCAATTTCCAATTGCACATGCAAAATTACTCATAAAAGAGACTGAATATGGAGCTGAACACTAGACTGTATTGAATAAGAATAGAATAGCCAACCTTGTGAAGTCATAGGATACCACAATAAATAATTACATGACGGATTCAAATGCATGAAGTTTCCATTCGAATCTAGTCAAAAGCAGGCTTGCTAAATCTAAGCATATCCCCCATAGGTGCATAAAGTAGTTTCCAAAACTGACAAGGAGCTCATGAATTGGAAAAATAAATTAGGCAAGATAAAAGGTAATGGAAGGACAACTCATACATGATTTTCATAGGAGAAAAGAGTGGAGGATGTGGAGGACAAAAAACAAGTTAACTTAACCTATTCAAACTTTCCCCATTGCCTTAAAACACTGAAAAAGAAAGCAATAAAGCAGAAAAAGCAGACATGCACTAGGGAGGCTAGGAATAAAACAGATTTGATTCTAGGAGGTTTCCCAAGCGCTCGATGACTCAAAAATAGCAAGTTTGATCACTATGGATGTGTAGATGACAACTTGCATAAGGTGGAATATGGAAACTAGGCAAATAAGACAAAAATGGATTAATTAATGTCTAAGGTAGATAACTATGGGTTGATTATTCAAACAAAGTCAAAATGTCTATACCTGTTTCATATCAGATTGGCAATTGAAAGTGTGTTAAAAACACCATTGCTGAAGCACTGACGTCCCAAAAAGAGAGTTGTGGGAACTCGATATACCACTTTGTGGAAATACTACTGAGGGTTCTTTGAAAAACCCTTAGATGGATTGAACCATTTATCAAAGAATTGGATGAATACCATAAGTGAAATGTCATCGCATCGTTTTTTGGATCTTCACCGGGTTTACCATAAAACTTGGGTACATCTGAAGGCAACCTTACAAGTATGGTAGGCCAAGAGGGGTCATGATGGATCGAGTCATTTATCAATATTGACAAGTTTGGAAGATATAAAGTAGCCAAAAATGGTAGTTTTTTATTTGGTTATGGATACTAGTAGTAATGATAGGGCATTTTTTGACTAGTAGGACCATATGCTGACTGATAGATGGGTATGGATGATGCCTTCGAAGTTTGTTGATTTCCATAATTTCCATGGGGAGGTGGGATACCTGAAGGAGGGGGATCTCCGGAAGGAGGTGGTGGTGGTGGTCCTCCAGGTGGTGTTCTTCCACCTCCATGTAGTGGTTTCCAGCCTCGACATGGTGGTCCTCCATGGGGGGGTCCACCATATCCTCCAACAATATTACCAAAATATCCTCCATATGACGGGACAATTGATCAATTTGGCTATCCCCAAGGTACAAAAGTATTGCCAGGGTAGGGAATTCCAGGATAAATAGTCGTCGACGGTGGTTGTTGGTAAAATTGATTGACCGTAGGTGGCTGAGTTCATGGATAAGTATATCCCCAAGAATCTAGGTTATTGATAGGCTGCACCCCTAAGGGTTGGCATGAACTAGATGGGGGTGGGACAACATTGGTACTAGTAGGAGGGATGACTACTGCAGGTTGTGCTACAGCTGCAACTTGTTCTGAACTATTAATAATTCCACTAACACATGACGTAACTCACACTGAGGATTGCCCCCTGACGTGAGAACTTACTGACATTTCTTGATTTGAGTATTTCCCCCGAACCATGACAGGTATGGAAGGTCTAGTAATGGGTCCAATATTTTAAATGGTAGGGTTGTGATTTGGGCCTGGTTACCTTGAAATCAAATTTCTTCAATAGGAGCTATCAATTGAGCTAGTGAATGATATCCTTTAGGCCATGTGTTGTGAGAAGTCTCCCATAGGTTGGATGACCATCAAAAGAAGGTTTAATTTTAGCTAAATTCCAAAAGTCTATATTGCGAGGTAAATGAGTTGATATGGCTTCATGACAAGACATAGGTGGAGCAATGATTATTTATACTCTCTCTGAAAAGTTACAAGCTCGATCGAGAGATGCATTAATTCTTCTCTATTCCTCCTCTCCCAAAGGAGGGTTCCTTGGTGAAGGTCTAATAACCCCGAAATCAGCAATAGCTTGAACCATAGAAGTCCTCTAAAAATGAGCATTCGGGCCATAATCTAGTGTTGTAGGAGTATCGACATGGCCTTCCAAAGGCGGATGTATAGAAACATCGGCTGTAGGAGGCAATTGAACCAAAGGATTTGTGTAAACAATGAAATATTCTCTAGTTTCACTAGCTAAGGAAGTTCCTACCAGAACATTAGCAGAAGCTGGTTGTTCCATAGTTACTCCTTCTTATCCTTCCACGGTAGGAGGAGAGTCAGGAGATAAACCCTGCAATCTACAAGATTGACATCTCGCAAGTTTCTTAGCCATGGTGCTGGCTGAAGTTACCTAATCTAGGTCAAAAAAAAAGAAAAAAACACAATCAAAACCTACGCAAAGCTAAAGGTCACAAGCATACTTAAATGATAGGATGGGTTTCGAATAGCTAGTCTCTCACTAAGATTGTCAAGTAGGTGCAAATTGCAATATACCTCAGGGGTACATGCATAGTAGTATTCCCGAATGTTTTTCTTGGTGTATTTCTCCACACAAGATGACCAAAGGGATTTTCTGATATGGTTAGGATATCCTAGTATGGTCTGCCGATATACGCAAGGTACATGGGATCTGAAATTGGTAGTAGTGCTATCTAATGCACAACCATTCACAGGGGACATTCTGATATATAATCAAGTATATGAAGTACCTTTCTATATACCTCAAGGGTACGTGAAAGGCCCTTCGATATAAAAATTCTATGTGGAATAACCATGCGAGTCTCGGGTTGTAATGCACACAAATAACGATAGCTCATACACTAAACGATGACCGAACATGTCACTAACCTATCACTCAAGTTTCTATACAATTTTAGAACTAAAGCTACTATTAATTTTATATAGACTATTAGGTGAATGCTTGTGGAATGTTATATCCAATAATGTAAATTAATCTAGATGTAGATACACTTTTTGACTTCGATGAGAACTAACTAGGGTAAGGAAGAAACCTTTTTCTTTTATTTTCAACAGTATAACATAAGAAAGTTGTTTTCAACAACAAAACAAGATCCATTAAAGAGATGCAAAGGAAGTCCTTTCAAAACAAAAAAAATCTTTCAAACAAGCACTCTAAAGTTTTTGAAAATGATAGAGAGAAAACTAAGCCTCTAATGTGCATGCAAAACC
The DNA here is from genome assembly GCA_001517045.1 of Pseudotsuga menziesii. Classification (NCBI taxonomy): domain Eukaryota; kingdom Viridiplantae; phylum Streptophyta; class Pinopsida; order Pinales; family Pinaceae; genus Pseudotsuga; species Pseudotsuga menziesii. The sequence goes on from LPNX010874670.1 coordinate 95,302, forward strand.
ATTTTTTTCTACAATGTCGAAAAGACCTATCTTTCTAAATCAATCATGCAAATGAAAAGACAAAAAAATTTCGCAAGAATAAACAAGAGAAAAATGAAACGATTATTTTTGTATTTTTCTAGAAAACATGAGGCACACAAAGCAGTCTTTTCTACAAAAGAAACTAATATTCTACGAAGAGGCTATAGGATCTCTTTTGAATAGGAAATTTTCATATACTTCACTAAAAAACCAAGATCAAACTATGTTTCTAATTTCATTTATGACAATGGAAAAGTTAGAAATTTTTGGATCTGAGCTCAAACGAAGAATCAAACTCACAGAAACCAATAAATTAGATAGCAAGTGATCAAGCAAATCAAATTGAAAAATATAAGAGGACAGAAAAAATTCCAAAAATGTTTTGAACAAAAATTTTGTAAACAGGCAGTTTTGAAGACCTACCTCAGCACGCTGAAGGGCACTACACCAGAGCGTCTTAGGTTGCTACGACACTCCTATAATTCTACAAAAAGGCATTGTTGATGCTCTATCAAGCAAAAGAAAATGCGGTGTGGACACTCTGGTCAAGAAGAGGAAAGGCATCTTGCAAAGGACCGATGCTCTATCATCCAAAGGAAACAACACCGCAAAATAGTAGAATGAACAAGTTAAAAACTCTCTAGGAGAAACTAGAATCACCGATATGACTTTAGAAGTGCAAAATTTTTACTCAGAAAATAGGCAAAAATAATAAACATAAGACAGATAACTCACCTTGTTAACTAAAACAACTTAAATGAGAGAGAAACAACTATCATAGATGGAATGCTTACCGGAGTTTGTAGATCTAACTAGATCTGCACCAGATCTGACTGGATATTCCCCAGATATGACTAGATTAAGCTAGATCCCCAATGGAGTTTCCAATTTTGTTTATAGGAATTCTCAACCAGTGCGGACACTTCTTGTTCCTCTATAATGTAAGACACAACTACAGAACAAAAAGACACAGCAACATATCCTTTCCTTGAATAATTAAAGCAATTAGCATAAAACACATTATACCTCAACCTTGGATCCGTCTATCTTCTCTCTAGAAATTCCTTGCAATGGTTCGATATCAGCAAAAGAGATCACAAGACAAACAAAAGGAATTAGATCATCATGATAATTGACTATCCATATTGGTGATCAAGGAATCCAATTTTATTTAATTACAAACACTACAATCATATAAAGGAAACGGAAATGTCTTTGTATTAATATATGGATGAGAAATAAATACAACCAAAATCCTTGATGTCGATGGCTTCTGTCTCAATCAAGAATGTCTACAATCTTGTATGACTATGAATACCTTTCTAAACACAAGCTACCTCTACTTTTCCTTTGATTGAAACTTCAAACTAGCAGCATAAGGATGCGTTTTTTGGCCTCCTCCACTATCCTCATTAAGGCTTGATTTATAGGGCTAGAACCCATGGGATGACTAGAAAAAATGATAGAATGATATCCCAATAGGTGAGGGAGGTGAATGCCACCTCTCCTAGGCATATAGGAACTAATTTCATGAAGGATCCCATACAGACTCTTCTAGAAACATTTTTTTTCTCTTTTTACTGACCATAGGTGCTCTTAGCCAAACTGAGAGGAGCATCAACCTAGGGTTCTTTCCAAAAAAGAGGGAAAACAATGATTTTTCTAAACTGAGGCAGGCATCATTGATGCTTTGTGAAATATGCAAGGAAGCGCCATCCCTTCCATGTTAGGGAAAATTTTTTCCAAGGTGACCCAGACTAGGCTTTCTGGGAGGTTAACAAGAAACATGAAATTATTCTTAAGGTTGACAAGTAGTGTGATATTTCCAGCTGGAACATGCATGACAACAAGAAAGAGTTTAATGCCAAGATGGTGGGGCACCCATTGAAACAAGATTGCCTTAGTCAAAGAGAAAGTCACAAAATTGATCAGCAATACGAAGACTTCAAGATTAAAATCAATGAGTACACTAAGTCTACCTAGAGTGGTTCAAGGACGAGAGACAAGACTGTGTTGAGGACCTATTGGAAATGGGTTCAGGTAAGTTTCGTATCTTCACGGATGCTGCACAAGCTTAGAATACACAACTCAAGACAAAGATAGCGTGATAGAAGGAATAAAGGCTACTTTTGATTATTTTGTGTCACTTTTTGTACTTGTTGACCACTTTGGTGGATATTGGTCATTATTCAGTTAAATCAGTTAGGACTTAGTTAGAAGTGGACAATGAATGTAAAGGCACAAGCCTATATATAGAAATAAGAATTGTGAATATAGATATAGATCGATATATGACTGTGATAGAGATCAAGTGGATCATAGACTATTTTTGGGGTATGTTTTTGGTTTGAATGGAGAGATAAATTATCATCAACTTTGATATGTGGTTTCAAAGAAGTAATATTATAATATGGATGTTGTCCTGAATAGTTTTTATGTTCTCTTTTTCTATCTTTTTGTTCCTTCAAAATCGATGATACATTCTAAGTGAAGGATCTATGATGCAATGCTTATTGTTTATGACTGTTTTTATCTTTTAGAACTTTTCCACACCAGTAGATTTGTTACAATTATGAATGAATGATATGCAATGATGAACATTTCTGTTAGAGAATTTGATCTGTTCTAGTTGTTGACCTAATGAATTGTAGATACCCTAACCCTCTTCTATACTGTACAAACTTGGTTATGTCATTCCTGCCTTGAACATTTCGTGTGAGACCTCATCTACTCTGCGAGTGTTTTTGGATAGGGTAAAACCTATCTAGGCCGATGTTGGGGGAGATAACGGCGACTCAAATGTCCATAGAGTGGAACCCCTGTCGACTGGGTTTTGTTGGTTGAGGATTGAGCCAACACTTTGTCAATCACAAGAGCTTCATTCTTGTGCTCTTCATCATTGATATTTCCAAATGGAGACAATGGTGTCAATTCTTGGTGTCTCCATGTTTTCAAAAGTTTGTTAGTTTGTATTTTACACTCATCCAAATACTCTACATCATCCATACATGAAATATAAAAGCAAGATTACTTTCACTTCTCAATTGAGTTTATATTTTCCATTTTTCTATTCTTAAATGGATTGTAAGTCCCTTTTTTTTTATATTCTATACAATTATGTGGCATTGATCTGTCAACATCGCCCATTGCAATATTCCAGAAAAAAAACTTCTCACATTACCCATCCCTTCATTGAATTCATGGCTCAAATTTTGTATTCACCAATTAACAACATTGTTTGAATTTTCAAGGAGATAACCCGAGTGCTTCATTTAATATCTCCTAAGTGCACGTTTCACATAGGCCCCAACACCATCATGTTCTTCTTTTCCATTTCATGTTTCACAAAATATCCATGTGTGGTGAACATCCATGTCTCTATGAAGGAGAGACAACCATAAAAATCATCGTGTTGATTTAAATTGACCAGGAAAACCATCCGACCACACCCAATTTTCTTTAACAGTGACCCTTCATCTTGATAATTCTTTATAAAGCATACCCAAACAATGTTGGACAAAACATGTATCATATGTACAATCAACACTGATGTAAAAATTATACTCCTTAATCACTTCTCAATTATTTGCATTGCTATCAAAACAATCGACATCAATCTCTGCATGTCTATACATAATATGCACAAGTATAGATACCTGATCTGAATGATAATTCTCACTCGGTATCTCCTTTTGCATAGTGAAAGTGTAATTTTCAGCAAAATTAATAATGGATACTATTTTTCCTTTTGAAAATAATTCTCGTGATTGCTTGAACTATAAGTCCTTCCATTGTTCTGATTAAGACTGCTTGATATATTTATATGTTTGATCCATGAAAAAATTCATAAAATATGTCAAAGAGATATCACTTTCAACTAAATTGATCCTTCTTAATGTTGTCACTGAATCTATAACATGAGTATAATCAACATAATCATATATATTCCATTTCACAATGTGATTTCACAATTAAGCATTGTTTGCATCATTGGGGTAGTTAGCATTAAAACAAGACAAATCAAAACATGCCTCGCATTTTTTACCTCCAACGGATTGTTTCTTATAGAATACTTAATCATTCTCTCGTGCACATGATATTTTAGATACAAATTCACAAACACTCTAAGGAGGGGGATTATTTGGCTGACACTACGTGCCAAAATTTAGAAATGTCTCATAATATAATTTGAATTCTACATGGTATTGACAACATGAGTCGCGAACAACGATGGGCCTGACATACCATGCTTTAAGCTTCACAAATGTGCTAAGGGAAATATTCACATGAACATTACTCTCCATAAAAGTTTTTAATATTTCCACTTGAGTGATCTCTATTATGTGTTTGGCATGATTTTCATATTTTCCTTTTTATATACGACGTCACACAACATCCTTTTCATTTGGTAAGACATGATCTTTTAAATGCCAAAACTATTTTACCCTGTCCCTCAAATTATCTCAAAGTCTATCTTGATAAGGTTGCCTAAATATACCACCCCAACATGGAACTTCATCATCATCATCTAATTGAACCCTAATTTTTTTATGCTTCTATAATATTTTTCTTGATGTTTTTAATGTTCTTGCAGTCGTAGACAACAAATGACTGGTTATAATGTTTTTTGCCACAACCCTTGCTAGAATCGCTTTACGAGCAACCATGAAATTATGAGATCATTTTATTGTAAGTGATACAAGGAAGGAGGTCATATTTGGTTATACAATCTAATTTGATTTATCCTCTTTGGCACTTTGAATGCTAAATAATGTAATTGCATCTCTTAGACATTTTTCTCTTTAACAATCTATGTAATAATTGAGCTTGTTCTATGATAGAAATACCTTCAAAATATTTGTTGACTATATTTTTTTCTCTATAAGGAGTTGTATTATCAAGCATCAGAGGTCCCATTTCTTCAACTTTACTTGAATCCATATTCTCCAAAATCTTATCATCAATGACGATATTGTTCCATCTTCTAATTAATCTTTGTAAATTGGTAACAATGGTAGGATGTTGTATGTTGGTTGTCGGCTCTACATAAAAATAAATATAAATTTATAATATTTTGAACTTTCAAATCAAATATATACAAACTTGTATTATAAATTAAATTATAAACATATAAAAATTATTTACTCACCAATCATGGTCTCAATATCGCCGCGACCCATAGTTTGCTCCACATTTGTCATTTCCTCGTCACCTCCATGTTCATCAATAATGTTCATTCCTTCATCACCACCATGTTCCTTCACATTTTTCATTTATTCTTCATCTCCATGTGCCTCCACATTTCTTTCCATTGATATTTTTTCTCTTAACTTTCTCATGCTTTGACGTTTTCTCTCCTTCATTGCCTCTCCATTAAATGTGGTGCGATCATATTTTCTTGCATTATTCCTTCGGCTTCCCATGTTGAAAGAATTAAAAACCTAAAATATGATGCATGAAAAGATATCAAAATTGAGAGTTAAATGTTGAAAAAAATAATATTGACCCAAAAATAGTAATCTACTAAGCACTCTTGTACAAAAAATTTACCAAAATGTTGAATTTGGTTGTAATTGATGTCAAAGGAGTTCAGTAATGAAAAAGGAATAACTAAGGACATGATGGTAGGGAAAAACTCAGTGAAAGACAAAGGAATTACAAAGGAAGTAATGACATCAAAAGTATGATTATGTGGCATGTGTGATGAGGATGGAAAGACACATGATGGTGTCTCGGTGCTATCATTAAGTGTTGGAAATTGGATTAGGTGGCCTTGGGAAAATGCCCGTCGTACCTAATAGGTGAATCATAAAAATAATATGAAACTACCATGATCTATATTTTGAATAAGGATATATCTCCATAGTCTTAGTTTTCACATAAGGTGTTTGATAACAAAATTAACACCCTGCCAAAACAGGGGTTCAAGCTTTTTTTACACTAAAGTAGCAAATCTTCCTAAGTGGCCTCAGAGAAATTCCTGCCATATCTTATGGGTTGAAGAAAAATCCCACACCATATGGTCATATTGTGTATGGGTTTTTTGTATACCTAACCATGTCTTCACAATGAATTGAACGTTCCTAAGGAAGAAGTTATGGATCTGTAATATCCTGAATTTCGACCTAACACTTATGGGCATAAGCCCCGTTGCTTATGATGTTACTTTGATGTTTTAATTGGTATATTCAGTCTAAGACCCCAATACATATAAACATGATTATTTGTTTGATATATTGGACATAAGCCAATTGCATATGTTTTATATATGATTTCATGTGTTGGGCATGGACCTTGAAGCACATAGTTGATGAGATTTTTGTGTTGAGAGAGGCGCTATGGAGCACATGAGTATTTGATATTTGTGTTGAGGGAGATTCTTTGAAACACATGAATGTTTATATTTTTGTTGAGAGAGAAGATCTAGAACACATGAGTTATGGAAACCTTTTTGTTGAGCATGAGGCTCTGAAGCACATGAAAAGATAAAATTGGAAGTGTTGGGCAAAAGCCCTGGAGCCTTCCACTTTGATGTTCAGCATAAGCTCTGTAGCATTGGATACTTGGCCATTGTGTCCCTAGGTGTATCCTACAAATACATCCTAGCATTAGTGTTGAGTGAGGAGCTTTGGAATTGCACTAAGTTTGTAACTCCCTGTTTTTAGTGTTGAGTCTGGACTTTCAATAAGTGCTAGGAGTTATGGAAAAGAATTAATATGTTGACTGAAAATGAATTAGATACAACATTTATATCATCTTAATTATTTTTAAATGATTAAATGAAATTTTGAATTTCTTTATCTCATCAAGTACTTAAGAACTACCATGTTATAGGAGGGAATCCAACATGCAAGGAGGTCTAGAGTTTCCTAACCTAGTTGACCTAACCCCTACCTGAAGGCCTTATTAAATAAAATGACTAAGCTAAAAGAAATGTGTAATAAGTTTAGGGATCGTACTAAATGATACCTAAGGATAAAATGTTAATAAATGATATATANTTAATGATAATTAAATATTTAAAATACCTACAAGAGTCAAAGTAGGAACTAGTCAAAATTTCCTAAGTAAAAATTGAAAACTACGTAATGTAAATGAAAAGGGTTATTTCAGGAAATCAAATGATTATTGATATAACCAACCCTTTTCCTGAAAATTATGTCTATAAATACCCAATCCAAGGAGAGGTTTGGGGATGATCATTTTATCTATTCTTGGAGGATTCCATAATTCTACCTCAGAATATCCAAGAGAGTTCTTAGAGAATATTTTTTCCTAATAAGAAAAAGGTAAACTAATACAAAACATGATATACCAGATAGGGAATCCTTACCTTAGGAACTCTAAGATAGTTACATGTTGGAACTAACTCAGGGTGATCTAGATTGAAACCGAGAACTGTTTCGAGTCATGGTTGGGATGAATGTGGTAGTTGCCAAGTTATTCGGTTATCTGAACAGAGGTCAGATCTGGCTATGAATTTGTTAATAGTGGGTATTTGAGTGTGCAGGATTTTTCAGCCATTGAAACGACTTCATTTTGCATGTATGATGTTCTTGATTTTTTCCTTGAAAACTAAAAATAATTTTCTTATTAAAAGATAATATTGAATTTTGAATGGATATTTAGTATTATGTCTGCTATAAGCTAGGTTATACTTTCTGCATTACTTGTTTCTGCGCTTACAAGTTAAATTCGTTGTTTCCTAGCATATGTATTTATTTTATCAGAGGTTAGGTAATGTTTTTCTATTTAACTAGGCTATCACTAAATATTTTATTCATATTTATCAATGATGGACTAAGAAAATTTAGTGTTATCTATAGGAGGGTTTGGTTTCTGTTCATTTCTATAATTGATTTCATGTTCATTATTTCTAGGTTTAACACATAGAAATAATATTAGAGATTTTGTATCTACATCTTCCTAACCCTAACTGAGGAAACTTTATCAACCTAGAACTATTTAAAAAAATAACAAAACCTATATCTTATCTTTGCTCGAAGATTTCATCTTGCCAACATGCTTGTATGATTTACAATAAACCACATTGCTCTCTATAGCCTTGATATAAATTAAATGCATTAAGATTATAACTTAAATATAACTATTGAAAGTTAGAACAATATATATATATATATATAAACACAAAATAAAACAGAATTAACCTATTTGTAAAAACCTAGTAAACAAACTACAAACAAACCATTTCCATTTTATAACTTTAATATTCAATTCCAAGCTATTGAGACCTCTAAGGTCTATAGGCATGATTCCATCATACATCATAACCATATTATATACCATTAACATAAGAAATCAAACACAACCTTATAAACACAAAATACTTTACCAAATATCGTATCCATAAAAGATTACATGATCCAATCATGTCAGCGTTCATGCCCAAAATCAAAATATTCAGATACACATCACTTTAAACCTACGTATCCCAAGATCGAATCCTATGGGCTCATGGATTGAAGACAAAGTTTACAAAAATACCACGAGAGGCATCAAATTCTGTAAGGTATGAATTGCAACTTTTATCAAGGTTGTAATAGCTTACAAATGTTCCACATAAATCTATGTTGAACAACATTACAATGCAATAATAATTAACCATAAATCGAAATCGTTTCCATCTCAACATTTCCACACAGTAATATAAAATATATATGTGGTAATCATATTCAAGGCTCGTGGCCTAGAAGCAAAGGAAAATCCATCAACATAGTCCATGAGAAAAATACATACTGTCTACATTGTCACAACCACAACATCCTTATTGTAATGTTAAACAAAGGCTCATGAGCATCCCCAAATGTAAATCCCAGTTAAAACAAAATACATCATATTCACCATTACATTACATAGTCAGGAATGGGCAAGAGTTCCATTTCTAGCAATGGCATGGATATAAGCTAAACCAACTCATTTAAATTCCAAAACAATATTTTAATTACAGACATCGAAATACATAGATTCAAAGCTCTTCCAAACTAGTGACAATAACAGCAAATAAAACCCAGCTATGAATGCCCACTTTTATACCCACTATTATTTGCAAAAAAAAACTACCCAACCATGATTCAAACAGAGGAACTATTGCAAGAAATATTAGTGCCACATTTTCAATACCATCATCAAAACTAAAACCCCATAGTTTTATTAACCATAAAACCATACATTTAAGATACCAACCAAAAATACGGTATAGAGCCGAGTCCTGACAGTGATGGCGTGAAGGCACCAAAGTCAAACATCTTAAACCCCAAGACATCATACACATATCTGGATGCCTTAAATACAAACAAAACTTTACAAAGTCAAAACCATTAAACATTCACTCCACCATCATTACAAACACTGAGCTTAAGGCTCGGTTAATAGTATTTACACAGAGAGGTACAAGTTCAAAAGTTGTTGGTACTTACCCATGAAGGGTATCTCGTTGATAACTTGGTAGTCACCACGACCCGTGCATTGGGAGCTAAGTCACGGGAAAAAAAAGAACCATAGTATTTTAGACATATACCAATCCTCCAGCTGAGACAAAAAATAAATAATGTTGCAAAACCAGGTGAAGAGTATACCTTCCCAAGGCACAGATGCAAACCAAACCTCATGCGGGGACAAAAAAAAGAGAACCAAATAGAGCATAACAACCATAGATCCAAATGAATTTTGCAACCATGATAGAAAAATATTAGGGCTTGCGTTTACCCCATCCCTAGGAACATTTACTCTTCCACCATGTCCACAAAAAGCGTTGAAATATCTCCTCATGCATATAGCTCCAAAACCCAAACGCAACTTGTTGTTGACAATACCTTCTACATTGAGACACCCGTCATTATATTCGTTGACATTGCTAATCCAAGGTTCATGGAATATGAAATATGCCATGAATGGCTCCATATACATATACCTTATGACATGTAAACTTTGAACACCATATGGCTAAGTCTTGTGATTTAATCCTTTAAACCTTTGGGCATAAAAGCATTCCAAGCATATATTTTAAATATTAAGCATACGAATAAAGTATGAAGTCCTAGAACCATAATAATAATGTTAACGAGTTAGACGTAGGTCTAAATAAACCCAACCATGCATAAACGATAATGCCAACTCAATAGTAATAAATGCTAGGATAGGACTTTGCTAATTATGTCTTCAAAGGAAATAAAGTAGTTTAGCATAGGTGGCATGTCAATGTTTAGCTGTCATAGAAAATTTTTGTCACCTAATGAACCTGCACAAAATGAAGAAGATTTATATTGGTTAAACATGAACTAACTAGACCCTATAACATCAAGTAAAAACCAGTTACCTCTCCAAGTGTTCCTATAAGAGATACAAGCCCCGCCACTCCACCCCTTGACAATTACAAGTTAAGTCAAGGCTTTCCATAAACAAGTAAACAAAACTTATAATGAGTAAGTAAGCTATAACTAAACACACATACATGGACATGCATGATAATAAATAACCAATGAACAATGTAAACATCTAAATCAGACCAAGTAACTTAAACACATTATATAGAATCACATTAACAACCACACCGGGAAAACATCTATAAAGGGTAAGAGGATATTACGACATTTTGGTTTGACAAAAAAAGTTCAACACATTCCGCAGAAGTTAAGTTAATGTCTAGTTCATGTAGTGACTAACCATCCTAAGAAAAAAAAAATATTTTCAAATTTTGGGGACATTACAAGTGGTATCAAAGTCTAGTTTCAACACTGAGAGACCTAATGGGTGTGCGAGACATTTGTTGCAGAAAATCAATTGTGTTTTTAATTTTTTTAAGTAACAATTTTTTTTCTTGTTATTAAAAATTTGCAATTGTAGTATTAAAAGAATAGTTCAAATAATGAACACGAAAGAGGACAACATCTTGCAAGGAAATTTGAATACCCCCACCCAAAAAGAAGAACTGGTGGTGCAACTGAATTTCAATATACTGAAAACCATACAAAGTCTTCAAGCATGGTTAAAAAGTTTCAAAGATGATAATCTAAATGAAATAAAGGAACATAAAGAAATCAATGAAGCCTTGTTGCGGAACATGGCGGGAGAAATCCCGTAGGGAAAACCCACTCATTCAACCAACCGGTTTAAGAAAGAATTCTATAATAAATGAGCCAGCAACCCAAGAGAAGAAGGAAATGAGGAACATACCCCTTAACCTCTGAAAAGATATTGTTACAGTCCTTCTATTGATTATTATATTTCTCCTTAGAGGAAGAAATAGAGAAATGATGACAATCTCTAGGGAGAGTTCAGGAAGATGAAAGCCCCTACTTATGAAGGAGAGATGAACACAAGGGTGAAAGATGAAGAATGGTGTTTAGGTATGAGTAAATATTTTTGAGTACATAAATACTCTAGTGACATGCAAGGAGTTTTAGAGTTGCCTAACCTAGTTGACCTAACCCCTACCTGGAGGCCTTATTAAAGAAAGTGACTAAGATAAAAGAAAAGTGTCATAAGTTTAGGGATCATACTATATGATACCTAAGGATAAAATGTT
>LPNX010874670.1:107047-156555 GCA_001517045.1 Pseudotsuga menziesii
AATGATAATTAAATATTTAAAATACCTACAAGAGTCAAAGTAGCAACTATTCAAGAGTTCATAAGTAAAAATTAAAAAATACCTAAAGTAAATGAAAAGGGTTATTTGAAGAAATCAAATGATTCTTGATTTAACTGCCCATTTTCCTAAAAAGTCTATCTATAAAGACCCAAGCCAAAGAGAGGCTTGGGGATTGTACTTTTATGTATTGTTGGAGGATTCCATAATTTTACCTGATAATATCAAAGAGATTTCTTGGAGAATATTTTTTCCTAAGAGGAAAAAGGAGAACTGATAGAAAACCTGATATCCCAGATAGAGAAGCCTTACCTTAGGAGCTCTAAGCTACTTGCATGTTGGAACCAGCTCCAAGGGATCCGGATTGAAACCAAAAATGGTTCTAGTTCATGGTTGGGAGGAACGTGGTAGTTCCCAAATTATTTGGTTATCTGAATAGAGGCCATATTTCTCTATGAATTTGCTAATACTGGGTATTTGAGTGTGCAAGATTTCTCAACCATTGAAACAGCTTCATCTTATACGTATGAGGTTCTCGACTTTTCCCTTGCAAAATACATAGATTTTTCTTATTAAAAGAGGATATTGAATTATGGATGGATAATTAGTATTCTGTGAGCTATAAGTTAGACTATATTTTCTGCATTACTTCTTTCTTCTCTTACACGTTAAATTCATTCTTTCCTCATAGATGTATTTCATTTATTAGAAGTTAGGTTATATTTTTCTATTCAACCAGGCTATTCCCATATCGTCTATTCATATTTATAAATGATGGACTAAGTACCTCGAGTGTTATCTGTAGGAGGGTTTGGTTTATGTTCATTTCTACAATTTATTTCCTGTTCATTATTTTCAGGTTCAGAACATAGCAATAATATTAGAGATTTTGTATGTACATCTTCCTAACCCTAACCGAGGAAAATTTGTCCACCTAGAAATATTTTAAAAAATGAAACCTATATATTATCTCCGATGGCATATTTCATATTACCAACAGTCTTGTATTATTTACACTAAACCATACTATTATCTATAGCCTTGATATAAATTAAACACATTAAGATTTTAACTTAAATATAACTGTTGAAACTTAGAACGATATATATATATATATATATATATAAACAAAAAATAAAACAGAGTTAACCTATCTATAAAAACCTAGTAAGCAAACTACAAACAAACCATTTTCATTTTATAACTTTAATATCGAATTCCAAGTTATCGAGACCTCTAAGGTTTGTAGGCACAATTCCATCATACTTATAACCATATTAAATACCATTAACATAAGAAATCAAACAAAACCTAAACACAAAATGATTTATCAAATATTGTATCCATAAAATATTACAAGATCTAATCACTTCGGCGTTCATTCCCAACATAAAAATATCCACACACACATCGAATCCTATGGGCTCATGGCTTAAAAACAAAGGTTACAACAAGACCACATCATGCATCAAATTCTGAAAGGTGTGAATTGCGACTTTTGTCAACCCTGTAATAGCTTACAAATGTTACACATAAATCCATGCTAAACAAAATTAAAATGAAATAACAATTAACCATAAATCAAAATCGTTGCCATGTCAACATTTCCAAACAGTGATATAAAATATACACGTTCTAATCATATTTGAGGCTCACAGCCTAGAAGCAAAGGAAAATCCATCAACATAATCCATGAGAAAAACATGTACTGTCAATGTTGTCACAACCACAACATCCTTATTGCAATGTTAAACAAAGGCTCATGGCCATCCCCAATTAAAACAAAATATATTATATTCACAATTACATTACATAGTCGGGAATGGGAAAGAGTGCCATTTTCAGCAATGGCATGACTGTAAGCTAAACCAACTCTTTTAAATTCCAAAATGAGATTTTAATTATAGATAGGAAAATACATAGAGTCATAGCTTTTCCAAGCTAGTGACAATAACCACGAATAAACCCCAACTTTGAATGCCCACTTTTATACCTGCTATTATTTGCAAAAAAAACTATGTAGTCACGATTCAAACAGAGGAACTATTGCAAGCAATGGTACTCCCACATTTTCAAGACCATCATCAAAACTAAAAACCCATAGTTTTATTAACCATCAAAGCATACATTTAAGATACCAACCCAAAATACGGTATAGAGCCGATTCTTGACAGTCATGGCCCGAAGGCACCAAACTCAAACATCTTAAACCCCAAGACATCATATGCATCTCTAGATGCCTTAAATATAAGTAATACTTTACACAGTCGAAACCCTTAAACATTAATTCCACCATCATTACAAACACTGAGCTTAAGGCTCTATTAACAGTATCTACACACAGCGGTACAAGTTCAAAAGTTGTTGGTACAAGGATTACCCATGAAGGGTATCTCATTGATAACATGGTAGTCACCATGACCCATGCATTGGGAGCTATGTCAGTTGCAAAAAAAGAACCACAACACGGTAGAAGTATACCGATCCTCCATCTCAACAAACAAGTAAACAATGCTGCAAACACAGGTGAAGAGTATACCTTCCCAAGGCACAGATGTAGACGAGACTTCACACAGGGACAAAAACCAGAGAGCCGAATAGAGCATAACCACCATAGATCCAAATGAATCATCCAACCACGATAGAAAAATATTCAGGCTTGATTTTACCCCATCCCAAGGAACATTTACTCTGCCACCATGTCCATCACCAATGTTCAAATATCTCCTCATGCGTATATTTCAAAAACCCAAATACAACTTGGTGTTGATAATACTTTTTACATTGAGACCCCCATCATTATATTCGTTGACATTGCTAGGAGAAGATTCATGGAATATGAAATATTCCATGAATGGCTCCATATACATATGTGTTATGACAAGTAAAATTTGAACACAATATGGCTAAGTCATGTGTCTTAAGCCTTTAAATATTTGGATATAAAAATCATTCCAAGCATATATTTTAAATATTAAGCATAGGAATAAAGTATGAAGTCTTAGAACCACAATAATAATGTTAACCAGTTAGACTTAGGTCTAAGTGAACCCATCCATGCATAAATGATAATGCCAACAGTAGCAGTAATAAATTTTAGAATAGGAGTTTGCTCGTTTTGTCTTTAAAGGCAATAAAGAACTTTAGCATAGGTAGCATGTCAATGTTTAGCTATCATAGCAAATTTTTGTCACCTAATGAACTTGCACAAAATGAATAAGAGTTTTATTAGTTAAGCCTAAACTATCTAAACCATGTAACGTCAAGTAAAAACCAATTACCTCTCCAAGTTCCCCTATAGGGGATCAAGTCCTGCCACGCCACCCCTTGACAATTACAAGTTAAGTCAAGACTTTCCATAAAAAAGTAAACTAAACTTATAATTAGTAAGTAAGCTATAAACTAAACACACATACATGCACATGCATGAGAAGAAATAAGAAATGAACAATGTAAACATCTAAATAAGACCAAGTAACTTAAACACATTATATAGAATAACATTAACAGCCACATCGGGAAAACATCTATAAAGGGTAAGAGAATATTACGACATTTCGGTTTGAAAAACAAATTTTGAAACATTCTGTAGAAGTTAAGTTAATGTCTAGTTCATGTAGTAACTAACCAGCCTAATAAAAAAAATCAAATTTTGGGGACATTACAAGTGGTATCAGAGCCCAGTTTCAACACTGAGAAACCTAATGGGCGTGTTAGACATTCGTTGCATAAAATAAATATTTTTTTTAATTTTTTAAGCAATGGAATTTTTTCTAGTTATTAAAAATTTGCAATTGCAGGATTAAAAGAACAATTCAAATCATGAACATAGAAGAGGACAACAGTTGACAAGGAAATTTGAATACCCCCACCCAAGAAACAGAACTGGTGGTGGAACTAAATTCCGATATACAGAAAACCATACAATGCCTTCAAGAAGAATTAAAGAGTTCCAAAGATGATAATCTGAATGAAAGAAAGTAACATCAAGCAATTAATGAAGCCTTGTTATCGAACATGACAGAAGGAATCTTGCAGGGAAAACCTACTCCTTTGACCAACAGGTTCAAGAAATAATTCTATAATAAATGGTCTAGCAGTCTGAGAGAAAAGAGGAACATAGCCATGAACCTCCAGAAAGATATTGTCACGATCCTTCTAATGATGATTATATTTCTCCTTACATGAAGAAACATAGAAATGATGACAATCTCCACGGAGACTTCAGGAAGATGAAAGTCCCAACCTATGAAGGAGAGATGAACGCAGGGGTCAAAGCTAAAGAATGGTGTCTAGGTATGAGAAAATGTTTCTGAGTACATAAAGACTCTAGTGACATGCAAGGAGGGTTAGAGTTTCCTAACCTAGTTGAGCTAACCCCAACCTGAAGGCCTTATTAAAGAAAGTGACTAAGCTAAAAGAAAAGTGTCATACGTTTAGGGATCATACTATATGATACCTATAGATGAAATGTTAACAAAGGATATATATATATATATATATAATTTATACATGATATATATAAAGAGTAAGTATAGTAATAACACTAGTAGCTACAAGTAAGAAAGAAAGGATCCATGTGTTATTCTTATTACTAGTGATAATTAAAGATTTAAAATACCTACAAGACTCAGAGTAGGAACTAGTCAAAAGTTCAAAAGTAAATATTAAAAATTACCTAATGTAAATTAGAAGGGTTATTTCAAGAAATCAAATCATTCTTGATTTAATTGCCCCGTTTCTTGAAAAGTCTGTCTATAAAGACCCAAGCCAAAGAGACGCTTGGGGATTATCCTTTTATTTATTCTTAGAGGATTCCATAATTATACTTGATAATATCAAAGAGAGTTCTTGGAGAATATTTTTACCTAAGAGGAAAAAGGAAAAATGATACAAAACCTAATATCCCAGATGGGGAAGCCTTACGTTAGGAGATCTAAGCTACTTACATGTTGGAACCAGCTCTGAGAGATCTAGATTGAAACTAGGAATGGTTTTGGGTCATGGTTGGGATGAATGTGGTAGTTCCCAAGTTATTTGGTTATCTGAACAAAGGTCATATCTGTCTATGAATTTGCTAATATTGGGTATTTAAGTGTGCAGAATTTCTCATCCATTGAAACAACTTCATCTTCCACGTATGAGGTTCTTTATTTTTCCATTGCAAACTACACAAATTTTTCTTATTAAAAGAGGAGATTGAATTTTGAATGGATATTTAGTATTATTTGAGCTATAAGCTAGGCTATATTTTCTTGATTACTTATTTCTTCCCTTACACGTTAAATACATTGTTTCCTAGCAGATGTATTTATTGTATCATAGGTTGGGTTATATTTTTCTATTCAACGAGGCTATTCCCATATATTTTATTCATATTTATAAATAATAGACTAAGTATGTTTAGTGTTATCTGTAGGAGGGTTTTCTTTCTGTTCATTTCTGCAATTTATTTCCTGTTCATTATTTTCAGGTTCAAAACATAGCAATAATATTAGAGATTTTGTATCTACATCTTCCTAACCCTAATCGAGGAAAATTTATCAACCTATGACTATATAAAAAAATGAAACCTATATATTATCTCCGATGACAAATTTCATATTGCGAGCAGGCTTGTATTATTTACAATAAACCATACTATTATCTATAGCCTTGATATAAATTAAATACATTAAGATTATAATGTAAATATAATTGCTGAAACTTAGAACAATATATATAAACACAAAATAAAACAGAGTTAACCTATCTATAAAAACCGAGTAAAAAAACTACAAACAAACCATTTCCATTTTATAACTTTAATATCTAATTCCAATTTATCGAATCCTTTAAGGTCTGTAGGCACGATTCCATCATACATCATAACCATATTATATTCCATTAACATAAGAACTCAAATAGAACCTAAACACAAAACACTTTATCAAATTTTGTATCCATAAAATATTATAGGATCGAATCATGTCGGCGTTCATGCCTAGCATCAAAATATTTACACATATCACTTTAGACCCATAGATCCTAGGATCAAATCCTGTGGGATCATGGATTAAAAACAAAGGTTACAACAAGACCGTGACACACATCAAATTCTGTAAGGTGTGAATTCCAACTTTTATCAACCTCGTAATAGCTTACAAATGTTCCACATAAATCTCTATTAAACATCATTAAAATGAAAGAATAATTAACCATAAATCGAAATCATTTCCTTGTCAACATTTCCACACTGTAATAATATTTGAGGCTGACGCTCGAGAAGCAAAGGAAAATCCATCAACATAATCCATGAGAAAAATACCTACTGTCTATGTTGTCACAGCCACAACATCCTTATTGCAATGTTAAACCAAGGCTCATGACCATCCCCAAATTTAAATCACAGTTAAAACAACATACATCATATTCACCATTACATTAAATAGTCGTGAATGGGAAAGAGTGACATTGCTAGAAATGACAGGATTATAAGACAACCCAACTCTTTTAAGAGGCAAAACAAGATTTTAATTACAAACAATGAAATGGATAGAGTCACAGCTTTTCTGAGCTACTGACAATAACCATGAATAAACAAATAAACAAGACTTATAACCAGTAAGTAAGCTATAAACTGAACACACATACAAGCACATGCATGATAAGAAATAACCAAGGAACAGTGTAACCATCTAAATCAGACCAATTAACTTAAACACATTAAATAGAATCACATTAACAACCACATCGAGAAAACATCTATAAAGGGTAAGAGAAAATTACGACATTTCGATTTCACAAACAAAGTTTGACACATTATGCAAAAGTTAAGTTAATGTTTAGTTCATGTAGTAACTAACTAGCCTAATGTTGAGGCCTGGAAATTCGTAGGCAACAATAGAAAGGGATTCTCCCCATTCAACGTTCCCAACTAGCCCACTGACTATTTGGTATAGGGAATCTGTCCGGTTTGCGGTCCGGATACCGTAAGTTAAGTAACAAAAACAAAGGGTTTTACCGGTTGCGGCCCGGTCCACTGGAATTTTGTAACTTTTGACTTAAAGGATGATATGCATATGCCTAACTAACCATGCAGGGTGGTGAACGATGCAGAAAGCAGTCACAATGTGATGCGCAGGTTCTTATCTCTCGTCTTAGGCTCACCAGCATCTGAATCACTTATGCAAGAATGAAGTAAACAAACTATCTATCTATCTATCTAACTATCCCTGGGGAGCCAAAATGTGATCTATGTATGAGTAATGTGGATATGCATGCATAATAAAGAGCAATTATAGATAGCTGACATTCCTTCTTATAATGCATGAACAATTTAAGATATTTCCACAACCAGATAGCTAATTGTTTTATGAACAACATACATTACTCATGGTGGTCATTTCACAAAATAAATCAGAAATCATTCAAACAAAGACATAGGTCATAGATTTAGAACGATCTCATGATTCATGGAGACAAAACCGAAAAACAAAATAGTTCATCTTTCAACCGTCCACAGCATAACATTTTAAATCCCACTGATCTTTCTCCAACATGCAAACAATATATCTTTATTGCAAAGAGAAATAGTTCTTCTTACAATATTGCTCTCCATGTCCAACTGGGAAAAAGTCCCCTATTTCTTCCTACTCCTTCTACATTTATAAAAAAAGGGTGAGACTGTTGGGCTGCCCAAAGTGACCTTTGGGCTTCCCAACCCTTCGTTTCCCACTGTTTTAATTTTCTTTACATATTTTCACAAAAAGGTTTACACATTACAAAAGGTGACCAATCCTTTACGAGGAGGGTCCCACTTGGTCATCTAGAAACTTCTTCCATACCGAAGCTTCAGCAACAATACCTTCAAAGGCACAAGGCTCCAAAAACTGAATATTTATTTCAAACTTCACTGCCTAATTCTTTATTGCTTCAATCCTGGCTACACTCAACCTAAGCTGGTCCTCCAAAAGCTGCAAGCTGATGGCTGAGTGGCCTACTTCGCTTTTCAGCATTTGATCATCAATGGCCTTAACCTACTGTACTTTAGCCTCCTTATCCTGATATATTTTCTGCAATATTTCCACAAAGGAGTTGTGGTCCAGGAAATCATCAAGCCTGTGCTCGGATTCTTTCTGGCACCATTTGTATTTGATAAGAAGCCTTCTAAAGAATTCCATGCAGGCACCCTTTGTCTTCTTAACTGTTTTCTTGAAATCCTCATTGGTGTTAATAGAAAATTCTATTAATTCATAGTCCCGTTGGAGGGCATGTTTATCTTTGGATGGAAGCTCTATTGGAGTTTCTTCATTGCTATCCAGCCTCGCTATCCTTGCATTCAAGATTTTGATGACATCATGAGATCTCTCAACGAAGTAAGAGGAGGTTTCCAGGATCTCCTCCAATCGACTTTCTATCTGCAGTATTTTGCACCTCTCCTCCTCCATAGCAGTCTGGAGCTGCAGCATCCTAGTATTTTGGGCCAAGACATGTTCTCTGAATGGCTGGAGGTTAAACTGTTGCACCCTCGCTTCCTCCAGGGAAGTTGTTAGAGAAGCTATCTTCTCTTGATGTTTCTTTCCCTACTCCTGGGAGTGTAGCTCGCTAGCCTCCAAGATAATATTTTGTTGCTCTTCTAGCTCTTTAACCTTTTGTAGCATCTGCTCTTTCTCCTTCTTCAGCTCTTGATATTTTTCTTGCACCTTTTCCAGGCATTCTTGGGTAGTCTCCCTATCATGTCTCTCTCCATAGAGGGCCTGCAATTCAGTCTCAGTAGCCTTCATCTCCCTTTGCATATCTTCATATTTTCGCTTCAACCTGTTTCCTTCTTCTATTTCTTTCCTCAAGGTGTCTTTCAAATCAGCAGAAGATTTTTTAGATAACTCCAATTCAGTCATCACCTTGTCCATGTTATCTTCTGAGGCACTGATTAGTGCAACCTCGACTCTCAAGGTGAATCTTGGATCTCGGTCTGTTCCTAACATAACATCCGTATTCGTTATCATTTTTCCTGGTAAACTTCCTACCTCAACTTTCTTCTCTGTCCTCTTGACTATCCTTTTTGTTGCTCTATCATAAAACACAGTGTTGAAATCATGGATTTCTTCTCCCTTTTTCTGAACAAAAAGAAATAGCTTTAGTGTGGGGACCACAGGTTTGGTGGCAGCAGGAACTTGTGGGTCCTGGATCTCCGGGTTCGACTTATCCTGGGTCTTCCCTAAAGCTATATCAGCAGCTGACTATTCTATTTTAGTTTGTGTCAACTTCAACCTTTCTGCTTTCTTCTTTTGCAGCTCCCCATCGTGCTTTCTCTTTACTTCTTCTCCTACTTTTCTATCTGCTTCTTTTGCTTCTTTAGCTGCTTTCTTTTCTTTCTCAGCTGCTTCTTGAGTAGCTCTTCTTTTCTCTTCCTCTTTACTGTGGAGCCACCCTGCAGCTTCCTGTGCTAACCTCTGGGCCTCCTCCTATCTTCTCTTGGCCTCTTCTTCAACTTTGGCTTCATCATCCCCTTTTCCACCTTTAGTGGTGATTTTCTTCTTGAATCTTCTCCTCGGGGCAGTCATGTTCAGGGCACTTCTAAAGACGTCTTCTTCTATGTCCCAATGATGAGTGTATTCAAAGTGGACATTGTTTTATTTGCGGTGTTCTGCCACTTTTCCACGGGAGTCACTTCTATGGAAAGGCATCTCGCCAAAGTGAAACCTTTCCAGCTCTTGTACAAACTCATCTGTCTTTTTCACCCTAGTGAACTTGTAGATTGCTAACTGGAAGGGCAAGGGAGGATAGGCTGTCTTCTTGTGCTCAAATAAGAAACTCCCTATACCATCCAAGAAGACCTGCCTCACTACCTCCTTGTGAATGATGTAGTCAGTGGCGTAATTTGGCAACATAGAGGGAGCTCGCGATCCTCCAAACATCTTGAAGTATAGGCCATCTTCAATCAAATAGTAATCTGCATGTTCCTCTATCACTTTCAGGGATTCCTCTGACATACAATCACACTCCTTCAGGAAGATGAGTGTGTACGGAGGCATAATGAATTGTTCGCAGACTTCTCTATAATGGCTGTGATATTTATGTGCCCACAATGGTTTATAAGCAGAGTAGACAGGCATTCTTTCCCTGTCCCAGATGCACCTGAGACTAGGGAAATGTTGGTTTCATAATATACAGTCTAAAATTATTGAACTCATAGAAAATTCATACCTTTTTTGGGACTCTCCTTCCAAGGTTGAGGCCAAGTAAGCAGAAAGACTATTCAAGACAAGGTTGGCCCAGTTGAAGATTGTTCCCTCGATTGCAACATAGAAAATGATGGGTATCCATTCCAGTTTGAACAATCTGTCGTGAGCTCTTCCAAAGATCCTATTAAGCATCAAGGCTATGAATCTGTATGGAGCCCTTAAACTTGCAGTATCATATTCACTTGTCACTTTGGTTCTGAAATGCTTTCCAGTCAATAGCATTCTTTTCATGGTCTCTACAAGATCCATTCTTATGTTGTTTAGCCAATCATCAGATAGAAAGAATTGGGCTTCTGGCAGGTGGTAGGCCAGAGCTACATATCCAGGGCTATATGCAACATAGCCCTGTTTATTAACATCCTCCAAAATCATTGTTGTGACAACTGCCCGAGGCAGAATCCACCCAATTACTTCAGAGCATGGGAACAAATCTGGTCTGGTAGCAATTTTCATAATAGCAGATCTCTCTATGTTAGCATATATAGACTCTTCTTCTAGGCCCATGTTAGGAACTTCTCTACGGGTGATCAGTCTATATATTTCACCCCACTGATATTCAGGTTCAATTCCATCAATGTACTTGGTATCCTCATATATATATTCGGTCTTAATGACCACTTCTACTTTTATCTCTTCCCCAACCACAGGGACCTTCTTCTTTTGCCTCTTGGACATTGTGAGCTTTTCCTACAGTAAAATCGTAACATTAAGCCATTTTGGCTGAGTGACAAACTGGTAGACATCAATGGGCAGTGTGCCATCTCTTCTATGTTTAGCATGATAACAATCAGACAATGAAGCCAATATATGCATGTATAAACTGAGAGAGACTAACTAATAGAACTTATTGCAACCAAATGTGTGGTGTTCAGTGACTTGTTATGTGTCATTTATATACATTAAATTGTGCCAACTACCACTACTGTAGTATCAAACAATTATAACAATATAATCTAACAGGAATGAAATCTACATAAAACTGAAGAAGACTCATGCTGTTCGCGGGGAAAACATTCATATCAACACGACTAAAACCTCACTCTCTGCGGGTGCCACTATCATTTTTCTACCTAGGAAATACAGGGGAAAACTACGCATGCTTTCATAGGATCCTTTAAAAAAACCATCTCCCATGCGATTATGGTCAACCAACCACAAATAGTGAAACATCCCCTCCACTGGTTAGGGTCTAGAAGCGACTACGCACGGAACATTGCGGCGAAATGCCTGCTATTCGATGATGCAGGTTTCTATGGTATGCTTAGTAAAAGAAACACCTATGCAAAACCTCAGTCAGTGACTAGGTGTCATGGTACACCCCTCTCCCAGGTCCGGGTTCGAAACTGAGCACGAAACGAGTTGCGCGGGACCATGTAGGCCAAACGGCTAAGGTAGAAAGATATGGGTCTCACCAATAGGATGAACCGCTCAAACTCAAAAGGGATAAGTGGCCGAAAACCTACTCCTACCCATCCTTGTCACACAGGGCGGTTTGGTGTAGACAGTGTAACGGTCATCTGCACCAAACCCCCTTTCCCCTTATGCGTAGAGTTATAAGCAAACGGCGGTAGGAAAAGTGTTCTAAAGATGAAAACACCTTCCTATGGACAGTTAAGATCAAGAATCCCCAGCTATATAGGCATGTAAATCAACAGGACACGGAAATGGTTGGGGAAACAAACCACCGTATAAAACAATCAACAATTCTAACGTGATGGGAAAACGTGACGAGGAGCCTACTGGCTATGCGGCGAGATGGCGGGTCGATGACGGTCAGGCTTCCATAGTTGCCACCTGGATGCAGGTACACCGATAGTAGGGTCTTCGCTAGCTCGAGAAGACGACAGTTCGATAACGACACTGCTCGACAGTCGAAAGTAACAATAGAATAAACCCTTTCGACCCCATATATATGCATATGGCCTACACGTGCGGTGTAAAAAGTCAAATATCGGATGGGCACCAACTTTGAATTAGACGTTAAAATGTATTTCCTTCTGCAACGATGGATAATCAAAGCACTGAGCCCTCCGCGGGGTCAAACCTATCGGCTGGGGAACCACTTTCGGATCGGAAGCTAAAAGCGAAGGTCCTTCCGCAACGGCGGACAGCCAAAGCATAAGTCCATCCGTGACAGCGGGGATAAAAATGACTCAAGCAGTTGGGAGGAGAAGGCTTCCCACAGCCGCAATGGCGGCAGGCCAAGACCTACAGGTTCGACGAAAACCACAAACCATATACGAAAGGGAAAGCGGTTTACCTTCCGAAACGGCGGACAAAGGAAAGATAAAAGCTTCCGATGCAAAACAAAAAGTCATCCGATGCGAAACAAAAATATCGAAGCCAAAACAAATGTTCATCCGCAACGGCGGGAAAAGAAAAGACAATTCCTTCCAATTAAAACCAACAAATCGATCGATTCAAACCAAGGGATCGGAAAGAAAATCAACAATGCAACCAATTATCTGTCTGCAACGGCGGAAAAATAAATGGTAGAAGGCTCTGAAATTAAACCAAAATTCCACCGATGTGAAATGAAACGAAAATCGACTACCCATCCACAATGGTGGAAGGACAAAGGATAAATATTCTTGAAAGAAATCAGCCGACGATGAAACCCACAGATCAGAAAGAAAATCAAAGCCAAACCAAAGATCCATCTGTAACGACGGAAACCCAAAGGATAACCCTCCCGAAATAAAACTGCACATTCTTCTGCAACGGCGGGACTGAAACCAAATAAACTTCCGACTGAAAAACTTGAAACTCATTCAAAGGCATAAAAAATCACAGCGAATCATTTCAGGTATTAGGAGCAATCTTTCTTGAAGAATCATTGAACCAAATCAAAGAAGAAAATGAACTAATCTAAGCAAAGGAGGGTCCTAAATTTTTTTAGAATTTTGGGGAATTGTTGCAGCTGCAACACCTAATAAAAAGAAAAGTTATTTTGAAATTTTTTGGACATTATAAGTGGTATCAGAGCCCACTTTCAACACTAAGAGACCTAATGGGTGTTCCAGACATCGTTGCAAAAAATAAAGTATCTTTTTAATTTTGTTAACTAACATAAATTTTTCCTGTTATTAAAAATTTGCAATTGCAAGATTAAAAGAATAGTTCAAATCATTAACACATAAGAGGACAAGAGTTGGAAAGGAAAGTTGAATACCCCCACCCAAGAAGAATAATTGGTGGTGGAACTAAATTCTGATATACTGAAAACCATACAAAGTCTTCAAGCAGACTTGCATAATTTCAAAGATGATAATGTGAATGAAAGAAAGGAACAACAAGAAATTAATGAATCCTTAATGTAGAACATGATCAGAGGGAGGCTGTAGGGTAAACCCATTCATTCAACCAAAATGTTGAAGAAACAATTCTATCATTAACAGGCTAGCAGCCCTAGAGAAGAAGGAAAATAAGAACATATCCCTTAACCTCTAGAAAGAGATTGACAAATTACTTCTAGTGGTGATTCTCTTTCTCCTTACAGAAAGAAACAAAGAAATAATGACAATCTCCAGGGAGATTTTAGGAAGATAAAAGCCCCAATCTATGAAGGAGATATGAAGACATGGGATAAAGCTGAATAATGGATTCTAGGTATGAGAAAATATTTTCGAGTACATAACTACTCTAGTGAGATGAAGTCCCATCTAGCCATCTATAATTTAAATGGAAAAGCAACTACATGGTGGAGAGACCTAAATCATACCAAGAAATATGAGGTAAGAGAAATCAGATGGAGTAATTTCCATAATTTTTTCAGGAGAAATACATGTCGGAAAGGTTCTTCGACATAAAGGTGAAAGAATTTCACGAATTAAGGATGGTTTCCATGACTATGGATGCTTTCATTAACATGTTTTTGGATCTTTTACATTATGTACCTTAGATAAAAGACGAGAAAGTGAAAATACAACATTTTTTAGGATGTCTTCCTCCCAAGTTTTGGGAGAAGATTGAATTTGACATGCCTAAAACATTGGACTCCACCCTACAGAAAGATATGATTTGCTATGCGCATGGACAACTGAGGAAAGAGAATATCAATAGAATCAAAGATAGGTCTAGGACCTTCTTGGACAACTACAAACCAAGATTCAACTTGCCACCTTAGAGAAAATAGAACAACAACTTTTCAGCCAACAAGCACTTTAATCGAACTGGTACAAAACCATTTGTACGAGCAACAAATGCTAACAAAATAGCAGCAAATGAGGGAGCCAATGTTTCCCCATTGCAAATCAAATGATGGAAATTCTAAGGGCCCCATTATACCCAAGACTGTAACAACAAGACCAATGGAGTCTTGCACAACTTACAATAAGAACCAACAATAGAGGTCATAGCTAGAACACCGTGGATTTATGCAGCCTTGGATGGCCGACAAGAAGAGAATTAGGATACCATGGTTGAGATAGAATATAAGGTTTCCAACACTTCTATTTCAATAAGGATTGACCCCAGTGCTTGCTGGAGCTATGTATGTCCTAAGACTATTAGTGTATGTAAAATAGATAATGTTAAACATGAGAAACCCTCACTGGTGCAATTAGCCACGGGTATGAAACAAAAGGTTTCGGAAATAGTTAAAAAATTTGAGGTAAACCTGAATGGTTTTCCTATTATAATATACCTAGACATCCTACCCTTAGGATCATATGATATACTTATCATCATAGACTAGTTCGATGTAATATCCCAAATTTTTGACCTAACACTTATAAACATGAACCTATTAATTATGATGTTATCTTGATGTTTTATTTCGATATATTGGGTCGAAGACCCCACTGCATACAAACATGATTATTTTTTATATATATTGGGTGTAATACAGTTTTTGATGATATATGCTTGTTTCTATTGGGTGTGGACCCTGAAGCACATGATTGATGAGATGTTTTGTGTTGAGCGAGGAGCTCTAGGGCACATGATTAATTAATGTTGTGTTGAGAAAGGAGATCTGAATCACATGAGAATTTATATTTGTGTTGAGCATGAAGCTATGGAACACAAGAAAAGATAAGTTGGAAGTGTTGGGAATAATCCCTGCAACCTTCCATGTTGATGTTGAGCATAAGCTCTGGAACATCGGATCTTTGGCCATTGTATCCCTAGGTGTATCGTACAAGTACATCCTAGCATTAGTGTTTAGTGAAGAGCTATGGAATTGCACTAAGTTTGTAACTCCCTATTTTTAGCATTGAGTATGGGCTCTGGTAAGCAATAGGAGTTGTTGAAAAGAATTAATGATTCTTGAGTGAAAACAACTTGAGAAAAATATTGATCTCATCAGACTTATTTATAAGTAATTAAATGAAATTTCAAATTTTTGTATTCTCATCAAGTAGTGAAGAAATACTATGTTTTACGAGGGAATCCAACATGCAAGGATGTTTAGAGTTTCCTGGCCTAGTAGAAATAACATATGATGCCAACAGACAAATCTTAACAAATTTTATAATATTATGTATTTTATACATGGTATGTATAAAGAATAAATATAGTAATAATATTGATAATGTAAGAAAGAAGGAAAAGCTAAAAGATAATAAATAGTATAAATCCTACAAAATTCTAAATAGGAACTTGTTAAAAGTTCCTAATTTAAAGTATTAAAAATACCCAAATTAAATAAAAAGGGTTAATTCAAGAAATCAAGGATTCTTGATTTAACTGCCCATTTGACTAAAAAGTCTGTCTATAAAGTATGAAGCCAAGGAAAGGCTTGGGGACCTGATCTATATTTTTGGAGTCATTATTCTTCCTGCTAATTTATCAAGACAGAGTTCTTGGACAAAAAATTCCCGAAGAGAAAGAAGTAGAACTGATCCAGACGTGATATACAAACTAGGAGAGACTCACCTTAGGAGCTCTAAACTACTTTCATGTTGGAACTAGCTCGGGGGGATCGATATTGAAACAAGGAATGGTTTAAAGTCATGGTTGGGTGGAATGCAGTAGTTCTCAAGTGATTCAGACATCTAATACAAAGGTTAGATATGCCTATGAATTGTTAATGCTTTTTATTTGAGTGTGCAAGTTTCATCCATTAAGGGAGCTTCAATTTACAGGTATGAGGTTTTGGACTACCTATTTCATTTTCTAAAAAAAGTGTTGGCTAGACTAGGAAAATGTTTACATTGTATTTTCTAACCTTGTGTGCTTTGATTTTTGTCTAATTCTTTTAGGCTTTACATTCTAAAGTATAAACCCTAGGCTGTAATTTATTTCCTATGCTAGATTTACCCAAGGTTTTGCTCCTTTAGCTTACCTCTGTAATTTAATTCCTATTTTCAAAATTATCAATGGTTTGGTATTTTTAGGTTTTACTTCTATATTTTCTTCTACTGCTTAAATATTGTTTTCTTACAAACTAAAAATTACATCATATTACATCCCTAGCTGTTTATTTATCTATTTACTCTATTGACAGATTCCATATTCTCAGTAGAGTTGTGATTAGATAAAATACTAGTTTAGATCTAAGGTAAAAAGTAAAACCTAGATTTAAATTACCATTAACTAAATATAATAATAAGAAACTAACCAGTATACTATATATATATATANATTTTATCAGGTATAAAATAGAAATATAATTCTAATATATCAAACATTGTATTTTCCATCCAAGAATAAATTATAAACACCAAATACTAGAACTAAGATAAGAACCAGCGAAGACCTTTCCCCAATCTGCATAAATAAACATTATCATAAACCAACTGACATACCAAGTAATCAAGATCCTACAAATGGACCACGATTTATACTATCTATACTATCTAATCCTACGAAGTATAAACAATAATAAATTTATTAACATTACGATGTCGTGGCTTAAATAAAATTTCCAAACCTATAATATTAAAATCCACGTATACAGAAATTACATATCATAATATTATCCACGGAAACAATGTAATAATAACCATAGTATTGTTACAATGTTAATTTACAAACTTTATACTTAAACAAGAAATATCAGGACCAAACGTTTCGCACACGGTAACAATTTTTTCATCGATAAGTACACCTGCTTATAAACAGGACAAGAGTGCATTAGTTCAAATAGAACTAAGTAAGCCCGCTAGACAAGTAGAAACATTTACCTCTCAAGAAGTTACATGGGAGAACTAGTCTCACCACTCCACCCACTTTGGTTCCAAAAACAAAGTTAAGTTAGAACCATGTATATAATGGTAAGCACATGTCAAATAACAACAAAGTACATAATCAAAGTATATAACATACACAACAATGCGTAACCATTAGAATAGCATAGTAATCGAAATTATGACATTATAAGTAAACAAAGTAAACGTAGTAATAATCATAACTAAAAGAAATCAAATAAGACATAAGAACAACTTACAACAAATGTGCAGTACAATAAAGCACAACAAATTCTGTGAGTTCAATAATGTCCAAAAAAGGTAGTTTGAACTAGCCTAATTAAAAAACAAAATTCAATTTTTGAGGACATTACATTGGAACAACACAATGTCATGCTCGATTTCTTACACAAGTTAATATTGTCAACAGATTGCCAAGGGAATTCGGTAAATATTCAAGGCATACCTAAGAAAGTTTATGTAAGGCATATATCCACTTTACAAGGAAAGAAGTGCATTAGGAAAGGTTAAAAACTATTTGCAGTAAAGATCGAAGACATAGAAGCTGAAAGAGAATAGCACATTGAGGACTTCCCGATTCTCATAGGCATGAAGGATGTTATTTGCTAAGGAAGTCCTGGGATTACCACCGAAACAAGACTTAGATTTTTCCATAGAACTTACCCTAGGATCAGTTCCGGTGTCAAAATCCCCTTACCGCATGAGCTCAAGATATTTGGTGGAACTCAAACTGTATTTCTAGGAGTTGATTGATAAGGGATATATCCGATGTAGTGTGTCCCCTTAGGGATCGTCAATACTTTTCATAAATAAGAAGGATGGTCAAATGTGGATGTGCATCAATTAAGGTCAACTTAACAATATTACCATCAAGAACTGTTACCCACTCCATAGGAGCAATGAATTGTTTAGTGTTCAATCAAGGAGGAGGAACCAATATCTTTTTGAAGATTGACCTATGATTCGGTTACCATCAGGTATGGATTCACAATGAGGATATTCACAAAACTACCTTTCATACGAGGTACGACCATTACGAGTTTTTAGTGATGCCATTTGGGTTGACCAATGCACTCGTGAACTTTATGTTTATGATGAACATAATTTTTAGTAGATACCTGAATAAATTTATGTTGATATTTATAGAAGAGATCCTATTTTACTCTAGGAGTAAAGAGGAACATGAGGAACATCTTCACATAGTGCTACAGGTGTTACGGGAACACCAGCTCTATACCAAGTTTAGTAAATGTCATTTTTACAAACCACAGATGCAGTACTTGGGTCACATCATCTCCAAGAAGGGGATATATCTGGAACCAGAGAAGATTAAAGCCATAGAAAATTGTCCTATCCCTCCTATTGTTAGCGACATTAGATCCTTTTCGGGCTTATCCTATTATTATCGGAAGTTCCTTGATAACTTATTAAGGATATGTTTTCCCATGACCGCTTTGTAAAAGAAGGAAAACAAGTTCTTATGGATGACCAAGTGCAAGGAATGTTTCCAAAATCTTAAGCATCTTTTGATGACTACACCAATACTATAAATTGTGGATTCATATTGGGATTTTTTTGTTTGCATGGATTCAAGAAAGGAAGGGCTCAGACGAGTCCTCTTGCAGAATGATTACGCAATTTGTTAGGAATCATGGAAGTTAAAGGAACATGAATATAGCTACCCCGCCCATGATATTGAGTTAGCAGCTATCATCCATGCCTTGAAAATGTGGAGGCACTACATCATGAGAAATAAATTCATTCTGAAGACAGACAATATGACTCTAAAGTATTTATTTGAACAACCGGATCTAAATTCTAGGTAAGACAAATGGTTGGATTTCCTCAATGAGTACCATTTTGAGCTAAAGCATATAAAGGCAAAGGACAACAACATTGTTGATGCTTTGAGATGAAGATCTCAAATGATATATGAGGTGACTTGAAGTCAAATCGATTCAGATTTACATGAGAGGATTAGAACAGCCAACATAGTTGACACTTTCTCTGTGGAAATCATCGAGAAGGTCCAAGAGGATAGGTTGTTTCAACAACAAAAAGATTACAAGGTAGAAGAAATGGGACTGCTATGGTACAAAGACACATTGTATGTTCTAGAACAAGGGGACATCAGGTCCCACATCCTCACATAATTTCATCGAACACCCTACTCACGGCATCTGAGATATCAAAAGATGATATCTGCACTAACAAAACACTTTTTCTGGCCTAAGTTAAAGGCCAACATAGCATTGTTTATCGCAAAATGTCGAGAATGTCAGGTAGTCAAATTTGAGCAACAACATCCCTCAGGGTTTCTATAACCATTACCCATTCAGGAATGGAAGTGGGAGGTTATTAGTATGGATTTTATCACAGGTATACATAAGATTAAGAAGAAAATTGATTCTATCTTTGTAGTAGTTGACAAATTGTCAATAGTAGCACACTTCATTCCAGTGAAGTCGACCTACAAGGTAGTACACATTTCCTAAATCTTCTTAAAGTATATATTTAGATTGCACAAGATACCCAAGGAAATCATCTTGGATCAAGATACTAAATCTACTGGGAACTTTTAGAGATCCTTATTCTCTGCGTTAGAGACACAAATGAAATTTAGTACTATGTACCACCCGCTAACAGACGGGATGAAAAAATGGGTAAACCAAATTGTATAGGATATGCTTAGGATAAATGTCATGAAAAACCCCACCAAGTGGTAAGATTACTTGCATCTTGCAAAGTTTGCATATAACAATGGATACCAGACTTCCACCAAGATGAATCCCTTTGAGGTACTCTATAGATGGAAGTGTAGAACACTGATGACTTAGGATAGCCCAGTGGATCAACTCATGTTATGGCCTAACTTAATAAGGAATTGGAATAATTGCTTACCAATGTCAATTTGAACCTTAAAGAAGCACAAGACCACTAGAGACATTACTTGGAAAAGAAAATGAAAGATAAATATTATCAGATAGGTGACCACGTTTACTTGAAAGTACAATCAAAATGAATCTTGTTGAGCTTGGGGAGTTGTGGTAAGCTAGAACCTAGATTTTGTGGATCCTTTGAGATATTGTCCAAGAGAGGACCAATGGCATATGGACTAGGTTTACCCACTCACATAAGATTCGATAAGTTTTTCCTTATTAAATAAATATGTTTATGATACTAAACATGTTATTTATTGGTCATTCTTATAGGTGGAACATGAAGGGGAGTTTTCACCTAAACCCCTTCATTTATTATACAAGAGATAGGTGGAGCTCAGGAAGCGTTTCATAGTCCATTTAAAAGTGCAATGAAAGAACATCTAGGTCGATGAGGCTACTTAGGAGAATGAATCCACCATGATAAAGGCTTACCCCTCCTTGTTTCAAGATTTCATTCCAAGTCCCTAGAACACTAGGGATGATGTTGTTCTAAGCAGGGAGGGATGTAATATCCTGAATTTTGACCTAAAACTTATGGGAATAAGCGCCATTTCTTATGATGCTACTTTAATGTTTTAATTGGTATATTAGGTCTAAGATCGCACTACACATAAACAAAATGATTTGTTTGATATATTGGGCATAAGCCAATTACATATGTTTTATATATGATTTCATGTGTTGGGCATGATCCCTAAAGCACATAGTTGATGAGATGTTTTGTCTTGAGTGATGATCTCTGGAGAACATGACTATTTGATGTTTGTGTTGAGAGAGAAGCTCTAGAACAGATTAATGTTTATATTTGTTTTGAGCGAGAATATCTCGAGCACATGAGTTATGAAAACATTTATGTTGACAATAAATCTTTGAAGCACATGAAAAGATAAAATTGGAAGCGTTGGGAATAAGCAGTGGAGCCTTCCAAGTTGATGTTGAGCATAATCTCTTGAACACTGTATCCTTGGCCATTTTATCCCTAGGTGTATCTTACAAATACATCATAGCATTATTGTTGAGTGAGGAGCTTTGGAATTGCACTAAGCTTGTAACTCCCTCTTTTTAGTGTGGAATATGGGCTCTGGATAAGTGCTAGGAGTTGCTGAAAATAATTAATATGTCGAGAGAAAATGACTCTGATAAAACATTGATCTTATCTTAGTTATTTTTAAGTGATTAAATGAAATTTCAAATTTATGTATCTCATTAAGTACTGAATAACTACCATGTTATACAAGGGAATCCAACATGCAAGGAGATTTAGACTTGCCTAAGCTAGTTCACCTAACCCCTACGTGAAGACCTTATTAAAGAGAGTGACTAAGCTAAAAGAAAATTTTCATAAGTTTAGGGATCATATTAGATGATACCTAAGAATAAATAATAACGAAAGGATCCACATGTTATTATTATTACTAATGTTGATTAAATATATAAAATACCTAAAATAGTTAAAGTAGGAACTAGTCAAGAGTTCCGAAGTAAAAATTAAAAAATACCTAAAGTAAATGAAAAGGGTTATTTCAAGAAATCAAATGATTGTAGATTTAAATTCCTCTTTTTTGGAAAAGAGTGTCTATAAAGACCCAAGACAAAGAGAGGCTTGGGGATGATCATTTTATCTATCCTTGGAGGGCTCCATAATTCTACTTGATAATATCCAAGAGATTTCTTGGAGAATATTTTTTCCTAAGAGGAAATAGGAAAACTGACACAGAACCTGATATCCCAGAGAGAGAATCCTTACCTTAGGAGCTCTAAACTACTTGAATATTGGTACCATCTCAGGGGGATCCGGATTGAAACCAAGAACAATTTTGGGTCATGGTTGAGAGGAATGTGGTAGTTCCCAAGTTAATCGATTATCTAACTAGAGGTCAGATATTTCTATGAATTTGTTATTACTAGGTATTTGACTGTGCAATATTTTTCAGACATTGAAACAACTTCATCTTCTAGGTATGAGGTTCTTGATTTTTCCCTTGCAAACTACATAGGTTTTTCTTATTAAAAGAGGATATTAAATTCCGAAAGGATATTTAGTATTATTTCTTCTATAAGCTATGTTATATTTTCTGCATTACTTATTTCTTTACTTACAGGTTAAATTCATTGTTTTGTAGCAGATGTATTTCTTTTACCAGATCTTAGGTTATATTTTTGTATTCAACCAGGATATTCCAATATATTTTATTCATATTTATAAATGATGGAATAAGAACCTTTAGTGTTATCTATAGGAGGGTTTGGTTTCTTTTCATTTCTATAATTTATTTCTTGTTCATTATTCTTAGGTTCAAAACATAGCAATAATATTATATATTTTGTAACTACGTCTTCTCTAACCCTAACCAAGGAAACTTTATCAACCTAGAACTATTTATTAAAAAAGAAACCTATATCTTCCCTCTGCTCGAACATTTCATATTGCTAGTCAGATTGTATTATTTACAATAAACCATACTGCTATCTATATCCTCGATATAAATTAAATACATTGATATTATAACTTAAATATAACTAGTGAAACTTAGAACAATATATATATAAACAAAAAATAAAACAGAGTTAACCTATTTGTAAAAACCTAGCAAATAAACTACAAACAAACCATTTCTATTTTATAACTTTAATATCGAATGCAAAGCTATCGAGACATCTAAGGTCTGTAGGCACGATTTCATCATACACCATAACAATATGATATACAATTAACATAATAAATCAAACAAAAACTAAACACAAAACACTTGTTGTAAAGGAAAGTATCCTATGGCTAGGGTTTAAGAGGCCATCAACGTACTGGGGTTGAAAGAGAGATGCACAATGTTCAGAAAGCATATATAAGCAATATTAGAGATGAGAAAAGTCCATACTTGATAAACTGAAGGCTGGTCCAAGCTTTCTCTTCAATCCTCTTCTTGCTCGTCTCGCTCCAAGAGAACTGCAAAACAAATTATACCTTCCTCAAACCATTATGACCACATATAAAACGATGATAATCAAATAAACATGAACTAATGATCTAAATAACATAAGCATATGATCATAAACAGAGATCCAATCACACATTGAACAATGATTTGGGAAGAAGAAGGACATCACATCTTTATTAATATTGAAAACAAGTACAAGTATACCTTCTCTTCAAGTTTGGCACCTNGTTCCGTTGCTTCTCTTCTCCAAGGAACTCAGCCTCCAAGCTCTGCAACACAAGGAGAATGATTCTAGGGAAAAGGTGTGGGAAAAGAGAGTCCCAATTGCTCTAGCATAACAATGCAGAAATTCAAGTCTCCACTCATGACCTTTCCTACCTCTATTTATATGGGTGAAATAAGGTAGTTTTGGAGGTTGAAGAGGTTACAACAGTTAAGGAAATTAAGTTAAATAACTTAACTAATTCTCCAATTAATGCGTGTTTTATGTTTAAATGCTAAGAGACACATTCGCGGGTATGTAGTAGAGCAACCCACGAATGATTCACGACTATGTATAAGGACAACACACGAATACATAGATTCGCGACTTGCTACAAAGGAGATTCGTGAATGACTCACCAATTGTATAGAAAGATAGTCGCGAATACATCCTAACATGGCAAAAATGGCAAAGTAACTAGCTGGATAGATGTAGAATGTATTTCATAGTAAGCCAAGCTATAGTGTTCTGGGCAAACCTCAATCCATAAATGTCCTTTTGTGTGCCAACATAAGGAAAGTCAGCACTTGGACAAAGAGGTGCCCTTCTGGTGTATAACAGATGCCCCCTAATGTGTGAGGTTAGAGGGGAAGATGATAGTCGAAACACATTATAAAGGAAACAACTGAGTATGGAGAGAGAAAAGAATCCAAGATAGAAAGGATCGAGTGAAGGTACCTGTAAGAGAGATAAATGTCAGAAAAATTGATCTCTGGGACATACAAGTCCATATACAAAACATCACCATAAAGATACAAGCGGATCCAACATATGTATAATTGATGAAACTATCATGGTCGCTGAATGTGCAAAAAGGTGCCATATCAAATCTAAAGGAGCCATGGCCACAAATGAACAAGGTGAATCCATGCTCAACAATCAATCATAGCCACAAAAATACAAGGTGGATCTATGTCTCAGCAAAAATGTCATATAAAGTATAACAAGGTCTTGCGCAACTTGGGCAATAGCAAAATGACAATGCTACTGTCAGCCCCAAGGTCTTCAATCCAAACCGCCCACAAAAGGTATGAATCCTAACCATGCGAAATAAAGGAGCTGAAGTCAAACATGGAGGAAGTCGTTTGATTACCAGTCAATAATGAAAACCGTTAACAAATGCGAGGGAAACCACCATTAATGAAAATGGTCCCCAAGGTACCGAGTACATTCTAACAAGTGTGATTACAAGGACTTGAAGTCGAACACTTGAAGAATCTATCGAGTAGGAGACATTAAGGTATTCCCACTACCCAATAGCGAGGGAAATTGCCATTGATGACAACAATCCCCAAGGTACTGTCATAAAACTCTAAATATCATCCCCAGAGCAAGATTTGTTGCAGTCGATAGGAAGAGAACCGTTAGAAGGAAGGAATTAATGCATCCTTCATCATCCAACACAAGGTAAGTCAAAGACTAATTGGATCTGGAATTGGTACTGAATTTCACAAAAAGGACCGCTGAAGACATGATGTAATGAACGGATACCAGGGAATGGCTGACACAAAAGGTCAAGGCAACTGCAGAATGGTCGACAAAGGTTTAGTCCTTGAACAGTGAGCATGACACAAAAGTGACTTAGGAATATTTTGACACAAAAGGACCAACGAAACAAATATGCAATGTAGGAGACATTGAAAGATTCCCCATATAATTGGAAAAGAGACCAACTGGAGGAGTAAGAAACTCTGAATCAGGATAAGGTCAAAATACTAGAACCCAACTGTTTGAGAGACTCAAAACTGGTGCTTTGTTTAAGGAAACAAGACTTGCTTCCATGATATAAAAACATGGAAATAAACCTCCCTTCCCCTCTTTCTTGTAAAGGTTTAACGAGTCCAAGAAAGCAAACTCGAGACCATCTTCATTTTTGGCAAGCTCGAACAAAAGAAATAAGAATGATTGATAAGGCACTGATTTGTGGATTTTATGAGCCCGAACTAGTACATGCTCGATGGTGTTTTCATAGTTTAGAGAGTCTAAAAACTCCAAAGAAGACTCCAGAGGGGGTCCTTTTTCGTACAATTTAGTCTCCTAAGGCCGAAAAAGTATAAAACATACCAAAGAAGAACTCTGTTAACTTTCGAAGAAGAAAATGCACACCTTTTTCGTATTTAGTCAAGAAGGTCCGAAAAAGGTTAAATTACTACCTACCCAACGCTCCTTCAAAAGCAGCATATAGCCTGAGTTTTACGAGTGTGAAGGAAGGAAAGATCACTCGGAAAGATCCATTTGATTACTAGAAATGGGGCTTACAACAATAAACTCGATTCTTTGTTCTTTAAGGTTTAACGAGCATGACAAAGACATAAAGTACACTTGGAATCTTTTTCATGTTTTGGTCTAGAGCATGAAAAAGAGAAAACTAAGCTCATACCGGGGGTTCCTTTTCTGTAAGTTTAGTCCCTCAGGTCCGGAAAAGAGATAAACCTATTCCTAAGAATACTCTTCTCAATTCAAAAGAAAAGAGAGGGATCCTTTCTCGTATTATTCCACAAGGTCCGAGAAAGAGATAACCTACCACCAATGTGGATGCCCATTCACATATTCTTAATGAGCCTGAACTGACAAGTTTACTCGGCAGTCAAGTCTATTTTGAGGAGTCATACTTGGGCCTAAAGAAACTCAAAATATTCCCTGTGAATTTTTAACGAGTCCGGAAAATTCAACTTGTGGCCTCCTTACTATTTTTAACGAGCTTGAAGGAGAGCAGAAAGAATGCTCTAAATGTGAGGAGACGAGTGTCATAGGCAGGAGAAACTAGTTCCAAGCGAAAGGAACAAACCTATGCATAATGAAAGGAAAGTGAGAAAGATAAGGACACTCAGGGAATGTCTCCTCAAGGTAAAGGGTTTCAAGTTGCAAAGGAAAAATGATACAAGGCTTAGCGACGATGAGAATAAAGATGAGGGCTTATACAACGAGCCAACAGCATGGAAGCCGGCATCAGGCTCATAAGCGCGAGCAGAGCACATGCAAATGAAATTACAACTTGAAACACAAGGCGAGGCTAGTAAACAGTTGTGAATCCAACTAAGAATCATGTCTCCAAGAAACAACAACATCATAATCATATGCAGAAGAAAGGATCCGATGCGGGTCACTTTGGCAGAAACACATGTGACTTTGCTATCTTCTAAAAAAGGTAAAGTCAAGGCAGAATCGACCAAATAAGATTCTATAGAACCAAGGATCGAGGGTTTATAATAAGTAATATCAACCTTAGAAGGAGAGAAAAAATCAACAAGGGAAATAGAGTCTACAGGAACAAACTCAGTATCACAGGAGTTGAAAAATTCATAAGAAAAATCAAACTCGTCAGGATCACTGACTTGCTGTTCGAAGGAAGAGTCAAAAGACTCAACAAGACCAACATAACAAGAAAGGTCAGGCTTACTAGGAAAATCAGGGTTAGACTTAGTCACAACTGAACCAACATCCAAGAGAAGGTCATACTGTATCAAAGACTCTAGGAAGACTTCATTCAAAGGAAGGAGATCATCTGAGATAGGACACATATCTAAACTTTCAAATGGATCAACAGAGTGGAGAGAAGGCTCTACAGTCTGTATAGGATGACTCACCCGTTCAACTGCTGGGACCAAGTCCTAAGAAGATAAGCATGAAAATAGAGACTGCTTCTCAGTAGCAATTGAACACAAAGGACAAGAGGCCACATAGTTCACCTGTGGCGGGGTAGTGTCTGCAGAAACACTGGGAACCAATAAAGGAAAGACCTAGTCTCTAGTTGGGTCAGGAGACGAATCAAGAAAATCCAACTGATCGATAGTGACAATTTCTTCGCCATGATTAAAGTACATCATGCAAAAAAATGTTGACACCAAATCTTGCATGGCATAGGCATAATCACGTCCAAGGAGCATATTAAAGTCCAAGGGGTCTTCTATCACCATGAAGTCAACTAAGACGGTCTTCCCACCCAACGTA
The DNA here is from genome assembly GCA_001517045.1 of Pseudotsuga menziesii. NCBI lineage: Eukaryota > Viridiplantae > Streptophyta > Pinopsida > Pinales > Pinaceae > Pseudotsuga > Pseudotsuga menziesii. The sequence goes on from LPNX010874670.1 coordinate 134,534, forward strand.
ACATGTGTTTGAGCAAGAATTCCCAAGGCTATACAAGTTCTTCTATAAAACACCAGTAACTGACTAGAATTTGACACAAGGCTAGGAGATCCCATGCCTCGCCAAGCACGAGCAAAAAAAATGCTAACTGAGGCTCCTTCATCAACAATACAACAAGAAATCATGTAAGGTTCAACTTTTACCTTTATCTGGAAAGGTGCAGCAGAAGGAAGGCGCCACTCAACTAGGCTATCCCAATCAAAGGAAGCAATCCGAGAGCTTGGTGGGGGTTGATCCGAATCAAGTTCAGTGCCCCCTTGTTCAGTAAGTTTTGAACTGGCAGTGAAGAAAATGTGACTAGTAGACACTTCACTCTCCAAAGGAAGAGTGGGATTGATCGACAATGGAATCGATTCAACCGCTTCGTGAAATTAACTCTCCGAAGGGAGAGTGGGATTGACCAAAGATGACATTGGTTCAATCACAACAGGATCACTCTCCGAAAGAAGAGTGGGATCGACCAAATCTGATATTTGTTCGACCACTTGATCAACCAAAGGTTGAATAGGTTGTTGAGAAACTATAGGGTGTTCAGGAGAAGGAAATTCTTGAGTATTGGACCACACTCTTCGCACCTTTGCGATAGCGGGGCACAGGTGAGTAAGATGATCTCCCTCGCATAGCATACAAGGGAAATTAAGTTTGCACTTCGAACAACCAGTTTTCTCAACGGTGTCAACATGACTAGCAGTGGATGACTGTTTTCTCTCAGCATGACCTGCAGAGGCTAAGAGTTTGCCCCTAGCATGAACTACAGAGGCTGGGTGACTGGGTCCAACCTCACTAAGAGAGGCTGGTTCTTGAGAGACTTCAGAATGTTCAAAAACAAGATGACAATGAACCCAAACTCTTCTCACCTCTGCGATAGAAGGGCATTTATAAGTAAGGTGGTATCCCTCAAAAATCTTACAAGGAAACTTGGGCTTGTGTTTTGAATGGGTAGTTTTGTCAACAGTGTCAACATGACTCGCAGTGGTTGACAGATTGTCTTCAGCATGAACCATAGAGGCTGAGAGACTTCCCCTAGCATGGCTTGCAGAGGCTGAGAGACTAGATCCAACATGGCCTGCAGAGGTTGGATGGGAACCACCAACATGAAAAATATAGGTTGAATGGTTAGGATCAACATGCTTTGCAGAAGTTGAGTGTGTGCCCCCAGCATGAAAAATAGAGGCTGGGTGGATGGATCCAACATGAACAACAGAGGTTGGATGGGGAGGTTCAACTTGAAAAATAGAGGTTGAACGGGTACCCTCATCCTGAACAACAGAGGCTGAGTGACTAGATCTGACATGACCTGGAAAGGTTGGAAGGATCCCACCAGCATGAACAATAGAGGCTAGATGGTGAGGATCAACTTGACTTGTAGAGGTTGAGTGCTTAGATCCAACACGGCCTGCAGAGGTTGGATAGGTGCCCCTAGCATGAACAACAGAGGCTGGGTGGTGAGGTTCAAATTGACTTGCAGAGGTTGAACGGGTGCCCCCTTGCTTATGTTCCTTCTTCCTATTCCTCCTTCTTTTACTCCTTTTAGACTGTCAGTTACTAGTATCAGTACCTTCACCACATGAGGTAGAAGGAGGAGGAGAATCAACTATAGGTGAAGGGGAAGCAGTGTTTTGATGCTCTTGATATAAGGATCTTACTTGAGAAGCATCATGAGCATTCAGGACAGTTGGAGTGGAAAACAACCACACTGGTAGAGCTAGGGTGAATCCAGGAAGATTCAGAGTGGCCTTCAAGGGAACACCAACATTCCCTATGAGAGGAATAGTGCAAGGAGTTCCCAGCATGGGGATCTCTTGGTTGGTGTTCAAAGGGGTGCTAGCCATAGTTTTGAACTAGGAGACAAAGTCTGAGGTTGATAGGAAACCAAAATTACAAAGCACACACCTAAAGGCACACTAAGTACAGAAAAACCACACAACACTCACTAAAACTTCCTAAAGCCCAAACAGACAAACATGTATAAGATATACTTTCCAGAAGAAAGATGATAGACAGTTACTTGGCATCCCTGTAGATGTTCTTAGGCACAAGTGGAGGAATCACCCACCGCCATCCCACACTTTCTACCGGGGTTACCTTACAAGTCCGTCCAAGTTCAACCAGAAATAACCTTCCAGTGTACCTATGTATGAACCCTAGATGTCAAAGAGACTAAAGGCTTCCTTAACTATATTGACAGTCTGGGGGGACAGTCGTAAGCTGGACTCGTACTCATGGGCAGGGTAGCTGATCCTGAAACTCTTTCTAGGATAGAATCCCCAGATGCGTAAAAGTCTCGAGTCACATTTTGACAAGGATTCAGAGGGTTATCTCCTCTGTCCAAGCCTCCACGCGGCCTCGTGCTTAACTCCCGTTTTAGAGGAGCTTCCCAAATACAATCAACATAGAAAAGGATTTACCTAGTGATTGGCCAACTACGTCTGAAATTTTAACACTTATGGAGAGTTGAAACTCCCTAATCCACAAGTATAGCCTGAGCTAGTTGGTGTATGACCTTATAAAATAAAACTTACTAGTAAATTTTAAATTATATCGTTTATTTTAAGGGTTGTTTTTAGTCAGGGGTTAAATGGCATGAAACTTATGTGGTGTTTTGACTCAAAGCTGAAACAAAATGACTAAGCAAAGAGATATGAAATGCAAAAAGAAAAAACAATTCTCTTTATATTTTTCAAATAGAAAACTTGAAAGCCAAAAAAGAACAAATTCTTTTTATATTTTTTCAAAAACAATGATATGCCATGCAATCGAGACTAAAAAACTAATCTACATGCATATAAAGCAAACATGTGTTTTTGTCTTTTTCTTTTATAAATGCAAAATAAAAATCAGCCTATCAACTAATGCAAGCAAGTACTGAAAGCAAAGCAAATAGACAACTACTCTACACCCCACAAACAAACCCTAGGTTTCCCTAAAGTTGAATATAAACCTCTCTTGAAAGGAAGGCTCACAGACGTAAACAAGCCAACAAATTTGGAATAAAAAGACTAAGCAAAAAGACTGAAATAAACAAAGGTCAAGAAGTCCCAAGCATCAACCTAAACCTAAAAACAAAGGCTACTCAGTACCTTGTCCTACAAGGTCAAGCCAAAGAAAGAGGTAGGGGGGGAAGCAGCAAAAACAAGTATACGTTCTTTTTAATTTTCTTTTATAAATGCAAAATAAAAACTACCTACAAACTAAAAGCATGAAGATAACAAGAACAAAGCAAAAGGAACTTTTCTATACAACCACCAAACAAACTCTAGAATGCCCTAACGATAGTATAAACCCTACTTGGAAGGAAGGCTTGCATAAAAGACAAGTCCACTATTTTGGCATGGTGAAGTTAACCAACAAAACAAGAAGGAAACAAACACCAACAAGGTTTTGAAATCAAACAAAGATCACTAACAGAGGCTGACCAGAAACATAGGCCAAAAATCAAACCAAGCAAAGGAGATGGGGGAAAGAGCAAAGAACAAACCCTAATGCAATAAAAGGCTTACAGCATAGATACAGAACAAACAAAAAGGGATGACACTAACCCCCTGGATTCATGCACCTGTAGAAGACTTTAATAGACCTACCATGCAGCTAAAATGCACTATACTTTGAGTAAACTTGGATCTAATAAACTGTATAAAAACAACAAACTGAAGCAAACAGGCTGAAAGAACCAATAGACAACCAATAAAGGAAGGATAGGAACCCTAGCTTGGGTGCATACAATGACTAAAACCACTGTAGACTTATAAAGGCAAGTGATATCCAGCCACTATCAGAAGACAGACTGGAAAAACAGAGCCCAAGACCCTGGTCACGAATCTGGATAGAGACACTTGAACCAACAACCCAAACAGGCCAAACCACTTCAGCAGGAAAGCAAAAAATAATCTAAGCAAAAGAGACTCAAAGGATTTCGAAAAAGCAGGAAGGGTGATCACCAAAGGTCTTCACACAAGCTACACAACATTCATAAAGAGAATCCATTCACAAACAGGGATTACCCTAAGAAAGGAACAAGCAATCCTTGACTTAAAAATCCCAACTTCCAGGAGCATTCGCGACTGTTAATAAGGGGAACTCACAAATGTCTCGTGACTGTTCAGTATAGCAACCTGTGAATACAAACTGGTATTCGTGACTGTTCAGAAGAACAACCCACGAATGGGTAGAAAAATCCCAAAAAGGGTCTGAGAACTACCTTAGGAAGGCAGGGGAGGTGTGCAATCAGTGTTATAAAGTGTTACTAAGTGGCAAGAAGGACCTGAAACAATCCAAAAGGATGAAAGAAATCAAGAGAAACCCTGAACAGACAAGGCTATCCCCAGCGGAGTCGCCAGTTTTGTTGTAAAGGAAAGTATCCTATGGCTAGGGTTTAAGAGGCCATCAATGTACGGGGGTTGAAAGAGAGATGCACAATGTTCATAACGCATATATAAGCAAGATCAGAGATGAGAAAATTCCATACCTGATAAACTGAAGGCTGGTCCAAGCTTTCTCTTCAATCCTCTTCTTGCTCCTCTCGCTCTGAGAGAACTGCAAAACAAATTATACCTTCCTCAAACCATTATGACCACATATAAAATGATGATAATCAAATAAACATGAACTAATGATCTGAATAACATCATCATATGATAATAAATAGAGATTCAATCACACATTGAACAATGATTTGGGAGGAAGAAGGACATCACATCTTTATTAATCTTGAAAACAAGTACAAGTATAGCTTCTCTTCAAGTTTGGCACCTCACAAAACCTTGATCTGGTTCTGTTGCTTCTCTTCTCCAAGGAACTCAGCCTCCAAGCTCTGCAACACAAGGAGAATGCTTCTAGGGTAAAGGTGTGGGCAAAGAGAGTCCCAATTCCTCCAGCATAACAATGCAGAAATTCAAGTCTCCACTCATGACCTTTCCTACCTCTATTTATATGGGTGAAATAAGATAGTTTCAGAGGTTAAAGAGGTTACAACAGTTAAGGAAATTAAGTTAAATATCTTAACTAATTCTCCAATTAACGCGTGTTTTATGTTTAAATGCTAAGAGACACATTCGCGGGTATCTAGTAGAGAAACCCGCGAATGATTCGCGACTATGTATAAGGACAACCCGCGAATACATAGATTCGCGACTTGCTACAAAGGAGACTCGCGAATGAATCGCGAGTTGTATAGAAAGATAGTCGCGAATACATCCTAACATGGAAAAACTGGCAAAGTAACTAGCTGGATAGAGGCAGAATGTATTTCATAGTAAGCCAAGCTATAGTGTTCTGGGCAAACCTCAATCCATAGATGTCCTTTTGTGTGCCAACATAAGGAAAGTCAGCACTCGAACGGAGAGGTGCCCTTCTGGTGTATAACAACACTTTATTAAATATCGCATCCATAAATATTATAGGATCGAATCCTATCGGCATTCATGCCCAAAATAAAAATATCCACACACACATCACTTTAAACCCACACAACCCAGGATGGAATCTTGTGGGCTCATGGCTTAAAATAAAGGTTACAACAAGACCATGACAGACATTAAATCCCGTAAGGTGCAAATTAAAATTTTTACCAATGCTATAATAGATTACATGTGTTCCACATAAATATATGCTAAACAACATTAAAATGAAGGAAGAATTAACAATAAATAGAAATCATTTCCCTATCAACATTTTCACACAGTAATATAAAATATACATGCTATAAATATATTTGAGGCTCACAGCCAAAAAGAAAAGGAAAATCCATCAACATAATCCATGAGAAAAACACCTACTGTCTAGGCTGTGACAGCCATGACATCCTTATCATACAGTTAAACCAATCCTCATGGCCATCCACAAATTTAAATCATAGTTAAAACACAATATATCGTATTCACCATTACATTACATAGTCACGAATGGGAAAGAGTGTCATTTTGAGCAATGGCACGGCTATACGCTAAACGAACTCTTTTAAATCCCGAAATAAGATTTTAATTACAGATAGTGAAATACATAGAGGCACATATTTTCCAATCTAGTGACATTAACCATGAAGAAACCCCAGTTTTGAATGCCCACTTTTATACCGACTATCATTTACAAACAAAACTACGCATTCACAATTCAAGCAGAGGCACCATTGCAAGCAATGGTACTGCCACATTTTCAATACCATCATCAAAACTAAAAATGTATATTTTCATTAACCATCAAACCATACATTTAAGATACCAACACAAAATACAGTACAGAGCTGAGTCATGACAGTCATGGCCCAAAGACACCAAACGCAAACATATTAAACCCCAATACTTCATAAAAATATCTGGATTCCTTAAATACAAATGAAAATTTACACAGTCAAAACCATTAAACATTCATTCAATCATTATAACAAACACTGAGCTTAAGGCCCTGTTAACAACATCTACACATAGAGGTACAAGTTCAAAACTTGTTGGTACAAGGCTTACCCATGAAGGGTATCTCGTTGATAGCCTGGTAGTCACCACGACTTGTGCATTGGGACTCTCTATCACCTACAAACAAAGAAATAGACTATGTTATAAGTATACCAATCCTCCAAATTAAACAAGTGAAGAATGTTGTAAACCCAAGTGAATACTATACCTTCCCAAGGCACAGATGCAAACCAAACCTTGTGCATGGACAAAAACCAGAGAGTCGAATAGAGCATAGAAACCATAGATCCAAATAAATCATGCAACCACGAGAGACCAATATTGGATCCTGAGTTTACCCCATCCCAAGGAGCATTTACTCTACCACCATATCCACCACAAATGTTGAAATATATCCTCATGCTTGTAGTTCCAGAACCGAAACATGCCTTGCTGTTGAAAATACCTTTTAGATTGAGACCCCCATCATTATATTCATTGAAATTACTAAGCCAATATTCATGGAATATTAAATTTTCCATGAATGGCTCCGTATACATATACCTTATGACATGTAAACTTTGAACACCATATGGCTACGTCTTGGGACTTAAGTCTTTAAAGCTTTGGACATAAAAACATTCCAAGCATATATTTTTAATATTAAGCATAGGAATAAAGTATGTAGTCTTAGAACCATAATAATAATGTTAACTAGTTAGATGTAGGTCTAAATAAACCAAGCCATGCGTAAACGTTAATGAGAACAATAGGAATAATAAATGCTAGGATAGGACTTTGGTCCTTTTGTATTCAAAAGCAATAAAGCAGTTTAGCATAGGTAGTATGTCAATGTTTAGTTGTCATAGCAAGTTTTCATCACCTAATGAACCTGCAAAAATTGAAGAAGAGTTTCATTAGTTCAACATGAACTAAGTAAACCCTATAATGTCAAGTAAAAACTAGTTACATGTTTGTTGATACCTGGAAAAATCCCAAGTACCGATAGTAGGGATTCTCCCGAATAAATGTTCCCAAAAGATCAATAATCTTTTTGTATGGGGAACCCATTCGGTTTGTGGTCCGACTACAGTAGAATTAAATGTTAGAATAATCAACCCATAGTTATCTACCTTAGACATTACTTAATCCAATTTTTGTCTTATTTTCCTAGTTTCCATATTCCACCTTATGCAAGTTGTCCTCCACATGTCCAAAGTGGTCAAACTTTGTAGATTTGAGTCATGGAGTGCTTGGGAAACCACCTGGAATCAAATCTGCTTTATTCCTAGCCTTCCTAGCACATGTCTGCTTTTTCTGCTTTATTGCCTGCTTTTGCTGAGTTTTAAGGCAACTAGGAAAGTTTGACTAGGTGAAGTTAACTTGTTTTTTGTCCTCATCATACTCCCCTCTTTTATCCTAAGAAAAGAATGTATGAGTTGTCCTTCCATCATCTATTAGCTTGCCTAATTTATTTTTCCAATTCATGAGCTCCTAGACAGATTTGGAAACTACTTTATGCACCTATGGGGGATTTGCTTAGATTTAGTAAGCCTTCTTTTGACCAAATTCGAATGGAATCCTTATGCATTCAAATATCTCATGTAATTACCTATTGTGGCAGCCTATGACTTCACATGGTTGGCTATTGTACACTTATTCAATACAGATTAGTGTTTTGCTCCATATTCAGTCTCCTTTGTGTGTAATTTGCATGTGTAATTGACAATTTTTGTCAGTCTAATTGTTCTAACACCTGGGTTTAATTTCCACATGGTATCATATCCTTTGTATATTGATTTCTCTCCTTCCAATTTGTTATTTTAGGTTCAACATCATTGAATGGGAGCATTCTATTGATTGAAGGGACAATTTCTGAGCTATGGATCAATCTCAGAAGATCATCTTGACTCCCTTTAACTTCTTTGAATGGAAAGCAGAGATGGAGATACTTTTGAGAGTGAAAGGCCTCTATAGAGTGACTATGACAATAGAAGTAGAGCCCAATGCAGCTGCAGAGAAAATAAAATGGCACAACAGGAGGGATGAGGAGAAAACAGTGTGAGATCGAAAATAAAGAGGAGAAATTGGTTTTGGCCATACTCTCAAATATTGGCCTTGACTATTTAGTGTTTTTATTGACCTTCCATGCCACAAAGTTGACAGCTCGAGCCTGGAAAATGCCTAGCCTTGCGGATTTCATGGAATCTCTCACACAAGAATAAGATAAATTGGTGATGATGGGCACCATCAAACCTTCCAAATACCAAGATATGGTTGCTGGAGATTTGAGGGTGGATTAAAAAGGTAAGAACAAATCTAATAAGCCACCTGAGCAAAAGAGAGACAAGAACAAGTCTTCAGAGAAGCCCCAAAGCTCCAAGAAGAACCCCCGGGAGAAGAAGAACAAAGGAGAAATGAGCAAGTGTGCATACTGCAGTAAGGGAAATCATCCTGGAAGCTCTTACATGAAGAAGTAAATTGACATGCTGACCCAAATCCTAGAGAAGAATGGCATCTCCCTTCCTAATAGCTCAAAGAAGAGGGAACGAAGATCAAATTCAGAGGACAGAGAGAGAGTTCATGCATTGGTTGCTAGCACAACAAGCTCACCTAGTTTCATCATTGATTCTAGAGCTTCAAGACGTATGGTTTCGACCATGGAGGCATTCACCTCAATTGACATGTCAAAAGGTCCACTAATTGTACTGGGAGATGAATCTCTCACTAAACGTTTGGGAAAAGGGAAGATTGATCTTGACCATGGTAATTTCAGCAATGTATTGTATGCTCCAAGTCTTTCCTCTAACCCCTTATCAGTGTATCAGATGACCCACACAGGCTCTCCAAAGAAGTTCATATTCTCCCCTGATGAAGTTGAGATCACAAAGATCTCAAGTGGTAAATTCATTGCAAAAGGAGTTGCAAATCACACTTCAAATGTATACATGTTCTCACACTTCCTACCCTACTCAAACCCCTCTGCTCTTCTGATTCATGCTAATGAGGCAGGCAAGATTTGGCATGAAATATTTGGCATCCTTAATTACAAGTATCTTTCTGATCTTAGTGAAAAAGAAATGGTCATCGGGTTACCAAAAATTAAGGTTTCCAAAGGAGTTTGTGAAGGTTGCATCTTAGTAAAACACCCAGAGCATAAATTTGAGAAAGCTAGTCATGAGAGAACCTCTGCACCTCTTGAGTTGATCCACAATGATGTTTCTGGCCCATTTCCTCATATGTCAATGAGTCAGGCCAAATATGCATTGAAATTCATAGATGACTTTTCCAAGTACTACTCGGTTTACTTCCTAAAACACAAGTCTGAAGTTTTTGGCCTCTTCAAAGTCTTTAAGGCTTTGGTTGAAAACCAGTCTAGGAGGAAACTCAAGATCCTTAGATCTGGCGGCAGTGAGTATGTCAATTCTGATTTCATTCAATATTGTGCAGATGTAGGTATTTAGATGCAGCATTATATCCCTTACACACCATAGCAAAATGGTGTTGCAGAGAGGAAGAACAGATCACTGGAAGAGATGGGAGCCTGCATGATGGAGGTTGCGACTTTGCCACCAAATTTTTGGGCCAAATCTATAAATTGTGCAGGCTATATTCAGAATAGGGTGCCTCATAAAAAGATTGATGGTATGACTCCTTTCAAATCATGGAGTGGGCACAAGCCAGATGTGACCCATTTCAGGATTTTTGGCTCGAGGGCTTGGGCTAGAATTCCAACATAAAAGAGGAAGGCTTTGCAGCCCCAAAGCCAAGAGTGTCTATTTTTTGGGTACTCTAAAGATTCAAAAGGGTACAAGCTAATCAATTTGATCACAAACAAAGCCTTCATTGAAAGGAGTGTTGAGTTCCAAGAAGAGCCTTTAGCAGCAGTGGAAGTTGGAGAATCCTCTTCACCACCAGAACCATTGAATGTAAGTTAAGAGATAGTTGAGTTTGCTGATTCTGATATGTCTGATAATGATGGTTTAATTGCAGATCTTGACATTCCAACAAGACCAAAATGGGAAGCAAAGACCATTCATGCAGCTGGAGAACTAGCCAAAAATCCTAATGATCCTAGAAGGACTAGATCTTAGTTTGAGACTGCTCTGTGTATGAAAAACCCTTTGTTTGTAGAGAAATGCTATCTGATGGTTGAATAATACCCATAGAAATATGAATATGCAGTGCATGATCCAATATGGAAAAAATACATGAAAGAAGAGTTCAGCTCACTCCAGAAGAACAACACTTGGGAACTGGTTGATCTTCCCCCAGGGAGGAAGCTAGTTTAGTGTAAGTGGGTTTACAAAACTAAATTTGCTGCTGATGGTTAACCTTTGAAATATAATGCAATATTGGTAGCCAAGGGCTACTCACAGGTACATGGAATAGACTACAATGAGACCTTTGCACCAGTAGCAAAGATGGACTCCATTAGGCTAGCTTTAGCCATTGCAGCTTCAAAGCAGTGGGAGGTACATCACATGGATGTGAAGTGTGCTTTCCTGAATGGAGATCCTATTGAATATATTTACATGCATCAGCCTGAAGGATTTTCTACTAATCAATTTCTTGTGTGCAGGCTAAAGAAATCATTGTATGGGCTTGGTATGCCTTGATTGATTGCTTTCTGCTATCATTGAATTTTGTTCGATGCAAGTCAGATACTAATGTCTATATGAAGCTAATTCAAGGTTCATTAATGATTATTTTCTTGTATGTTTATGATCTTCTCATTACAGGAAGCTCAAAGGATGAAATTGCCTCCTTGAAGGATGCAATGAACCATGCATTCTCTATGACTGATTTGGGGTTATTGAGCCAATTCTTGGGGCTCAAGATTTCTCAAACCAAAAATGGAATCAAAGTACATAAATAAAAGTATGCCTTGGATTTGTTGAACAATTTCAACATGAAGGATTGCAAGCCAAGCAAAACTCCCTTCCTTTCAAGAGTTAAGCTTGAAGAAGTTGATTCTTCACCTATGGTAAACAATACACTGTATAGGCAATTGATTGGGTGTTTTATGTATCTTACACATACTCAACATGAAATTTCTTATGCGTTAAGTGTGGCTTCAAGATACATGGATTAACCTCATGAGATCCATTGGAGAGCAGCCAAAAGGATCCTTAACTTTGTTCAGGGAACAAGGACTCATGGGATCTTCTACAAAGCTAAATCTGATATTGATTTGATTGGGTTTCATGACAGTGATTGGGCAGGTGACAATATAGATCAAAATTCAACATCTGGATATGTGTTCATGCTTGCTGAAGGACCAATCAGATAGTCAAGCAAGAAACAATGTGCCATTGCACTCTCATCTACAGAAGCAGAGTACAGAGGAGTTGTAAATGCAGCAACTCAATGTTTATGGTTGCAGGGGTTACTTGGTGAGTGTGGCTTCGAATCAGAATACTAAACTACTATCTATTGTGATAATCCGAGTACCATTTGAATCTACAATGATCCAGTTAAGAGACAGAGAACCAAACACATTGAGATCCATATGCACTACATCAGACAGCTTGTGCATGATGGCACCATTCACCTACTCTTCTGTTCATCTTCAGAACAAGTAGCAGATATATTCACCATTGTTTTTTGTGAGAAGACATTCATCAATGTCAAATCAATGCCAGGGATTGCTGATCATGCTATGAAGCATGAGTGATTACAAGATTTCCAAATTTTGTTTTGCTGTCCATGTTTAAGGGAGGATTTTTCCCACTGGGCTTTTGCCTCTTTCCTTGGTTAAATGGACATGCAGTATGTAAAGGGTGACTAAGACTTGTTTCTAGGACCTATAATTTTCTAATATTTTACTCATAAGTTAGGCTTGAGGGGGGGTGTTAGAATAATGAACCCATAGTTATCTACCTTAGATATTAATTAATCAATTTTTTGTCTTATTTTCCTAGTTTCCATATTCCACCTTATGCAAGTTGTCCTCCACATGTCCAAAGTGGTCAAAATTGATAAATTTGAGTCATGGAGCACTTGGGAAACCACTTGGAATCAAATATTCTTTATTTCTAGTCTTCCTACCGCATGTCTACGTTTTCTGCTTTATTGCCTGCTTTTGCTGAGTTTTTAGGAAATTGGGAAAGTTTGACTAGGTGAAGTTAACTTTTTTTTTGTCCTCATCATCTTCCACTCTTTTCTCCTAAGAAAAGAATGTATGAGTTGTCCTTCCATCATCTATTAGCTTTCCTAACTGATTTTTCCAATTCATGAGCTCCTAGATAGATTTGGAAACTACTTTATGCACTTATGGGGGATTTGCTTAGATTTAGTAAGCCTGCTTTTGACCAAATTCGAATGGAATACTTATGCATTTGAATCTCTCATGTAATTATGTACTGTGGCAGCCTATGAATTCATAGGTTTGGCTATTGTACATTTATTCAATACATATTAGTGTTCTGCTCCATATTCAGTCTTTTTTGTGTGTAATTTGCATGTGTAATTGACATTTTTTGTGAGTGTAATTGTTCTGACACCTAGGTTCAATTTCCACATTAAAATGTGTTCTTACATCTCTTTTATCAGTTGCGACCCAGTCCACCATTTATATATTTTATCTTTTATGTATGAGATGCAAGTGTCTACATTAAATGTAAGTAATAGAAAGAGAAAAAACTAATTTAAATCTATTTTAGCCTATCCCCAGGGAGCAAGATTGATATTAAATAAGAATGAATGATACATATACTATATTGTTTGCATAAATAACTCTACATTTAATAGATAAATCCAAGATACATACATGCAAGAGAAAGTTAACACAGAGATAGCTCAATGACATTAGAACATTCATCATTCATCATTGCATAAGATTCATCATATAACATAAAATCAGCCATAAATAAAAAATAGTTTAGAGTTTCACGAATGATCTCATAGATTGTATATTGCGCTGAAAAAGAAATAGTTCTTCATTCATCTTTACACAACAAGATTTGAGGCTTATGCAATACTCTCTCCAGCAAAAATTCCATCTTCTTTATTATAAAAGAAAATGTTTCTTCTTACAACAATCTTTAGTAAGTATGCTAGTGAAAACTCCCTGATCTCATCTAGTTTGCCCCTACTTCTACAAATTACAAAATGACTCTTGAGTTTCCCCAAACTCTTGGGCTTCCTCAAATCTTCATTTACAAAATTTTGTCTTTTAGTGTTCTTACTAGAAAACGGAATAAATACAAAATTTTACATAATTCTCAATATTTGAATAAGACATATTTAAGTGGGCCCAGTTGGTGTCTTAATGAAAAAACTCCATGCTTGAGCTTCTTCATTTATGATTCTATATTCGGCTGGCTCCAATACATGCATGACCACCTCATGCTTCGATAACTGGGACTTGATCTCTTTCACTTTGGTGTGTTCTATCTTGGTAATTCCTCCAACAGGTGTTTGTCGACTGAAATTTGTATAATCCAGCTTCCAATAGTTTCTTCACTAACTTATTCGATTCTGGATATGTTCTCTTCTCATTTTTTGCAGCCTTCTGGTGCAAGCGACTTCTGCAACAACACAGAAAATGGTTTAGTGTTTACATTATCAAACTATCTCACACATTCGAATTAGAGAAAATATGAATGTAAAATGTTAGGAAAAATTGTTTAAGAAACAACACAAGTACATTGTATTACCCCTCTATCTTCACTCAGCAGGATGGGAAAATAATTCTATAGCTCAAAAGCTCAATACTTAGGTATCAGACTTGGTGCAGAAGGGCTTCGACCTATGCACTCTAAAAGGAAATAACCTAATTAATTGCGATAATTCTCTACCCTTAGACACAAGGGTTTACTGCTCAAAAGCAATGTTATGAAGCACGAGGCGGTGATGACCTAGGTTCAAAACTAACACGTTGTGGGAGAAACTCCTCCAAACATACTAGTGAAGTTCTAAAAATAAGAAGGGAAGCTAGAGTGAGTTTGAGACTTAAATCAAATGGTGAACCCTAAGCAATACAATGGAAAAAACTTTTTAAACCCACACAAAAAACCCTACCTACTCCCTCCGCTGCGTATAAATAGACATCCATGGGTAAAAATCAATCAAGAGGGAGGTTCATGATTTTGTCGCCAAATCACAGTGTATCGGGTGACCATAGATAAGTTATTGCGAGGACCAATCCAACACGGAGGCTTGGAAAAACCCCAACACAGCCGCAACCATCGGCTTAAGACCAAACAATACGCCCACATTACCTTTGCGGCTCATCAGTTAAAACAATATTAGAAAGGAATACATGGATGACAACCATTGTAGCAGCTTCAAAACTAAAATGCATCCACTGAATTGTAATGGATGAGGATCGGTCACCAACAGGGAAGCTTCTTTTCCATTGCAGAAGCAAAAAAGAAAGGAATTTTCCATGGAGGGTCCAAAAAATCAGAACAGATTCCGATAATAAGCTTGCAATCTTTCCCACAATTACGAAAAAGATATAAGGAATCACCCAACAAGCTGAGACAGAAAATTTGGAAGAATTTCCGATTCTTAACATAGTCTTCCACTTGTTGTTGCGGCTCAAAACCATGGAAACTTCCGAAGTACTGGATAACAACTGACCTACTGGTGGTTTAATAAAAACCTCTATTGTAGCAGCTTGAGGACAAGAAACTGCCCATCGTTGCAGCTAGACTACTGACAAATTAAGCTCAAGGAAAAAAATAAAATTTAGCTACAATGCGGTTTGAAAAATGGAAACCATCCGCCATAATGTGATAAAAAATAATCGAAATAACTTATGATATTCAAACTAAAAATCCCCCCATCGTTCCGTCTTAAAATTGATAATCCATTCATCGTAGTGGCTTGAAATTCAAAAGACATCTGCCATAGTGGGATAGAAGAGTTATAAATGTTCCTGATACTAAAATAAAGACTAACCCGATGTTGCGTTACAAATCCAGAAATCCATTTGTAGTAGTGGCTCTAAACTTGGAAACCATCCGCTACAAATGGTCCAAAGCAAACTTTCCCCCTTGGTAAAAAACCAAAAAATATTGAGAATTTCCTATGATAAAATCAAACAATAAATGTTGGACTTCAAACTCAAAGTGTCTAAGTATTCAAACTAGAAATTAAAAGGGGGTCCTAAAAAATGTAAATTTTTTTGGGGGAATAGTTGTAACAGCAACAATTGGCGACTAGCTGATGAACACAGATCTCTAAAAAAACTAACTTTTAAAACCAAAAGTTGCTTCATGGTATTCTGTTAAATAAATTCTTCCCAAGCTTCTCAATATTTCTTTAAGATGTCCATACCTTTCTAGAAATGCAAGATTTAGAACATTAACATTGATTATGTTCCACTAGGGTAGGGTAACCTAGATTTAAAAGTCTCGATAACTATTCTAAGGCCAAGATATGAGGTTCATTTACTTCTGCATTTGGATTGCTTATAGCTCAAAAACCACATGATCATAACAAAGTGTGGATAGACATATTCATTTGTTCCTCATTCCCATGCATTTTGCATTCTTTTGATGCTTTTGGAATTTTGTCATTTTGAGTCTTTCTGGATTGCTTCTTTAATTTGAAACTTGGTTTAGGTTCTTCCATCCATAGTGTCCTTTTGTGTGAGAGATAGTTTTCTTTCATCTCACGGATGGATAAGAACCTCTGAGCAACCTTATCTAATAATGATTTTATTCAGTATGTCTTTTGATGTATGCTTTCTTTTTGGGAGATTTGACTCTTTTAAGCCTTTTGGATTTTATTTGTGGCATGGGATCATTTTAAATACCATATACATGTCCACCCTGTTTCCTTTTTGTGGGTCCATTGTTGTTACCTTCCTAAGACATATTTTAGCTTGAAATTGATGGAACCCCAAAATAGTATTCTAGAAATCCCTTACATTAGTTATTTAATGAAGATTAGACAGGACTTCAATGTGTTCACAACCTCCCTTCAAATAGTCTCTGAAATTAAATAATCCTAATCATAATACATGTACATTTAATAAGCAGTCTTCTGGTCAAAATATTTACAGTTTACCAAAAACTCAAATGTTCTCCAAATGTCAAAAGTTGTGCTGGCTTATTTGAAAACTAAAAAATAAAGCAAATAAACAAACTGAAATAAATCAGACTCTAAGAAATCAAATGTAAATAAGGCAAACAAACTACGGAAGAAATGAAACAAAAACCAAAGGTTTATTTATGTACAGAAAACTTCAAAGGGATCAAGTAAAATAAGGTTTGAGAACCAATCCATTAACTGTTATATTTTCTTCCCACCCCTTCAAATATTGAAGTTTATACGTTGAGGATCCTAACTTTGCAGCGATCAGAAATGGGCTTACCCAGAGATAATGAAACTTAGTGTGCTTACCCTTTTTTGTCATGTGGGTGATCCCATTTGAGGACTAAATCTTCCACCTTGTCAAACCATCACTTTACAATCTCCTGCTGATGCTTGAATATTTCTTTAGATTTGAGTCTAGACACTTCTAACTTGAGGAAGGTATCAATTCTGACTTGTAAAACTTCACTACTGGATCCACTTGAAGCTTGGGATAATTGGGAAGCTGGGAGTAAAATGTTTGGTGATAAAATGGATTCTTTTCCAAAAAATAGAGTGTAAGGTGATACACCTAAGGAATTCTTTGGTGTGACTCTATAATCCCAGAGTGCATTTGGGAGAGCTATATGCCAACCTCTTTGGTATTCTATGTCGGTTTTCTTCAAAATTCTAATGATATTTTTGTTGGTATATTATGCTAATCCATTACCTTATGGATAATAATTAGCAGGATAATATAAATTTATTCCCTTATCATTAGAAAATTCTATGAGTTGAATTGATGAAAAAAAAGATGCATTATCAAAAACCAAGGAAATTGGAACCCCAAACCTTGTCATAATATGTTCTTGCAAGAAATCAATGACTGCATATTCATTTCCTCTTTGTATTGGAATGGCTTCCACCGATATGGTGAAGTAATCAGTAGCTATAAGGATGTACTTGTGCTGCATTGAAGAATTGTGATTAATTTTTCTAATAATATCAATTCCCCACTGTTCAAATGGTTCTGAAACCATGATTGGTTGTAATGGCCTAGCCTCTTTAACAAGTCTTCCTCCACTTCGTTGGAATGTATTGCATTTCCTTACATATTCATGTGCATCTTTGAACAAGGTTGGCTAATAATATCATTCCATTAATATCTTGTGGGGTATCTCCTGAATAATGCCCTCCAGCAGGACCATCATGTAATTATTTAACCACTTTAGCGACATCTTCATGTTCTAAACATCTCAGAAAGACTCCATCGTAGTTATTTTTGAAAATAACTCCATCAATTACTTGATAGGATGTTGATTTCATTTGTAGTGGTCTTCTTTGCTTTAGACTCCAATGTTCTTGAAAATAACCTTGCTGGAGATAATGTATCAAGTCTCTATACCATGATTTCGGAGCTGTTAAAATGGGACACATGTTGATCATATGAACTTTGGCCTCCTTTTCCCAATCACTTTCCTCACCATTTTGAATTTCAGCCATTAGCTTGCAAATTCCTTGTCCTTTAATAATGGCTACAAGCTTAAACTCTAAATCGCATTCTTGTAGAGTCGTAACCCAATTTCCTCTTCTTTCTCCCAACTCTTTTTGCACAAAGAGGATTCAAGCTACTGGGTGAGGAATGACCACTTTAGTTTGATTCTTAACTATATATGCTATGAATTGCTTTACCACTTTAAACACTGTGTATGCTTTCTTATCAATGGCGAGGTAGTTTAATTCAGCGCCTTGTAGACCAGTGCTCATAAATGAACTAGGGAATTCATCTCTCCCTTCTTCCTTTTGAGTTAGCACCGCTGCAAGCAAATTATTAGAAGAAAAAGTGTACAATATGAAATCTTTATCAAAATCAGGACTTCTAAGTGAAGGTGCATGTGCTACTGCTGTTTTATTTTATTAAATGCATCCTTCTCTATGTCTGTCCATTTAAAGTGCACACTTTTCTTAACCATCTGTTGCAAAGGTTTGACTATTTGTGTAAAATCAGGCACAAACCTTCACACAAAACTAATGGTCCCTATAGTGCTCTGCTTGCCGGGCAGAGCACTAAGTCCTAAACTTAAACAGTAAAATGATATTAACTTCAATTTCAGATATTCATTTTTATTTGTGCAATAAGGAGATAGTTCAACGAAAAATACCTGGACTTAATTTTGCCCTTGAATCCATTCTGTAGTGCTCCACTTGTTGGGAAGAGCACTATGTCCTAAACTTAAACAGTAAAATGACATTAACTTTGATTTCAGATTTTCATTTTTATTTGTGCAATAAGGAGATAGTTCACCGAAAAATACTTGGACTTAATTCTACTCTTGAATCCTGCTCCTGTAGCCTTTCCCTTCCTTTTTCTGAGCCTTGTCCGAGCCTGAATGCCAAACCAGATGATCCACCCTACCA
Source organism: Pseudotsuga menziesii (assembly GCA_001517045.1). Classification (NCBI taxonomy): domain Eukaryota; kingdom Viridiplantae; phylum Streptophyta; class Pinopsida; order Pinales; family Pinaceae; genus Pseudotsuga; species Pseudotsuga menziesii. The sequence goes on from LPNX010874670.1 coordinate 153,406, forward strand.
ACCAATGTTGATCCTGTTGGCCCTAGGAAACCAACGGGTTTCCTAGCCCCCGAGCCCACGTACCGATAAACCAGATAGCAACTTTCCTCGTCTCTGAGTGTAAATCTGCCCCCCTGGAGTTAACCCCCTCCTCCATCTTTCTTCCCTCCCTGTTCCATCCCTTCTTATTCTCTCTTCTTCTGTCAAAACAATTTTTCCGACTCCTCCACAGAAAAATCCCGAAAACCCCCTCCTTATACCTCCTTCCCTTCCTTCCTTCCAGCACCTTCCTTCTTCCACCACCTCCTTCTTCCACCACCTCCTTTTTTAAATTAATATTTATTATTTAATTCTTTTTCTTGGGCAGTCAACTAGTTCCGGTTTAAAGACATTCATTGTATGCATTTAATTTCCTTCTTGAATTGTACAATTTTTCCACCTCGGATGAGATGGTGGGAATTTAATAGGTGCTTATCCTATTTAATTGTTTGTGTAAATTTATAACATACCCAACGGTCATACATTACCCAATATTGTTTATTTAATGTTTTACGCAAATGGTAAAATGGTAAAATAATTAGTATATGTTTAACTTAATAAAAATACTTAATAATAAACACTAATAACTAATACTAATTAATGAAAATACAATAATAATTATTATTATTTAATCAATAATTAGTAAATTGCAGTATTATTATTGCTTGATTGAAATGATAACATTGACCCATTTAAGTTTAGTGTTAAGTTTCCCCGCACATTTATTTCTTTAATAAATCAGGTACATTTACAGGTTTAAATAAATCCCATTTACTTAGTTAACCCATTCAACTATTTAATGTTTTTCAATTAATTTTTCATATTAGCGTGCATATGTGAGTTGTGCATGCATGGCCAGTACATGCACAGGCTGCACATGTACTATAGAAAAAACCCCTAAATTCTAACTGATACAATTAATATTTCATGCAACATGACCAATATACAGATATAATATGATTTCTTGTGACATTTGGAGTTATTTAACAATTATGTTCTTATTATTAATTAGTCAGTTAATATTGGTACCTACCATCACTAATCCGGTATCATAATTGTCCAACATTCAACAATAATAACTAATATGTCCACCCATCCTAACCTACATCCGCATCCTCCCTATCCTTCCTCTGCTAGTACAAGTGGATGTCAGCTGTACTGACCTTCCCACACAGAACTCTGAGAGTGGTAGCGTCGGCTAACTAGCAGACCTAGCCTCTCCTAGCAGGCATCCGACCATCGTCATCACAACAACTTGGGGAGGGTGTCTCAGCACTGCCCTCCCATGACCTCGAGTATAGAAGTGACATAGGGTGGGTAATGCATCCATCCCTCTCAACATACTGGGTAGATACCCATCAAACCCTACTGTGTTGCTATCTAGTTTATTGGTACGTGTCCTCGTATCATCACTTGGAAATTAAGGCTCTTCCTCAAGATATGTATTGAGTCATACTTTGCATCACACACTTGGCTGTCACATAGCCCCTGTACCCTGCAGGTTAGCACTATGAAAACATGCATTCATAACAATATTCAATCAATAGCTGGTCCATATCATCAACATTATTTCCTTTCATCACATAAAATCACAAAATAATTCACATCATGGATGGGTGCCCATGTACCACATCATACATATCACATCATACCAAGGATTACAATCAACTAAATGTTTTTGTTATGAAATAAATGAATCTGATGACGACCACTGCATGATAATCGCATAAGCACAATAATTTCATATAAATGATAAGCATCATAACATCATAATCAAAGCACCTACATAGGCATGTTAATCGTCTGTTGACGCGCATATGTGACTATGCACGTAACGGGGGAAAACAACCCAGACCGAGATCCTTAAAGTAGGCTCCAAGATGTTTGGGATGGTTGTTCCCAACATGTTTAAAGGCTCTATTAGCCTAAAAGTCTATAAATAAAACTAAAGCTATTGTTTTGGTTAATTAAATCTACTAAATACCTACGAATGTACAAATTAAACTAGTTAATGAATGTACAAATTAAACTAGTTAATCTGATTACTAATAAATTAGTAATATATTTAAATTAATCTATGAACTAAATCTATTCAATTAACTTAACTTATAATATAATAATAAAAAGTTAATCAAACATGTTAAATGAGTTCCAAAATTGTATTATTAACAAATATACATTAATTACAAAAATCAGAAAATAACCTGGGTCTGATATAAATATAAACGTCTGATTCAATGGATGTTTTTCATAAAATAATTTACAAAAACAACAACTATTAATCTGTTCTTGGTTTTATCCCGATCGGGAGAAGAAGAAAAAAACCAGTAAACTGAAATCGAATCTGCTAATGGGACTACCGCATTGATAAACTTGAAAGTATTCACAAGAAATTCAGAAAACTAACAAGGTCATGCCATAGACACAAACATCATATATATTCTAATGCCAATCATCAGATTCATATTATGACATTCATTAATAGGTCGAGAATCAGCATAAGTCGATAACCAAATAAAGTATATTTGCAGAATTCTTACAAGAGATTATGACAAATATAAATAATATAGAAACAGGATGACAAGACTAATAGATACCATAAACCACATGCAAAGTATACAAACTATAAACATATATTAGGTATCACCAGTTCGAAATATTGTAGCAGCAGACAGGAAACTATCTCCAGTCTTTTACCACCTAAGTTGTACTTAGTGGTTTTCTATCAAGTGAGCCTGGTGAACCGGACAGGGATAACTTGTTCGGACTTCAGAGAGCCTTCAGTCTTGCTTCCGGGAAGCTTTATTGTATCATATCACATGTTCATACCCCATGGGGGAATTGTAATAGATGTTCTACAATGATAGTGTCTGTAAAAGACTCGGTCTCTTAGACTTCATTTTTTAATCCGATCAGCTCAGGGTGTTTTTTCCCTTGGTTATTATTGGTTGTTGAATAAACGACTGATAATTTCTGAGTTTTTCACTCCATACCTCCAAAGTTGCGGTGGTTGGCTTGGCATTTGGGCCTAACGAGGTTATTAGAGTCTATGTGTCAATGTGTAAGCATGCTAGACATCATTTTTGAGTCATATGAACATGTCTAAGTCCCCCTAGGTGTTTTTCAATTTTT
>LPNX010874675.1:9048-45694 GCA_001517045.1 Pseudotsuga menziesii
TTATTTCTCCATAGAGACATTGCTACTAGAATCTAATTCCACCAGCTCTACCCTTTTTGGCCTCTACACCTTGGAATAATTATGTCTAAGTTTTCTTTATATGCAATGTTTCTATCTCTATCTCACTGGCTCTGCTAAACCCGAGTCTCCTCCTCTAGCTCTAGGTGCAGCTCGGGGCCGAGCGGGGGCAGGTGAAAAAACTTGTATTTCCCTAACTAGTAGCTGCTCTTCCAAATGGGAAGGTTTCAAGCGCATATATATGTGGTCGTCCTAATTTCACTAACTCCACGTTTAAACCACTGGGTCTCCACAACTATCCACGCTATGGTAAATGTGCTAAGGCCTCCCGAGAGCCCTAGAGTTTACATCAAGTGAAAGGCTTGCAATAAAATCTCATCCACTCTTGGTGACTCAACTTTTCTGGTGCCTACCATGTTAATCTACTATGTCGGCACCTAAATACCTAGATTTGGCATCGATACCTTTACACTTGAATTTGCATTGAGACCAACATCTCCACTAGTAGTGGTACCTACGTCGTAACAATATAATCTCGCCATGGTCCTGGGAAATTCCCAAACTGCCAGATTTAATTATGTGATAATCTATCAAATAGATTTCATTAGGTTTAAGGAATACTATAATGATGCGATAGTCTATTGATAAAGTCTTTTAAATAGATTAGAGAATATAAACTCTTAAAATTTGGTCCCAACATAAAAAATAAAAATAAAAACTCCTCTTACCGCTTTCAGACGATTGGAAAAATGATGTTATGATATAAACATTTAAAATTTGGTCTCATCCATCCAATTGACTCATTAGTCTTATCGAATCCATACGCTCTGTATAGGATTGGAAAGAAAATAAATTAAGAGAAACAACTAAAAGCATCATTAAAAAGACTAGAAATCAAACAGAAATCCATGAATCACACCCGCGATAAGAATATCATGTCCTCAGCTCTAGCTTAGCTTTCATCGGTGAATCAATGTAAGTGCCTTCAATGTAATCCCAAGTATTGATTTAATTTACTGGTTAGAAAGGGAGGAGCACGTAAATACAAAGGGAATAAGGATGGCAGGGTAATAGAAGAATTTGATTATACAAATACCAGATGACAAAAGAGAAAGGAGAATGGAAACAAACTACTTAAAAAATTAGGAATTGAAACAGATTCGGCACAAATTTACAAATACAGAGAGTTGAGACTAATTTGACATAGAGATGGAAGATTTACAAATGCAGAGAGTTGAGACTAATTTGACATAGAGACGACAGATTTACAAATACAGATAGTTATGATGGATTTGGCATACAGCTGACATTATTACAAATACAAATGACAGAAAAGAGAGAAGAGAAATAGTAGAGAGTTAAGATGGAGCCGTGTTCTAAGATGGATCAAGTTCTAGGCTTATAAAGAACAACACATACAACCACTCTTAACCAATTTATGTTTACATCATTGGACTTAAGCTTATGTACAAAAGCTAATCTTATGGGAGCAAACTAAATAGAGATGACATATTTAGAAATACAAATGACAGAAAAGAGAGAAGAGAAATAGACTATAGATCCAAAGGTAAAAGCTATAAGATAAGAGTTAAGATGGAGCTGTGTTCTAAGCTTATAAAGAAGCTTATGTACAAAACCTAAACTAGTACATATTTTATGGAAGCAAACTAAATTGCGATGTCAAACAAAGCTACAGAGAGATTCTAAACAGAGATACTTCTCGGAAAGGTTTTCCAAGTATTTCTGCAGTCATACACAGATGTAGCATAATTTATGGCATCCCACCACAGAAATGGTTGAACCATTTCTTTTGAAAACCCATAAGAAACCAAGGATACTAAGAAACATATTCACTATAGATATGATGTACAATTCATATATCAAAGACATATAGTTTGATAAGATGAAAGTGGATATACTTAAAACCCTAAAAGAAACGAAAAAGATATATTAAGAAACATATTCACTGCAGAAATATCATAGAAGTCATATATCAAAGAAATATAGATTGGCAAGGCGAAAATATTCTTGAAACAAATTGATACAATGAATAGAAGTTGAAAAACTAGGTTGTAAGAACCAGCATAGAATCCTTAATGGAGCCTGTAAAAATGCTATAGGAAAACCTTTATCAAGTCGAGCCTGCATCACGGTGAAAACAAATGCCAAGCACCCCTTCCCAAAAATTTTATAGAGGAAGAACTTCATCAAATAGAAACATCAAATAATGTATGATTAAGAACCTCCATCATGATGGAATAAATGCCAAGCAACCTTTACCCCATAATTTTATAACACTGAAAGTAGAGAAAATACACAAGATATATGCAACAAAAAGTTATCTTCTAATAGAAAAGGACAATGCAGAGATGATCTCTCAAAGCTATCAATACCAAACTAAGAAGATTGAAATATGATACCTCAATTTTATTGATGACAAAATAGAATATTATCATTCAGAAATCAGAGAGATTCGGGACAAATATACTTCTCAAAAAGTTGTGCCAAATATTTTTGCAGTCATACACATGTAGCATGATTTACAGCATCCCACCTTTAAGCATTAATACTCTTCTAAAATATTTATGAAGTTGGCGCAGTAGACACAAACTCATCACAAGCTAAGAGAAACACAGAAATGGTCCAACGATTTCCTCGGAGAAATCCATAAGAGACCAAGGATATATACTAAGAAACATATTCACTATAGATATACTGTAGAAGTCCTATATCGGACCATTTTGTTGAAAAATCCATAAGAGACCAAGGATATATACTAAGAAACATATTCACTGCAGATATGCTGTACAAGTCATAAATCAACTGCACAAGTCCTAAATCAAAGAAATATAGTTTAACAAGATGAAAGTGGATACACTTAAAAACCTAAAAGAAACAAAAGATATACGGGTGAATCCATGGACCTGGGTAACACTTTTTGGCAAGCGCATTTCAGCAAAAACAGAAAAACGCACCTCGGTCGAGGGCTTGTTAAGCCCTCGACCGAGGTCTTAATATCTCGACCGAGGTTTTATCAAGCCCTCGACTGAGGTATCTAAATACCTCGGTCGAGGTATTTAAATACCTCGACCGAGGTATTGCGGGCTTTACAAACCCTCGGTCGAGGGCTTAAAAAAATAGACTTAGCCCACATTCAAACAAATGGAAAATTTCCTGTGCCTTGTAGAGGTGTAAACCCTGCCATTCCTAGCACATAACTGAGCGGAGTTGATACCGATAGATTCACCAACGAATCTTCTATCCATTGAGGTATCACACACGCATTTTGGCATTCATATGATATTTATTTTTTAATTACTTCTAAAACTTATACTTAGAAAACCACACTGCAACTTCGAAGCAGCTCAAAGAAAAATCCGCAGAGTTAAAAATACACAGCCAAAAAATTCTTAAAAATGCACACATCACATATCGACGTGTCCTCTTCAAAAGGGTATCTTTGGTTTTTCAATTTTTGAAAAAATAGAAAAAATTTCTTTACGTGGACAAATATGTGTTTAAAACGATGTTGAAATCGAATGTGGTCACTTTCGAAAAATAATAAATAATTATATAATGCGAGAAAAATTAACAAAAAAATATGCACATCACACTGCATTTTATGTAGATCATGCTCATATATATATATATTTTAAATTATTAATGCAAGATTGAATTACTCTACGTGGACACGAGCCACTTATTAGCTTCTTCAAATTTTTAAGGTCACATAGTTCATTAAATGAAAAAATTCACACATTAAATGACATCGGAATATTTTAAAAAAAATATCACTATGAAGCCAACATAATATTCTACAATTTGTTTTTTTACTGCAAGTCAAAATTCACATGGCATATATGCGTTTTGAGGGCTTCTATCTAGCACATGAGTAAAAAATCAGGTTTTCATTGCCAAATTTGGCCAAAAAGTGTTACCCATCTTCATGGAATCACCCATACTAATAAAAATATCCACTGCAGATATTGCAGATATATCATACAAGTCGTGTATTAAAGAAAGATAGATTGGAAAGACGAAAGTATTCTCGAAATAAATTGATATAATGAATAAAAGTTGAAATACAAACTGGAAACCACATATAAAAACAAAACCAGTTTGTAAAAACCAGCATAGAATCCTTAACAGAGCCTGTACAAATGCTATAGGTAGACCCTTATCAAATCGAGCCTACATCACTGTGAAAAGAAATGTCAAAGCTCCCCTTCCCCAAAAGATTATATAGGAAGAACTTCATCAAATAGAAACATCAAAAATCTTATGATTAAGAAGAGCCTCCATCATGATGGAATAAATGCCAAGCACCTCTTACCCCGTAAGATCTATTTAACAAAAATACCTTATAATTGAAAAGTGCAATGCAGAGATGATCCCTCAAAGATGTCAATGCCAAATTAAGAATATTGAAATATGATACCTCAATTTTATTGATGCCAAAATAGAATATTATCATCCAGAAATCAGAGAGATTCGGGACAAATATACATTTCAAAAAGCCGTGCCAAATATTTCTGCAGTCATACACATATGTAGCAAGATTTACGGCATCCCACCTTTAAGCATTAATACTCTTCTAAAAGCTCTCTGAAGTTGGCACAGTAGATAGAGACTCATCACAAGCAAAAAGAAACACAGAAATGGTCTGACCATTTCCTTCAAAAAAACCATAAGAGGGCAAAGATATATACAAAGAAACATATTCACTACAGATATGCTGTACAAATCATATATCAAAGAAATATAGTTTGACAAGATGAAAGTGGATATACTTGGAACCCTAAAAGAAACGAAAGATATACCAAGAAACATATTCACTGCAGATATATCATACAAGTAATATATCAAAGAAATATAGAGTGGCAAGACGAAAGTATTCTTTAAGCAAATTGATATAATGAATCAAAGTTGAAATACAAACTTGAAACTACATATAAAAACAAAACCAGATTGTAAGTACCAGCATAGAATCCTTAACAGAGCCTGTACAAATGCTATAGGCAGACCTAAATCAAGTCAAGACTACATCATGGTGAAAACAAATGTAAAGGTGTTAGAAAATTGGACTCACCCGGTAACCTGTTTTGCTGTAACCTGTTTGCAACAGTAACAACTTGCAAGTGTGAACTAGATGGCTCCCGTTTTTAGCTACCAGTGGAGAATATGGACTTTGGAATCCTGGACTCCTAACTTTGAACTGGAAGAAATAGTGAAGAGTATGGAAACTGGAGTTCTGGACACCGAACTTCAAACTGGAAGTTGCTTGTAAAGTTTTAAAGCTACAGCTTGCAACTCAACCTCCAGCATTGAGCCCGGAGTGAGTCAGAGACCCATGATGTAAACATCATATCAATGACGGCTGAGTCTCATTCGGCATTAATGTTTCCTACCTATCCAGTCGTCTCCTTCCTATCAGGCCGTCTCGAAGCTCTTAAGAGCTTTAACTCCTCCTTATCAGGCTGTGCGGAATCTTTAAATAAGGAGATGAAACTTATATATATAATGAATATTTTTATTAAAGTTTTAATAATGTATTTTTGTGTTTTGGTTAATTCATTATTACTTTTTACAAATTTGTAAACCTTAAATGTATGTGAGTTATTTTTAATATTGATCAAAATAAAATATTATTAAGTTTTAATTAGTAATAATTAAAATTTAATAAATAATTAGAAAAAAATTAAAAATTAAAAAAATTAAAAAACTAATTTCATATGTTGTTATTAATGTTATTAGTATTTTGCTAATTCTATATTAATTTTATTAGTATTTTGTTTATTAATGTTATTGGTTTATATTAATGAAGCACACTAATTTGCATTAATGAATTTATTAAAAATGTTATTAATAATTTGAGGAAGTATTTATTAAATTTCCTTTTACATTTAATTCTTTTCTGCTTGGAGTATTTACATATTATCAAAATGATGAAAAACATATTTAACTTTCTATTAGTATGTCATATTTTATAATTAATAATAATACTTAAGCTAAAGTTAGCCTAGACAAATGGGACACCGGTGACCTCCTTTACAACACGTGACTTCATATCAAGCTTATCACCAATGAGCCACACCCATGCATGCATTCATCATCTTTACTTTACCTGCAATACAAAAGTCCACTCCAAGATTTTATCATGATAGCTTTCTTTATCATAATGTTATTCATTTGACTCTTGTGATGGCTAAAACATCATTCACATTTAATTCCTAAAACCTCAACAAGTACCAAAACCTACACTTAAAAAAGAATAGTATTATTATATATTCAATCAAGTATTAATCACATCTAACTCCTAAATATATATTATTATTCTATTGTAATTTTTTAATATTTTTAATAGAAAATTACATATGCCTAAAGGACCAATAAACCTCTAAATTTATATTCACCTAAAAGCAAGAAATCTTCTAATATCCAAAACAAAGTATTTTAAGAATGGATATGCTATTATAATAAGATCTAGTTTATATGATATTATAGTAAGATAACTTATAATATCATATAGAGACAAAGTTCAAGTCTACTATGTATAGCCTAACATTAATTCCAGGACTTGTATCCAGTCTTTGAATCATCAAAGCTTTAGGACGTGTAAGTGGTGCCTTTAAACTATTTTTTTGTCTCACATGTGGGTTTAAGAGCTCCATAGATAAGCAAAGACTTAAGAAAATACAGAGCTAAGGAAATAAATAGTAGACATACATTTCAGTTGGATTCACTATCGAGAAATTAATTACTTTGTGAAGCCAAGAAAATTACAGTAACCAAGAAGTGAACAAACCAAAAGCTCTAAAGATTGTATATATAAATTGTTTCCTTAAGTAAGTATACCATTTCTATAAATAAAGTTTTAAACAATTGTCAACCTTGTTCAAACAGGGTGAACCAAAATCAAACACACCGATAAACATGATTGAACCATCACTAAAAAACATGATCAAATAATAGTTAAAATCTCTTCTTGTTGATATAAAATTAAAATAAGGGTTGATATAAAATTAACACGTCAATGTTGTAGGGTATTTAATTTTTAAAGGTTGATGAGAATGCAGAGATGCCGCTCCCGAGTTGCCACCTTTCTCCACAAGAGGTGTCCTCCTTTCCATCCCTCCAAATTTCCCTTATCCAATGCTCCACAATGCTCCACGTAAGATCCCAGTAGAATTTAGGTGCAATAAAAACAATTCAATGCTTCAACCACCCAATTCATAAATGAAGCCAACCCTCGAGAAAAAATTCTAATCTCCCAACTCCCAATACACATACTCCACCACCTTAGCAAGCATAATTTCATTAACTGCAATCTTTTGTGCAATTTAGTAACATTCTTAATTTATTCCATTTCTACTCTAAACTCGAACATACTCTCGCCCTCATGAGCTTCAATATTTTGAACCAGGAAGATTTCTCTGTTATTCTGGTCGACTATCGATGCAGGCCAATTATTCCATTGGATGAAACAAGTTAAATTATGTGAACAGAGTGAGCCAATTATTCTATTTAAATGAACTTGAAGCATGATAGGCTTTGCAGTATGAAACAAATGATCATGATCTCAAAAGGAGTAAAGTGAGATGAAATTGACATTGTTAGTCTTCAAGAAAAATGCATCCTACCTCAAGCCTTCGCTTAGTTAAGGTTATGACTATTTCACAAAACATATGCATAATGAAAAATTCTTATGCATCGTGCAACTGTTTAGCCAATACAACATTCATCCATATCTCACGAAAACTTTCTAGATGCCTTCCATCTCTACCATGACATCTTTGAGATTGTGCACTAATCCAATATGTTAGCAAAGAGGTTTCATTCTAGATAAGTAGCAATGGAGATTTGTATAGCACCATGAGCTACTTACCAATCACATGCATATTAGTAGTAAACTGTCATTCATGCAAACAATATTATCATGCATAACACATCAACTGAATACAATCAAATTCATAATAAAACAATATCATTAAATGACAATTGAATACTTATCTTTTATTCGTTTCGTGGGTAGACTCCTTCTTGATCATTCTGCTTCATTATCTTCTTCATTCATGAAATCATCATTTCTTATCCAAATGATAAGATGGATATAAGTTTCTTCAAGAATTGAATTCTTCATATTCCTCATCTCTTGAGGGATCTTCTTTGAATGGTGAGAGCTTGATCTTCAAGTGCTCCCATCTTCTTCTTCTTCCCAGAGTCTGGTGAAAGTAATCACTTTCTTCTGGCACACATTCCTTGAATGAATGAATACTATGATTGTGGGAGACCATTCAAGGTGGCTATCACCACTTCTGCATTCTCCACTTCTTCTTCTACCACTTCAAGTTGTACTTCATTATAGATCTTCAAATTCTTCAATTGTTTTCTCAAAGCCATCTTCTGATGTATGTTCTTATCTTCAAATAGCTTGATCAAGGAATCAAACATGTTCTGTGTCTTTAGGGAAGACACTTGTGGTACAAGTTGATCCGTGATTGAATCAACAATGATCTTCTTTAGAGAGATCAAATACTTCCATGCTTCGAATTTGTCAACTTCACCAAGCTTATCATCAAGCTGATGAGAACCTCAAATGGAAATAGAAAAATATTAGATCCTACGAATTTGAGTTGTCCGTCCTAGTTCCAGAGCTAGCTGATCTAGGGTTTGTCAGAGAAATCCTAATTTTTAAAACTTGGAATATTTCAGATATGATTGGATAGAAAGATAGATCTCTTCAATTTGAGCTGTCCAGTGTACTCCTTTTCTAAAAATAGTGGAGGGAAGCTCCCAGAACAGGAAGCCCTAGTTTTCTGAATTCTTCTACAGAAATTCCTATTACTATTTCTGCGGTATCTATGCAATTAATGCTCCTCTATGTCTGAAATTTCTCACTGAGGTATCCTCACACGTCCCTATTCCAACACCATAGGTTTCATCAGAATTGGTTTCACCAATTGGGACTTATGGTCATTTTCCCAAGGTGACCTGTTACAGGACTGTTCAGAACAGAGAATTTGTACGGACTGCCACATGCCACTGGTTCATATTCTAAGTTTGAAACTAGGAAAACATAAATTAAAGTGCATACCCTTTCTAGAACATCTTTATAAATCTCATTTGGACCTGTGTAGCTCAAGATATAGCAATTTTCCCCAGGTGTCTTGTTTAGGGATGAATTATGGAAGAGGATGGAACCCTAACTTGGAGGGACTATATCTCCCAGAATATATTGAATATGAGGCTGAATTTTGGATACAGTGTACACTAGGATTTTAGCTTCATCATCTGCAATTTTAAGCTCCTTTGACTTCGTCAATATCGAGATATAGCGAATGTACCAAAACTTATCAGTTTTAGTATTTAGGTATTTTCTAGCTCGGGGTCAAACTAGGGTTTAACTTTCCCGGAGTTTCACCCAAACAAAAATATTGAACTAGGTCTCTAAAATTCGATTTTGATGAGGAGATTAATCCCATGTTTGGATCACTCAAAAATTCCTCTTCTACAAGAAGCCCTAATTTCCTGCACCAAAAACAAAAAATGCTCAGAATCAAATTCCGCTTCAACAAAAAGATGAGTCCTTCAATGGAGAGTCATCCTAGCCTTCTTTTGCTGATCGATTATGGAGAGAGAACCAAAAATTAAGAAGCCCTAGCTTCTATAGCTGCACAATTTCTTCTTTCAGGGTGGCTCTGATACCATGTTGAATTTTTAATGGTTATATCAGATCTTAAAACATTTAGCATCATAACAGCATAACCATACGCCCAAGGATCATTGAAATATAGACAAGCACAACCATACAAAAAGAACACAAATATTTATCCTAGGAAAACTCTAAAGGGAAAAACCCAGCAAAAGCTTCCTCAATATAGATGCCCCAAAAAGATAAAAGTTAAAACCAAAAGAGTCATCAAAGATTAATCCTCCTCCTTCTCCAGCTACTTCTCTCTCCTTCACTAATGCGCTACACAAGTGAGAGTGTGTTTTAAATGAGGAGCGCCACACCTCTATTTATATTCATCCGTTCACTTCAATAATTAAATTCGACATGTAGGATCGAGTTAATCATGTAGGCTCGAGTTACACATGTAGGCTCAAGTAACCACACTGGGGTGCTAATGACCCACCTTTACAATTAGAGGGGACTACCTCATGACTCTTATTAGTTCTTCCGATTAGAAGCATTGAGGTACAAACTAATACAAGTGGTTCTCCCAGTAGGACCATCGAGGACCACAAAAATATACATATAGAATATTCTTTGAAGTTACAATATTTCAACAAATGAGAGGCTAGGATTTCCTTTTTCCAACAAATATTTTCACAAAGAAAACCACACCAAACAAAGAATCCAAGACTGATTTTCACACAATTCCTTTCACTATGATTTTTTACTAATAAATCAGATTATCAAAACCACTAGACTCAATCAATCACAAAACTCAAACAATTCACACTGGAATTTTTAGAGAAATACAAACATAAAAAATCAAAATGCAGGAAGTTCAAAGGACCTACCTCGACGCGTAGAGGAAAGCTGCACCAGAGCGCTGCAGGAGGATCGACGCTTCTCATCCACTAGAGTAGGGTGCCATTAGTGCTGTGTAAACTGTGGAAAGGAACTATCGGCATTGAACACCAAGAGACAAAATATGCCTTAGGAACAACGACGCTCTGTCAAACTAGAGTATGTGCATCGGTCAACCTAAATATGCAAAAAAATAAATATCTGTAAAAGAAACCAAGAAACTGGGATGAGTTGGACTAACAATAGTAAAAAAAAATTCTAAGCAAAGGAAATTAACAAGATCAGCAAGATGGATCACTCACCTTATCACTTGAAAGAGCTAAAGAAGAGAATGTAAACTTCATAAGCAAGAAAGTTACCAACAATTGTAGATCTAACTGGATCTGCTCCAGATCTGACTGGATCTGCCCCAGAACTAACTGGATTAAGCTATCCCCAGTGGGGTCGCCAATTTTTTTATCAATAATTTTACACCTCTTGCAAATAAGAGCTATTCCTCTACCCTGTAAAACAAAAGTGTAGAACAAAAGAGCACAGCAACATATCCTTCCCATAGATAATGAATTTGAACAACATGAAACCAAAATCATACCTCGGACCTAAGTCCTTTTGTCCTTGTTCCAAAATTCCTTGCAATGTTCAATTCCTGCAAAATAGATCAAAAGACAAAAACACAAAGTGAGAGGATCATGAAAAATCAATTACCTATGTCAGTGATCAAGGAATCTAACAATATTTAACTGCAATTAGAACACATTAAATACAGTAAAGGGGAACAATTTGTATTATTAAGGAGAGAGTAAAGTACAACCAAGCCTTGATGTTTATGGATTTATCCTCTACAATAGATATACAATCCTCCACACCTACAACAACATCTTCACATACAAGCTCACTGTATCTTTCCTCTAACTCAGATATCAATCCAACAGCATAGGGGTTCTTTCTTTGGCCCCCCTCACTCACTCCATGAAGTCTTCATTTATAGGCTAGATTTCATGAGATTCACTTAGGAAGTGGGTAGGAGGTGATCCCAAGACGTGAGGAAGGTGAATTCCACCTCTCCCTAGCTAGTAGTAACTGCCTCCCAAGAAGCTTTCACAAGGAAACTTCTAGAACTTTCTTTTTTCACTTTTTGGTTTTATTGGCGCACTTGGTTTCAGGTGAAAGAGCACCGTTGTTTTTTGCTTAACTAGGAGAAGCATTGATGACGCCTACTTCCAAAATACAAAGAGGATCTAACACCTTTTAATCCACTGGATAGAGCACCATCGACACTTTGTCAGAACTAGGGAAAAGTGTCGACCTTCCTAGAGATGGAAAAAAGTTTCCAAGGAATCTCAGGATAGGATTTCTAAAAGGAAAACATGCAACTGTGGAATTTTCAGGAGCAATAGGTAAATTCCTCACCTTTAGACAGAGAAGAAGGAAGCTCAAGAGGAGGTGACCCTATCACCACTCTCACCTAGCCCATGCTTTGACAACCTGCATTAAGATATAAGTAGTGTTAAACTAGGAATTTTGAAAACTATAACATGTTTTAGGAAAAAGAAACGCATTTGTAAAGTTTACCTTGTATTCCGAGTTTGATCCAGAAGGGTGAACCAAGATTGTCCAAATCTTTCACGTGTACCCTAACTTCACTTGTCAAAATAATGATAAAGTTATTATAAACCTAGTTAATAATGAATGTAGGACTTAAATTGTTCAACCAATGAAGAAGCTTACATTTCTAAGACACGTAGAGGGCCAAGGGTCGGCTCCTCCTAGCTCTCTCTTCTCCATCTTCCTGTGCAACAAGAAAATGAAGTTGTCAACTTCGTTTCAAGCTATTAAAAACCTTTTACAAATGAAATGTTAGATTTCTATCATTTAAGCAATATGATCTTAGGATCTTAACTGAGAGAATAACATGCACAACAAAAATCACAAGAGACAAGAGACACAAAGAATTTTCCTTGGGGAAACCATAAAGGAGAAAATCCCGCAACTTCCTCAGAGATAGAATGAGCACCAATGGCAGCAGTAAAACCCAAAGATAGAAAATATGATCTCCACAGTTGTTTTCTCAGTCTCACTTGGGAGAGCTTCTCCTCTCTCACTCATGTGCCCCAGTGAATGAGTGTTTGTGTTAAATAGAGAGGCTCACTCTCTATTTATATAATTTCATTCACTTAATTTCCACTCCAACATGTCGGCCCCACTTAACAATTACTTAATAGGGCCAACATCTCTAGGAGAGTCTAATAACCCTAGTTCCCCACAACTGTGGGGACTTTTCCCTCTAATCAACAAGGAGGGTTAACCTTGACATAATTGTGCGGACTATTTCCCTGACTTACAATGGAGGGTTAACCTCAATGAATTTATATGACTTGTTTACATTATTGAATCTCCCTATCAAAACATTAGGGAATGAAATGACTCAATTACATTATAGATACTTCCTGGAATAAACATCGAGGTACAATACATAAGATATACAAGTGAATACATTCCAACGTTACAAATACATCAACAATCCCTATTAACTAGGAAGGTATTCTCTCAACACAATTTATCAGCACAAGTCTTCTTCTTTGTATCATGTGGATCATCATCAATTCATGTCCATCTTCAAGTCATCCTCATCATCAAGTAGTCTTCATCAAGTATGGATCATCACTAGATCTAGATCATCACTAGATCATCATTGAGTATGGATCATCACTTGATCTGGAGCATCACTGGATCATCATCAAGTTTGGATCATTACTTGATCTGGAGCATCATTGGATCATCATCAAGTCTAGATCATCACTGGATCTTGATCATCACTGAATCATCATCGAGTCTAGATCATTACTTGATCTGGAGCATCACTGGATCATGATTAAGTCTGGATCATTACTTCATCTAGAGCATCACTGGATCATCATCAAGTCTAGATCATTACTTGATCGTCATCAAGTCTGGATCATCACTTGATCTAGATCGTCACTGGATCATCATCATCATCACTGCTTCCACTATCTCAATCAAATGGTGCTATATCTTCATTCTTCTCATCACAGGAATTTCTACAGAGCTAGCCCTTTTTCATGCTGGTTGTAGGTCTAGCCTCCATGTAGGTCTCCATCGACAGAGGAAACCCTTTTTCATGCTGGATGCATATCTACAAAGCCAATCCTTTTTCATACTGGATGTAGTCCTCTATAGAGCCATCCCTTTTTCATGCTGGATGTATCATCACAGAGCTAGTATTTTTTCATACTAGATGTGGCATCTATACAGAGCCAGTCCTTTTTCATACTAGAAGTATCATCATAGAGCCATTTGTTTTTCATGCTGGATGTGGCACCAACACAGAGCCAGTCCTTTTTCATACTAGATGTGTCATCATAGAGCTAGCCCTTTTTCATACTGGATGTGGCATCAGCACTTATATTTGACCATGGAAGGAACCAATCCTGCCGCCATGTTAGAAATGCACAACACTTACATCTGACCATGGAAGGAACCAATCCTATAACCATGTTAGAAAGGAACAACACTTACATCTAACCATGGAAGGATCCATTCCTTTCACCATGTTAGAAAGACACAACACTTACATCTGACCATGGAAGGAACCAATCCTGTCGCCATGTCAGAAAGGCACATGAAATCATCACTTCCCTTTGAAAGGAACCTCGATCTGGAGAACACCAAGCTTCTCCCTTCACTCTAGCCATTTCTAGCATAGAATCACATCAGGATTGATTACATCCAAGGATAACTTGTGAGCTTCACCAGGACTGATTACATCTGAGGACAACCTACATGACCATTTACATCTAAGCAACCTATGAGTTTCACTAGGATTTATGCTTAGAAAACCTGTATCACTAGCGATGCTAGAACTCCCTCTTTTGAGAGATCTCGATCTAGATCACAAACTAGAGATTCACTGCTCCTCTCTGCATCATACCAAAATGCAAGTCAGATCAATCAAATCAAATAGTATTTTTCAAAAGAAACATACTACCTACCAAATAACAAGTGGCAACATCTTTTTCCTTGGTTGTACTCAGCGCCATGTAGGACTCCATCTTGCCAAACCAAGAGATCACACCTGATCTCATACTGAAGCAGCACCTCAAAGTGATCTTCCTATAAATTTCACTTACTACCAAATACAAATCCACATAACCCTCTAGGTTAATCTTCTTATTTGTATCATACTTGAGCCCATACTCAATTGTACACTTCAGGTACCTCACTGCATGCTTTGCAACCATCAGGTGAACATGTCTCAATGTGTTCATAGTAAAGAAAATATCTAGTCTTGTATTCATTAGGTACATCAAGGAACAAATCATCTGACAATACATTGTGGCATCAATCGACTCTGATGAAGCAACACTCAATAGCTTTAGGTTCGATGCCATAGGTGTGGTCATGGTCTTGTAGTCCATCATCCTGAACCTATTCAGGATATCTATTGCATACTTCCCTTGTCCCAGGGATATTCCATCTACATTTTTTCACACCTCCATGCCTAGAAAGTAGTGTATCATATCCAAGTCCTTCATCTTGAACTTGAAAGCAAGTCTCCTTCTTGAAACTTTAATGAATTCATGTTTTCTGTCAAGAACAAGTCATCGACATATAACAGGAGCATCACTGGTCTTCCACCTTCAACCTTGAAGTAAGGTTGGAATCCACTCTACTCTCAGTAAATCCTATAGCCATCAGTAAGTTGTCCATATTATCATACCATGTAGAACCTCAGGATCTTCTGCAGTCACTCCCTTTGAAGTGGAGCATCATTCTCCCTCTACTTTCCATACTATATGTATTGAAACATTCTATACGGGAGTGACAAGTAGCTTCCTCTGCTACTAATATTTTATGTATCCATCTAGAGTCATTAGATACCAATATCCTCTATCTTGAACCTTTTCAAAAGTTATTCTCGCACCCATCTATGAGCTTGTCATCCTCTATAGGCTTTCATCTTCAACCTTGTAGCAAAGCTTAAGATATTCATCACTCTAGGTGATATTCAAGCTCCTCATGTATGTGTTATCCCATGGGTGCCTTCTATACAAGGAATTATTTCATTTGCACACGTGATTCTTCCTGTCATGTGTATTTCTAGTGGTTGCAAATGTCTCTTCATAGTCTATGCCTCCTTCCACAAATATTTCCTTATGTCCCATGAAGTTTCCATCTACTATGAACTTCCCTTCAGGTCTCGATACTACATCCTAGACATCATTCTTATTGAATTGGTCTCCCCTTTATTCTTGTCTACTTCTTCATAGCTAGAAGGCTCTGCATCAATGATGTCACTCAACAGTGTCACATAACTGCACTGTGTCTAAGGCCTCTTGAATTTTTTGAAAGTATCATCATATTCTTCTTTATCTGTCATCACTTGTTCTTCGAAACAAGTCTCATCCTTCTTTTCTTGTAGGTGATTATGTATGCGATCTTTCCTACAAGTCAAATGCATTTGTATGGTTAGAAACATTTCATAAGGCATATTCATAATGGAAAATTCTTATGCATAAATATATTATCATGCAACTATTTTAGCCATTACAACATTCATCCATATCTCATGGAAACTTTCTAGATGCCTTCCATCTATACCAAGACAACATGAGATTGTGCACTAATCCAATATATCATCAAAGAGGTTTCATTCTAGATAAGTAGCAATGGAGAGTTGTATAGCACCATGAGCTACTTACCCATCACATGCACATTAGTAGTATATTGTCATTAATGAAAACATTCTATCATGCATAATACATCAACTTAATATAAACAAATGCATAACAAAAACAATATCATGAAATGAAAATTGAATACTTATATTTACTTTTTTCGTGGGTAAACCCCTTCTTGATCCTTCAGCTTCATCATCTTCTTCATTCATAATAGCATCATTTCTTATCCAAATGCTAAGATGGATAAGAGGTTCTTCAAGAGTTGAGTTCTTCATATTCCTCATCGCTTGAGGGATCTTCTTTGGATGGTGAGAGCTTGATATTCAGTTGCTCCCATTTTCTTTTCTCTTATTATGAGTAGAGCTTCTTCTTGTGTGTGTTCTTTCCAGAGTCTGCTGAAAGTAATCACTTCCTTCTGGCACATTCCTTGAATGAATGAATCCCATGATCCTAGGAGGCCACTCAAGGTGGTTATCATAAATTCTGCATTCTCCACTTCTTCTTCTATTTCTTCAAGTTGTTCTTTGATTTGAGAGACCCTTGTAAAGTATGACTGTATGGTATCTACATTCTAGATCTTCACATTCTTCAACTAGTTTCTTAAGGTCATCTTCCAATTTATGTTCTTACCTTCAAATAGCTTGGTCAAGGAACCAAACATCTCTTTCGGTGTCTTGAGGGAAGAATCTTGTGGTATAAGGTGATCCGTGATTGAATCAACAATGATATTCTTAGCCTTGACCAATTTCTTATTGTGTAAGGCTTTTAGCCGCATCTCCCTCTGGAACTGGAACCTCTCTACTTATGTAGGTGTCTAATTCATTTCCTTAAAGAACTAGTGAGATCCTATACTTCCATGCTTGGAAGTTGTCAGCGTCAATAATATTTTCATCAAGCTGGTGTGATTAGTCATCTTGAAATGAGAGCCTAAACTGTAAATAGCAAAAGATTAGATCTTACTGATTTGAGGTGCCCGTCCTGGCTCTGGAGTTGGCTAATCTAGGGTTTGTCAGAGAAACCCTAATTTTAAAAACTTTTAATCTTTTAGATATGATTGGATAGAAATATATACCTCTTCAATATGATCTGTCCAATGTACTCATTTTCTAAAAACAGTGGAGGGAAGCTCCTAGAACAGAAGCCCTAGTTTACCAACTTCTTCTGCAGAAATTCCTGATACTGTTTCTACGATATCTTCGAAATTAGGGATCCTATGTCTCTAAAATTTTGTAATGAGGTAGCATCGTCTATCCTTGTTCCAAAACCATAGGTTTCATCAGAATTTGTTTCACCAATTGGGACTTATGATCAGTTTCCCAAGGTGACCTGTTTTAGGATTGTTCAGCATAGCGAAGTTCTACGAACTGCCATGTGTCATTGTTTCATCATCTGGGTTTGAAACTTTGACCACAGAAAGTAAATTCCATGCACTTTATGTAAAATCTTCATAAATTTCATTTGGACCTTAATATCCCAAGATATAGAAATTCTCCCCATGTGTCCTATTTGGGGAGGAATCCTGGGAGAGGATGGAACCCTAACTTGGAGGAATCATATCTCCTAGAATATAGAGAATCTGGGGTGTAAACTTGGACAAAAAGTACATTGTGAATTCAACTTCAACCTGTGAAATTTGTGTCCCCTAAGACGTATTCAATCCCGAGATATAGTGAAGGTACTAAAACATATCAGTTTCAGTATTTTAGGGTTTTTCCAGACCCAGGGTCAAACTAGGGTTTGACATTCTTGGAGTTTCACCCAACCAAATATATCATGTAATTATACATTGTAGCAGCCTATGACTTCATAAGGTTGGCTATTGTACACTTATTCAATACAGATTAATGTTATGCTCCAATTTCAATCTCCTTTGTTTGTAATTTTGCATGTTTGATTAGCAATTTTATGTGTAATTGTTCTATCACTTGGGTTCAATTTCCACATGGTATCAGAGCCTTTGTAGATCTATTTATCTCCTTACATATTTCTATTGCAGGTTCGACATCTTGACTGGGAGAATATTCTACTGACTGAAGGGCACAGTTTCGTAGCTATGGATTAATCTCAGAAGATCATCTTGACTCCATTTAATTTCTTTGAATGGAAAGAAAATATGGAGATACTGTTGAGAGAGAAAGGTCTCTACAAGTTGACGATGGCAATTGAGGCAGAGCCCAATGCAGCTGTAGAGAAAATTAAATGGCACAATAGGAGGGATGAGGCCTATGGTATTTTGTGTCTGAGCATTTCAAGAGACCTCTTGTTCCATCTTGATGGATTGACATCACCTAATGAAGTGTGGGAGAATCTTGTAGAGATTTTTGATAAGATAGATGAGATGAGAGGACATAAAATAGAGAATTAATTGATCTCTTTGAGTCCCAGTAGCTTCGAATCCTTGCAAATCTATTTTTCCAATTTTAAAGCCCTTGATTTGCAGCTAAAACAATGTGGAATTGAAAAGAAGGAAGAGCAACTAGTTTTGGTTATACTCTCGAAGCTTGGACCTAACTATTCAGTGTTTGTTTTGACCTTCCATGCCACAAAGTTGACAGCTCGATCTTGGAAGATACCTAAGCTTGCAGAGTTCATGTAATCCCTCATACAAGAACAAGATAAACTGGTGATGATGGGCACCATCAAACATTCCAAAGACCAAGCTTTGGTTGATGGAGATTCTAGGGTGGATTAAAAAGGAAAGAATAAATCTAAGAAGCCACATGAGCAAAAGAGAGACAAGAACAAGTGTCAAGAGGAACCCCAAGGCTCCAAGAAGAACTCCTAGAAGAAGAAGAACAAAGGAGAAATGAGAAAGTGCGCATACTGCAGTAAGGGCTATCATCCTAAGAGCTCTTGTATGAAGAAGAAAATTGATGTGTTGACCTAAATCCTGGACAAGAATAACATCTCCCTTCCTGATTGCTCAAAGAAGAGGGAAGGAGGATCAAATTCAGAGGATAGAGAGAGAGTACATGCTTTGGTTGCTGGCACATCAAGCTCACCTAGCTTCATCATAGACTCTGGAGCTTCTAGACATATGGTTTCGACCAAGGAGGCCTTCTCCTCTCTTGATATGTCGAAAGGTCCACCAATAGTGTTGGGAGATGACTCTCTCACCGACCGTTTTGGGAAAGGAAGGATTGATCTTGATCATGGTAAGTTCAATAATGTGTTGTATGTTACAAGTCTTGCCTCTAACCTCTTTTCAGTGTATCAGATGACTCATAAATGGTCTCCAAAGAAGGTCATATTCTTCCCTGATGATGTTGAGATCATAGAGATCTCGAATGGTAAAGTCATTGCAAAAGGTGTTGTTGATCACACTTTGAAGGTATACATGTTTTCACATTTTCTACCCTACTCAAACCCCTCTTCTCTTTTGATTCATGATAATGAGGAAAGAAAGATTTGGCATGAAATATTTGGCCATCTTAACTATAAGTATCTTTCTGATCTGAGTGAAAAAGATATGGTCATAGGGTTACCCAAGATTAAGTTTTCCAAGGGAGTCTGTCAAGGTTGTATCCTAGGGAAACACCCAGAGCACAAATTTGAGAGAGCTAGTCATGAGAGAACCTCTACACCTCTTGAGTTGATCCATAGTGATGTTTCTGGTCCATTTCCTCATATGTCAATGAGTCAAGCCAAATATGCATTGACCTTCATAGATGAATTTTCCAGGTATTGTTGGATTTACTTCCTAAAGCACAAGTATGAAGTTTTTGACATCTTCAAAGTCTTTAAGGCCTTGGTTGGAAACCAGTCTAGGAGGAGACTCAAGATCCTCATATCTGATAATGGTGGTGAGTATGTCAAGTCTGAGTTCATTCAATATTGTAAATATGCAGGTATTCAGATGCAACATTCAATCCCTTACACACCACAGCAAAATGGTGTTGTTGAGAGAAAGAATAGATCACTGAAAGAGATGGCAACCTGTATGATGGAGGCTAAGACTTTGCCACCAAATTTTTGGGCTAAGGATATAAATTGTGCATCCTATATCTAGAATAGGGTGCCTCACAAACAACTTTATGGTATGACTCCTTTCGAAGCTTGGAGTGGGCATAAGCCAGATGTGACCCATTTCAAGATTTTTGGCTCAAAGGCTTGGGCTAGAATTCCAACTGAAAAGAGAAAGGCTTTGCAGCCCCAAAGCCAAGAGTTCCTATTTGTTGTGTATTCTAAATATTAAAAAGGGTACAATCTGATCAACTTGAGCACAAACAAATCCTTCATTGAAAGGAGTGTTCATTTCCAAGAAGAGCCTTTAGCAACAGTTGAAGTTGGAAAGTCTTCTTCACCACCATAACCATTGAATGTAAGTGGAGAGACAAATGAGTTTGTTGATTCTAATATGTCTGATAATGATGATTTAATTTCAGATCTTGATATTCCTACAAGACCAAAATTGGCAACAAAGGCCATTCATGTAGCTAGGGAACTAGCTAGAAATCCTAGTGATCCTAGGAGGACTATATCTCAGTTTGAGAATGCCCTATGTATGAAAGACCCTTAGTTTGTAGAGAAGTGATATCTGATGGTTGAATCAGAACCATAGACATATGAATATTTAGCACATGATCCAATATGGAAAACATCCATGAAAGAAGAATTCAGCTCACTCCAAAAGAATAACACTTAGGAACTAGTTGATCTTCCCCCAGGGAGGAAGCTAGTTCAATGTAAGTGGGTTTTCAAAAATAAGTTTGCTGCTGATGGTTCACCTTTGAAATATAATCCAATATTGGTAGCCAAGGGCTACTCACAGGTACATGGTATTGACTACAATGAAACCTTTGCACCAGTGGCAAAGATGGACTCCATAAGGCTAGCCTTAGCCATTGCAACTTCGAAGCAGTGGGAGGTACATCACATGGATGTGAAGTGCACTTTCCTAAATGGAGATCTTAATGAAGATATTTACATGCAGAAACCTCAAGGGTTTGTTTCTAATCCATATTTTGTGTGCAATTTAAAGAAATCATTGTATGGACTCAAGCAAGCCCCTAGGGCTTGGTATGCCAAGATTGATGGCTTTCTGCTGTCATTGAGTTTTGTTCGATGCAAGTATGATACTAATGTTTATTTGAAGCTGATTCATGGTTCTTTGATGATTAATTTCTTGTATGTGGATGACCTTCTGATTACAGGAAGTTCAAAGAAAGAGATTGCCTCCTTGAAGGATGCAATGAACCATGCATTTTCTATGACTAATTTGGGGTTGTTGAGCCAATTCTTGGGTCTTGAAATTGCTCAATCCCAACATGGAATCAAAGTAAATCAATCCAAGTATTCCTTAGATTTGCTGAACAAATTCAACATGAAATATTTCAAGCCAAGCAAGACTCCCTTCCTTTCAGGAGTTAAGCTTGAAGAAGCAGGTTCTTCTCCTATGGTAAATAATACACTATGTAGGTAGTTGATTGGGTGTTTTATTTACCTTAGACACACTTGATCTGATATTTCTTATGCAGTAAGTGTGGCTTCAAGATACATGGATCAACCTCAAGAGATCCATTGGAGAGCAGCCAAAAGGATCCTTAACTTTGTTCAGGGAACAAGAACTCATGGGATCTTCCACAAAGCTAAATCTGATCTTTATTTGATTGGGTTTACTGACAGTGATTGGGAAGGTGACAACACAGATCGAAAGTCAACATTAGGATATGTGTTCATGCTTGCAGAAGGACCAATCAGCTGGTTAAGTAAGAAACAAAGTGCCATAGCACTCTCATCTATAGAAGCGGATTACAGAGGAGTTGTAAATGCAGCAAATCAATGTTTATGGTTGTAGGGAATACTTGGTGAGTGTGGCTTCGAATTAGTCATTTCAACTATTATCTATTGTGATAATCAGAGCACCATTCAAATATGAAATAATCCAGTTCAGAGATAGAGAACCAAACACATTGAGATCTGTTGTAATCTCACATATCACATAAGATTACCAATAATACACACTAAAACATATATATAGAATAGAGACAAGAGATAAGAACAAATAGGTGAATAAACAGATTATATTATATGAATGAGTCCATACAACACAGAGAACTGAACTGAGTTCTCATCTGGCTCAATAGCCTAATATATATGATTACAGAATGGTTACAAAATAACTACCTATCAGTTCGGTGAACCGACTTGACCTTAGGTGGCCGACCTAATCTCTAGTTTTAGTTGGTCGACCGACTTAGTCGGCTGTTCGACTAAGTCGGCTTATCATCTTAGTCAGATGATCAACTAAGTTGGCTATCCTTCAAGTCGACTTATTGACTTGCTCCTTCTACATCTCCCCCACAAACAAAATGTTTCTTCATCCTGAAGAAACAGGGAGGTACAAAAATTCGTCGTAGCTGGCCTCAATAGTTATTGTGGTCGGTTGTGAAGTCTGATGGTCGGTATTTTCTGTATGCAGACTTCTACAATTGCTAGGGCTGTTACTGTGAGGTGATGTTGAAAATATGTCCGACTCTGCAAAATTTTCTGGATGTCGATGGTGAGTGTGGTCAAGCCTGATAAGATCGACATATTTTCTGAGATGGAGACTTCAGCTATCTTCTCCATGTCGGGACCCATAAACTGGTACTTCTCCTCTGCAGTCTCAATAAGTCATTTCATCTATGGGCAGATGCTGTTGACTTTCTCCAAGTTAGGGAGAGCTTGTTGTACCCACTGGTGTGCTTCCCTTTCGAGTTGCTGCAGTTTTGCAGTTTCAAGCACTATCTGTCTTCGATTGTTGTTTTGAGTGCTTCCTCAGTGGTTTTCCTGCTTTCTAATGCCTGGATCCCTTGATGACTCTGCTGAGTCTGATGATAGACTTATCTGTATTAATTAGGCTATTCTCTTACTATTTCCTCAGTTACGACAGACTCCTCCATATGATCCTGTAGCACTTTATAGGCTTCAGAAAATGCAGTGTGTTGTGCCATTAGGAGTCGGGAAGTTTCCTCTTTGTGTCACTCCTTTGTTTCCTGAATGTGCATTTGGAGTGCCGACACTATGCTCTCAAATAGATGATATTCCCTTTCGAGTGGTTTGTCTGTGTCGACCTCTATGGGGCCCAGCATGACAAACTGGGCCAGATTCCTGCATTTGTCGAGAAACTCAACCTGTTCTGCATTTTTGTCCTTGAGTTCCTTATTTCTTTTCTCACTCCTCATCTTTTCTTCACTTTCCAGGGTCTTCAGGAGTTGTCCTAGCTCTGTGTCGGTTAGGGAGCTTACATCATTCAATCTGATTTGGACCTTTGAAGGCTATCCATGATGCTCTTTTTTCTACTTCTCCTTCCGCTTCTTATGCTTTTCTTTATCTGCTTCCTGTGTACCTGCAACAATCGAGGCAGGGTCTTTGGTTTGTGGGATAGAGGTCGATGGTTTCTCTAGTTGGGGAGGTGGGATGACTACCACCTCTGGTTGTTTGGATGCAGTTGGTTGTGGTGGGCCTTTCTCTGAGGCAGGGGGTGGTGGTGGTGGTGGAGATGGTGGTTGTGGTGGTGATGGAGTTGGAGAATGGTCGGGGGTGATTGGTTTGGTGGAAGTGTGGGTGAGTGGTGGATTGTTGGGTTGAGGGGGAAAGTCTACATCAGAGAAAATTTGGTTGATTTGTCATGCTATGTTCTCCTCAGTTTCTTCTCCTTCAGCCGGTGCAGTGGCTGGTAGGTCAGCTTGGGGTATGGGTACGATCGGTGTGACAGTCAAGGACCGATGTGCAATCACTTCAGCTTCCTTGTCGGGATTTCTCTCGAAAGTCAGTGTAATGGTTGCAAAGGTTCTGGACTGTGTATCTTGGCCTGGTTGGTACCCTCCAGTCATGAAGAGAGGTGCTTTTGTAGAGATCTTGTGTGCCGACGTAAATATTTCAGGCATTTTCTCGATGAACGCCTGCAAATCTCTATCTTTGTTGAACTTTGTTTTCACAGCCTCCGACATCGTGCTTTTGCATAAGTCAAGGGGCTAACTAACTGCGGTGTCGGTACTTGTTCCTCGGTTATTTTCATTGATGATGGGAGTGGCGGTGTCGACACAAGATCGACAATGTTTTCTAGCATCGGCGTATTCTCTGCTTTCTTTGGTCGACCTACTTGTGCTCCTGCATCGACAAATAGCTGGAACTGGGTTTTGACCAGCACTTTATTTGTTGCGGCATCCTCTATGATGTCAAGGGCCATGGCTGCCAGTTCATCTTCATCTTCTGTGGAGTCAGCAAGAATAATCTTGCGCTTACCTTTACCTTCTTGTTGTTGTTGTGTCTTGAGCTTCTTCCTGGCTGCTGCTATTTCTTTCGACAATTTTCGAATAATACCTTCGGTAATAGCATACTCAGGGTTTTCTAGCTCTATCTCCCCCCCCAGCTCCTGAGTCAGGGAAACATATTTTGCAGCCAGAGGAGTTATCTACTGCTGTGGTTGTGGCTTTGGCTTTGCGGTCTGGGGTTCTGCCTTCTTTGCGGTCGAAGGTTCTGCCTTCTTTGCGATCAAAGGTTTGATGGTTATGTGCAGTCGACTGGTGTGTTCGACCGGTGTCTCCTTTGACACAAATATGCTGATACAGAGGTTGAGCTCATAGTCTTCCTCTTTTTCCTAGTTTGTGATCGGCTCTTCGATCGAGAAGTCGATCGGATTTGCTGCTGCTAGTACTGGTATTTTTGTTTTGGCCTATCGAGACAGTTCCTGAAAGATCTGGTCAACAGATGGATAGTAGTAGAGGGCTTTGGCGTTTGAATTATCGCCCTGCATTTACCACACCGAGGTATGGTTGAGCTCTAGCTGGATGTGGGAGTTCGTCGGTAGATTTCTTCGGATGTTTTGAGGCACCCTCCATCTAGTAGTACAGAATTTGAGCTGTTGAAACTAGTTCTCCAACAGTACTTTCCCGTGCTCAAGCTCATGCAAGGTTCCTTCATGGGAGAATGGCTTAAATCTCCACATGTCGAACTTGGATGGTTCCCGAAAGATTGGACTTCCCTCTGGGCAGATGTGGTACATGATAATCCATAAGATCAGGGAGGAGAACTTGATGATTCCCCCCGTTTCTTGACATATTTCACAGATGGTCTTCACCATGTCGGCGACATATTCTTCCCATCTGTATATTCGTCCATCAGTGGAAATAGTGTCGACAGCTTCTAGCATGTCTAACTTAAGGTCGTTGCCTCGAATTGCCAGTGTGAGTGTTATTGCAATGATTTTGGCCACAATCTATGCTATTCGGGTTGAGATTTGGCTAATCATTAACCCCTTGGAGTTTTTACCAGAAGATGACCTAGTGAGCTCTTCAACCAGTCCTTCTTTGATTCCGACTAGTACGGGGTTTCCTTCATTAGAGAGCCTGTTCAGCTTGGAGATGAATTCTCCATAGATGTCGACTGGCTTGTCGAAGTAGAACCGACTATTGTGATATCGACTGATGATGAATTTGACAGCAGTTTCCTTCATGCCACTAAAGCTGGCCATAAGTGGTGCATTGGCATAGCTAAAGATAGTGCTGTGTCTGATTTTCTCTACTACTTGAGTGGCCTTTTTGTCGACAAAGGCCCATTCTTGTATTTATATCCATATTTTTTTCCATGAGCCTTCCTGTACTTCGGTGTTTTTGATGTTTTTCAACCTGTGGACTAAAGGTGTATTTGTGGCCTGTATTTCCTTGGCTTTGGTTGAGGCTCTAGTTTTTTTGGGGGCCATTGTGTCATTTTGGTCGGTTTCACTAAGGGGTTCTCAACTTTTAGTCGATTGGATGCTCTGATGCTCTCTCTGGATGGATTGTGGTGAATGAGCCTTTAGCGATCCAGTATTTATAGGCAATGATGTGGATGTGTGCATCGATGGGTGTATTAATGGCGGATGTGATGTTCCAGTAGGAATACTTGAGTGTGCGTTAATGGTGAATTACTTTCGGTGCTCAATGTCATGAATGCACGATGGGACTATCGAAGTCGTCGGTCGATGTCGGTGATGAGAATGGTCGATGGGAGTGGTCGGTCGATGAAAATGGTCGATGGTGTTATGTCAATGGGCATGATGGCGGTTGTCAAGATGGTAAGTTCCTGTCATGGTTTTCTATATGTATGGTACTTTTTTACTTTTGAATTTTTAATTTTTTATGGCTTTTGGTTGATGGTTATGGTCGTTATATGATTTTTTTTTTTTAATTAGTTTCTGTAGTGTTTTATTCGGTCTCCATTGACGAGCTTCTGAAATAATATGCCCTGTAATGTCCTTAGTCATACTGATCCATTGGGACGTAGCTCTTCGACAATGTAAGGTCCCATCCATTCTGTGTGAAGTTTCTTAGGTTTATCTTTGACCCGACTATTGTATAGTAAAGAAAGGTCTTCGACTGACAAGTTTTTGTTCTTGATGTTGCGGTCATGCCATGCTTTTTGTTGTTGTTTTTGGATTTCTTGGTGTTGTATAGCCATGAGTCGGTGCTCTTCCAGCTTGCTGAGTTGCACTAGTCGGTCCTTCCTTCCTTGTTCGACATCAACATGTAGTATTTTTGCAATGATAGGTGTCTGTTGTCGAAATTGTAGTGGAACTACTGTTTCTTATCCATAGACTAGTCGAAACGGAGTTTGGTCGGTCGATTATTTATATGTTGTTCTGTATGCCCATAAGACTGCAAGTATTTTCTCATCCTAGTCATCCTTATCAGCATTACATATTTTGGTTAATCTGTTTGTTAGTGTTTTATTAAATGCTTCAATTGCTCCATTCGACTAAGGATGGTATGTTGTACTCCGACGATGGTCGATTTGGAATTGGTCGGTTAGGGTTTTGATAGTTTTGTTGATAAAGTGTGTCCCCCAGTCGCTAATCAGGGTAAGTGGACATCCAAATCTAGTGATGATATTCTCATAGATAAACTTAGAAGCTACCTCACTAGAGCATGCGTTGACTGGTTCAGCTTCTACCCACTTAGTGACATATTCAACTGCAGTAATGATATACCTTGCACCTATCCTTTTCGCTAGTATAGGAAATGGTCCTATGAAGTCTATAGCCCAGATTTCAAATTTCAAACTTGGGTTTATTGATATCAGGGGCATTTCTGTGCTAGGAAAAGGTCGACCTAGTCATTGACATATGTCACATCGACTAACAAAAGTTTTGCAATATCTGTGGAGTGTTGGCCACCATAATCCTGACTGTTGGATTTTCTTTGCAGTTATGTTTGCTTGAAAATGTCCTCCTGCAGGTCCATAGTGTGCTTCATGCATAATGTGGTCTCGTTCATGTTCTAGTATACATATTATAAGGATATCATTTAATCCCATTTTGTATAAAAATCCATTGATAAGACTGTATGGTGCAGCCTTCATAGCTAATATTTGCTTTTTCTTGGTGTTCATACCTTCTGGTGCATGTCCATCTTCTAAGAACTGAGCTATTTCTTCTAGTTCTGTTGGGACGGCTTCTACCCGAAATAAATGTGCATCAGGTAAGTCATCATCAACTCCTGTCGGTTCTTCTCCTATGTCGATTCGGGATAAATGGTCGGGACCTACATTTAACTTGCCCCATCGGACAACGACTTCAAAATCAAATTCTTGGAAAAGAAGTAGCCATCGACAGATCCTTCCATGATGTAGTGGTTTATTGACAAGGTACTTGAGGGCCTGATGGTCTATATAGAATATAAATGAGTTAGCTAATAGATAATGTCAATATTTTTGTAGGGCAAAGACCATTCCTAGGGCTTCTCTTTCTATTGTCGAATAGTTTCTTTCATCCTTATTTAACTTTCTGCTATTGTAAAATATAGGATAATCCATTCCATCATCTCCTGGTTGAGTTAATATTTCTCCTATTGCGAGGCCTGATGCATCAATATGAACATGGAATTTGATCGACCAGTTTGGAAATTTTAGGATTGGAGCTTCGACGAGTTTTCTTTTTAATTTTTCGAATGATATGTGGCACTCTTCTGTCCAATTAAACTCTTGATCTTATTTTAATAGTTCTTCAAGAGGATAGGTCATATTTGAATAATATCTTATGAATTTTCTGTAATTGCCTGTGTGACCAAGTAACACCGTAACTTGTTTTGGGTTTACTGGTGGTTTCAGGTCAAGAATAATTTTGATCTTTACGAAGTCAACCTTAATACCTTCCTTACAGATGATGTGCCCTAATAATATCCCTATGGGGGTCACAAATATGCATTTTTTTTATGTTTAGGGAGAGTTGAATTTGTTGACATCTCTCCAACATAAGTCTGAGCCATTTTCAATGATCTTTTAACATGGAGTATATTGTCCAATCATCAAAGTATACTGCCATGGTCTTATAGATATATTCTTGAAATTTTTTGACAACAATTTGAGAAAACACTGCAGGTGCATTCTTTAATCCAAAAGGCATAACTTTGTAAGCAAATGAACCAAATTCACACACAAAGGTTGTCTTCTTCTGGTCTTCTTTAGCTATTGGCACTTGGTTATAGCTTGAGAATCCATCTGTAAATGAGTAGCATTCATGTCCTGCAACTTCATTCAAGATTTCATCTGCATAAGGTGTTGGAAATGGGTCTGTCAGTGTTACTTTGTTTAGTTCCCTGAAGTCGACAAAAATTCTTAGTCTGGTCGGGTCATGTTTCTTAAGTTGTACAACCATTGAACTTGCCCATTCTGATTGGTCAATAGGGTAGATGATGCCTGCTGCCAACATGTTATAAAATTCCTTTTTGACTATCTCCTTGTATGTGTGAGCTAGTTTATAAGGTATTTTCTTCACAGGTCGAACATCATTTTTAGTATCAATTTTCATTTCTCCCATTTCGTGGACTAAGCCTTTTAGGTCTTTGTAATCTCTAGAAAATACATCTTAGAACTCCTTTAATAAGTTCACTATCTCTGTGGTTTGTTCTTCACTCTAGTAGTCACCAATCTTTGCCAATTTTGGTCGATCATCATTTGAGATGTCGAATTCTTTAGTTTTGACTTTAGCATCTAGCCACTCTGGTGCTTTGGCTTCATTGATTGGTCAACTTCCTTCTTTGAACTGTGAGAATGTGGCAGGGAAGTCGGTTGCATTCATTCTGTCGGTATCTTGTTTGTCAGTTGTTTCGACTTTTAGGATTGTACAAATAGGTTTGGTCGTTTCGATATGGCTGGATTTCCATCGGAAGCTTTTTCCTTCTGTGTTTTCATTTTCTAATTGTAATATTGTCGAATGTGGCTTTGAACTTGTTTGTATATTGTTACATTTCCATGTCTATCGGTTATCTTGTAAGGGTTTGTTTTCAGTCAGCCGGATAAATTCTTTAATTTGTTTTGCTGTTTCAACCAAGTTTTCATTTTGAGGTATAAAGTTGAAGTATTTAGTGAAATTTTCCCTGACTTCGTTCCATAAGAAGGTTTCACCTCTAGCTTCTTCCATCTTATACCATTTGTTTGGTAAGTCAGCTAGGGTTGATGGGAACAAGTGTGGCCATGCTTGTTCATCCTTGTATCCAAGCCTTCTCCACTCCTTTTCACAGGTTTTGATATGATCCTCTGGGTTTTGTCCTTGAGTGGATACAGGTATGTGAGCTTGTTGGGTTAACTTCTTTCCTCCAAACCTTTTGACAAAATAAGTCGAAGCAATTGTCCAAGTCTTCAGTCTTGTCTGATGGGTACCCCACCATCTAGCAGCTTGTCCTGTAAAAGTTTTGACTAGGCTTTGAAGTCGGCCATGTTCACCAATATTTTTAGAGACTTGTTCGACATGCATGACTGGTGATTCCCTTTCTTTATATCTTGGTAGTTGTGTATTATTCAAGTTGGTAGGTTGTAAAGTAGGGTGTTCCCTAATTTTCTTCTCAAAGATTTTTGGGACAATGGACACTATGAAGCACTGTTGGGTGGGATTTTTCTGCACTTTTTGTATAGTCCAGCACCCTCTTGCTTGTCTTTCATAATTCTCGATCTCCCAATCATATAATTCAGCGTTGAAATTATAAACAACTGAGTCTTGGTTTCCTAAATGCAGTTCACCATGGATATTTGGTTCTGTGTAATCTGCATTTTTTTGGATTTGGTAGAGTTGTCGGACATCGACTTCTTCATCGATAAGTTCAATCCAAGGTTCCCCTTGAGATGGATGAATAGGTACGATGACCTTTTGTCCATTTCATTTTAATTTGATTCGTTCTTTATCCAGGGATATGGAGGCTTTCATATTTCTCCCCCAAGGTCGACCGACTAACGCTAGGAAGGAGCTAGATCCTTCCTTTGGGTCAATGATTTCGAAATCGACCTTGGTCGAGATTCCTTTTATATTCATGTCGACGTTTATACAAAATCCAATGGTTTCAATTAGGCCCTAGTCGGCTAATTTTTAGTATATGCATGACTCATAGAGTCAAGGTCAACCCATTTGTTCCCAAGTGTCACGAGTCATGATGTTGACTTGTGAGCCGAAGTCGAGCACTACTTGTTGGACATGGTATCCTTCGATTTCTAGGTCGACAAGTGGGTCGGCATCACCTTTGTATTTTGTATTTAAGCTGCAGATGTTTTTTGTTTGTTTTTCAGAATTGGTAGATTTTATTTCATACAACAAATCGACGAACTAAGATACTGAGTTGTCCTTTTGAACGAGCTGGATTAATTCATTTATTGTGTTATGTTGAATGTCATGAACGTTTTCTTGTCGTGCGATTTCTTTGAATACAATGGTTGCTTCTTTGTATGTTTGTTTCTCTTTCAGTGGATCAAGATTTTTGTTTTATTTTTACCAATTCTTGGGTTATCAGCTCCTTTTTTAGTTCCTTGTTGAGTTACAATATGCAAATTTTTTGTATTTAGTACATCATTTTTTTGCACAAAGGACAAGATATTAACATTTTTTTTCGTATTAATTTTTTCTAACATGGTAGGGAAATCCTCTAGTGAGTGATCCCCTACCCCATAGTGAGTACAGAATTTGAGATCATTTATGTCCTTATATGGACAGTCTGCGTACTGATGTCCCTCTTTATAACACGTGAAGCACTGGATGGGTCGACGCGGTCGGTTGTCTTGATTCCCAGGGAATCGACCTCTTCCTCCATAACCTGGACGTCAATTGTCATACTGGCACTAATATAATTGACCATCATATCTATGACCATTCTGATCATTTGCTAGATTGTTTTGCTCATTATGCTGTGCTACTGCATTAGTTTGGTAGACTACCTGACAGTTCTATCAGTTCTTCAGGTTCAACTGGCAGTCAGTTGTGTTATGACTTTTGGTCTCATAGATGGCACACTAGGAATCCTTTCCTTTCTTCATGTTGTACAGGAAATATTTCATTGAGTGATCTCTGTGCTCCTGGAAAATATCACAAAATGACTTGGTCTATATGAATCGAACGTCCTGTCGACTGTATTCATGTCATCAGTTATCTTTGGAATGGCCAGCCGTCGAGCATTTGGTGCACCAGATCTCCTGATTCTTTAGGCTTAACTCTTTTAGAGACTTTTGTACATTCTTGAGTTGTTCTTCCAATCTGTGGTCCATTGGGTAAGCGGGTATGTCATCATCCATCTCCACCTGAAGAGCTTTTGTTAGTGCATCTTCGTAAGATTTGAACGTCTCCAGACTAATGTGTCGACGCACTTTCTGAGATAGCCCTGGAAGAAACCACTGGATTAGTAACTGTTCATCTATAACATAGTCCAGGTGGCTCATAAGGTATTTCCAATGCTTATCGTAGTCGCGGACAGATTCCCCTGGCTTTTGTGATGTAGTTTTTAGTTTTTTCGCGGCCAGGTGTTTAGCATTTGGAGTTTTGAAAAATGACAATAATTGTGCCTTAATCTCAGCTTTTGTTGCTCTAGGTTGTATTTCTGAAAAGTTCATGTACCATGTCAATGCCCTTTTCCTCAAGGCACCGACGAACTGTGCCATTTGTCTATCTTCATCTGTAACTTGGTTGGCCTCTCAAGTCAACTCGTAGACGAACCAGTGTTGTATGGGTTGCTCATCCCCCTCATATAGAGGAATGTGAGTTGTTCTGTGACCCATATCTGAATCACTATCACTGCTCTCAGGAGGTGGCTATGGTGGAGGTGGGGGTGGTGGTGAGGGTGGTGGGGTTATTTTTTTATTTAGCCCTGTGAGACTATGGTCGATGGAACTTTCGTTTTCGTCAGTTGTTGATTCTTCGTCGACTTGCAGTCGGTTGATGTCGACTTCTGCTATCGATGGTCCACTGCAACTATTTGTTTACAGTTCAGAATGTTGTGTGTCTTCTAAAGCTATATTTGGTGGGGGGGGTGCTCCTTCATGTGTCGGTAAGAGTAAGTGGATACTTTAGTTGGAGGGTTCCACTTGAAAGGTCACCCAATTTCCTTCCTCTGATCGACGTATAATGAGGTGTCATCCAGTGTATGTTTCGTCATCTAGTCGACTCCATATACTAAATTCACCGGCTCGTATTCAGAGGTCCTCTTCGACAATAGTCTGTATTCGAGTACGCAGATTCAATGGAGAGAGGGTTGTTCCTTCATTGGGACCTCTTAATTGGAGATCTTCTGGCTACTCTATCCATAATTCTTCCTCCATAGGGGATGTTTCTTGTTCCACCCCTTCCTCATGTCGGTCATGACCCGACTCTGGTGGATTCTCTTCTTTGTCGGTCTCCCTAGGACTCCTGACTATATGCATATCTAAGGCTATTTCTCTTCTTGCTTCCCTCCTCTGTCGTCTCTCTTCCCTCTCTATTTTCTCAATGTTTGACATACCTTCGTATGATACTATTCTCTTGAGTTCCCTTTTAGTCGACTTCTCATAACTGGTGACTGGTATCTATTTCTAGTCGACTAGAATCCTCTCTACTCTATCTTGACATATAACCAACTACCCCCCCATAGCCTACCCGACGCTTTTTAGAAAGCTCATATAGTTCAGTTTATTTGCTTAAGAAGTATTCCCACTCCCTTTCTACAATAAATTTTTCCCACTTCCTTTGCTTCTCCGCCCAGTTAGAGTTTGATGGCAGTTCGTTAAGTGGTGGACAAGGTTCAACAATATGTCCTACTCCCTTCTCAATCAGGAATTTGAACAGCAAGGTTGGTAAGGAACACAGAAATTCTTTGGTGAGATCTATGTAAAATTTCTCCTTGACTGTTTCTACTGAAGTTCTATCTTCGATTGCTTGCTCCTCACAGAAGTCGTTGGCGATTTTATCAAACCACTCTGACAAGTTTGTTCTACCTCCTCAGATCAGTTTTTCCAGCAACTGTTGTTCTTTAGTCGCTTCTGGATTTCTCATCCAGGAGTTTCTTCAAAAGTTGGGGCACTGATTCCACAAACTTTTCATGCGTCTCTATGAAAAATATTTCTTTTGCTTGTGCGATTGTTAATCTGTTCCTTCGCACATAATTCTGCAAATATTTTGTAACTTTGCTTTCCCACCAGTCCTTATTCTCCTGCTCTAGTATCATCTGTTTGCATACATTTTAGTCATGTACTACCGGTAACAGAATCAATGGTGTAATCTCATAGATCACATAAGGTTACCAATAATACACACTAAAACATATATATAGAACAGAGACAAGAGATAAGAACAAATAGGTGAATAAACAGATTATATTATACGAATGAGTCCATACAACACAGAGAACTGAACTGAGTTCTCATCTGGCTCAACAGCCTAATATATATGATTACAGAACGGTTACAAAATAACTGCCTGTTGGTTCAGTGAACCGACACGACCTTAGGTGGCCAACCTAATCTCTAGTTTTAGTCGGCTGACCAACTTAGTCGATTGTTCGACTAAGTCGGCTCATCGTCTTATTCGGCTGATCAACTAAGTCAACTCATCTTCTTAGTCAGCTGATCGACTTTCTCCTTCTACAAGATCCATATGCACTACATCAGATAGCTTGTGCATGATGTCACCATTCACCTACTCTTTTGTGCATCTTTAGAACAAGTAGCAGGAATCTTCACCAAGAAATTTTGTGAGAAGACATTCAACAATCTCAAATCACTACTGTGTATTGCTGATCATGCTGTGAAGCATGATTGATGACAATATTTTCAAATTTTGTTTTACTGTCCATGTTTAAGGGAGGATTTTCCCACTGGTTTTTTGCCTCTTTCCTTGGTTAAATGGACATGCAGTATGTAAAGGGTGACTAAGCCTTGTTGCTAGCCCCTATAGTTTTCTGATATTTAATCATAAATTCAGGATTAAGGGGGGGTGTTAGAATAATCAACCCATAGCTACCTACCTTAGACATTAATAAATTCATTTTTGTCTTATTTGCCTGATTTCCTATATTCCACTCTATGCAAGTTGTCTTCCACATGCCATAGAAGTCAAACCTGCTAAAAATGAGTCATGGATCACTTGGGAAACCTCCTGGAAACCATATTTAGCATGTCTACTTTATTCCATATCCTCCAAAGCGCATATATGATTTTTCTGCTAAGTTGCCTATTTTATTGAAAAATAAGGAAAAGGGGAAAGTAAGACTAGGTGTAGTTGACTTGTTTTTTTCCCTCATCATCCTCCATCATTTTCTCCTAATAAAATCATGTATGAGTTGTCTTTCCATCCCTTATTAGATTTCCTACTTGACTTTGCCAATTTATAAGCCTCTAAGTGGATTTGGA
Organism: Pseudotsuga menziesii; assembly: GCA_001517045.1. Lineage (NCBI taxonomy): Eukaryota > Viridiplantae > Streptophyta > Pinopsida > Pinales > Pinaceae > Pseudotsuga > Pseudotsuga menziesii. Next base: position 43,900 of record LPNX010874675.1, read on the forward strand.
AACTTCTTTATGCACCTATGGGGGATTTGACTAGATTTAGTAAGCCTACTTTTTTACTATTTCGAATGGCATCCTTATGCATTTGAATCTCTCATGTAATTATATATTGCAGCAGCCTATGACTTCATAAGGTTGTCTATTGTACACTTATTCAATACAGATTAGTGTTATGCTCCAATTTCAGTCTCCTTTGTTTGTAATTTTGCATGTTTGATTAGCAATTTTGTGAGTGTAATTGTTCTATCACTTGGGTTCAATTTCCACAAAATTCCTCTTCTGTAAAATTCCCTAATTTTTCGCACCAAAAACTGAGAAATGCCCGAAATCAAATTCCCCTTCGATAGAAAGATGCGCCCTTCAATGGAGAGTTAGCCTAGCCTTCTTTTGCTGATGGATTATGGAGAGAGACCCAAAAAGTAGGAAGTCCTAGCTTCTGTAGCTGCACAATGTTTTATTTTCATGTTAGCTCTGATACCATGTTAGATTTTTATCATTTAAGCAATATGATATTAGGATTTTAACTGAGAGAATAACATGCACAACAAAAATCACAAGAGACAAGAGACACAAATAATTTTCCTCGGGGAAACCATAAAGGAGAAAACCCTGCAACTTCCTCAGAGATAGAATGAGCACCAATGGTAGCAGTAAAAACCAAAGACATAAAAGATGATCTGAATAGTTGTTCTCTCTCTCTCTCACTTGAGAGAGATTCTCCTCTCTCACTCATGCGCCCCAGTGAGTGAGCGTGTGTGTTAAATAGAGAGGCTCACTCTCTCTTTATATTATTTCATTCACTTAATGTCCACTCCAACATGTCATACCCACTTAACAATTACTTACTAGGGCTAACATCTCTAGGAGAGTCTAATAACCCTAGTGCCCCATAAGTGTGGGGACTTTTCCCTCCGATCAATAAGGAGGGTTAACCTTGACACAATTGTGGGGAATATTTCCCCGACTTACAATGGAGGGTTAACCTCAATGACTTTATATGACTTGTTTACATTATTGAATCTCTCAATCAAAACATCGAGGCATGACATGACTCAATTACATTATAGGTACTTCCCGGAATAAACATCGGGGTACAATACATAAGACATACAAGTGAATACTTTCAGAAGTTACAAGTACATCAACATGAAATTATAGAGTAAGATGGAAGTATTTTTCTTCCTTACCTGTTAATTAAAACCTTGTAGGATACAAAACCTCTACTAGAACTCAAAGGAAGGCGTTTGAGCTTTCACATAAACCTCACAATGAGCCATGAATGGCCGAGACTGTAATGGTGACCACATTTTCAATTAATCACTAATAAACCTCCAAACAAACTCAAGATTACAGGCTAGAATCTAAACATTAACAGACCATGAAGGGAAATATTTATTGAATGTGCAACCCATGGAGCGACTGAGAAACAACCTCCATTAACATAAAAGTGAGACAAGACCAAATGAATGCATTGAAAAACCATCTCGATGGCTTAATTCCACATTAAAACCCTATGAAAACCCTCGAAATAGATCGATGACAAATGGAGGGATGAGATCTAACATATGCCCACATCACATGCGAATAGGCATGTCATTAAATGTGCCTAGTTGCGTTGTCAACTTGCATCCAGGGCTATGACAAAAAATTAATACAAACTATTTAAAACTTCGTTAACCCTCATGAAATTGTTGGCATCCACCTGTATCCCCTCCAACATATATATATATATATACACACACATATATATATACATATATATACATATATATACATATATATACATATATATACATAT
>LPNX010874675.1:45963-68857 GCA_001517045.1 Pseudotsuga menziesii
TTTGCCAATGAAACTCATATGAAGGGTGGGTTTCATACAAGCTTAAACAAATAAATAACATTTTAGAGTGTAGCTAGGACTAAGCCATAGGTCTAAGCTATGTCTTAGGTATTCAAACCATTATGATAATAAACTCAAAGACTTAAATATAGCCTTGGCGAGGTTGCAACTAAGTCGTCACTATAATTGGAGACAACACCAAACAGAAGACACACCATGTGATCAAATATCAACTGGTCTAGTTAAAACTTATTTATGCAACCAGATAAATAGTATGTTGCAACAAATATGAATGTACTACGACTACAAGATTCATGTTGTGACAAGAATGAATAATGAATAGTAAACAATTTATTATTATTATTATTATGGAAATTACGGGTACATGTGACAAAGTCTATATTAAAATATATTACACAAATATCTTTTTTTTAAATAGTTAATATATAGTTCAAGAATGATGATGGTCTTTACCATCTATTGAAGAAAAAATTTGTTTATGAAACCTAAAGAGAAAAAAAATACATTAATTATTTGACTTGTTTTGAAATATTATTCCTATTCTCAAAAAGCTTAAAGATAAGCAATCCTAGTTGGCCATAGTTTTAAGGAGTTACAAGGAGAGGCCAGTGTTAGAGTAAAGATTATGGAACCTAGATCTAATGTGGGTATAGAAATATTATTCTAAAATCATTTCTGCCCATGACATTTTAGGGGTTGTTCACTACTGAGTTTCACTATGAAACTCATGGGATTTTAACCTTGGCAATAATTTTTTTTTTTTTAATTTCAGCTAGTTAAGATAGAAAGATCATTTTGACAATCAATATTAGAGTTAATGAAATCTTTATAATATCTTAATTTTTTTAACCTCAATGATTTAAGCAAATCATGGCATCTTCATGCCAGGGGTTCTTGGTCTCCTATATTGTTTAATTTGTGCTTGTACATTATACTCATAATCATGCCTAATCATAGTTATTTGTGCTAGTTATGAATTTAATTAATATTGATATTTTATTAAAATTTCTAAATTTAATAAATTTTGAGCATATAAATAATTTTTTACATCAATCTAAATAATTATTTTCCTTTTTCTTAAGGTTTAATAGATCAAAGTTAGTCTCAATAATGTTAATTGTCAATATTATCATCATATATATTTATTTCACAAAAAAAACTTATTCAATTGAATATTTAATTATTTTAAATAAATGTTCAATAAAATAAAATATTTTACTCCACTTTAAAAGTTATTTAGATTAATGTAGTTTAATATACACAAATTTTAATTATAAAGAAATTTCAATGCTAAAGAGAAATTTGTTATAAGAGGCAAAAAGCTTTATATAAAATCTCTATCCATACTATATTTTTAATCTTAAATTGTTTACATAAAATATGTTATCCAAATCACATAAATTTAAGAAAAGTAAAATTGGCTAGTGGAGCCCTGTGTAGAAAAATAAAACATTTTTTGGAAAAATATTTTTCTAAGTCAAAATTATATTTTACAAAAACCCACACTAACAAATGGAATTTAAAAAAAAAAAGTGAGAGCACCACCATTTAACTAAGTAATACTTCTATTTGAAGAAAAGCTTAATATTTAAAGTATTTAAAAATTTATATAAGTGTGAGAATTGCAAATTATGTAGTTACTTAGTTTTATAAATGATTAAAATTTGATGTATTAAATTACAAAATAATAAAAAATAATAAATGTGATATTTATATGTAAACATTGTCTTTCACGTTAACATTAATTTGAATGTTACTTGCCATAATAATAAAAAATAAATAAATAAAATAATATTTATATATAATTTAAGTATTTCTTCATAAATATGTTAAAATACTTTTCATGGATAAAAAAGAAAAAAGAATTAAATGAAATTTTGATTTAAAAAAAAAATTCAACCTAACTTTATCCTATGTGATACCATGTACCACTATTTTTTAGATATAGTGTACATTGATATGCATAATAGTGTTATATATGGATGTGACTTAATATATCAAGTGTAAAAAAAACTTTTTTAAATATTAATATTTGATTAAAAACTATTTGTGAGTTAATATATCAAGTGCAAAAAAAACATTTTTAAATATTAATATTTTATTAAAAAATACATAAAAATATTTTTTTATAAATGAATGAGTGTTTTATAAAATATGTTAAATTACTTTGGTTCTTCACTTAAGATTAAGATTACATGTTGATTCAATTAGTATTATATAAACATCTATTCTCAATACTACATTAAGAACTAATGTCTAACTTAAAATTTAAATAGTCCGTACCTTCATATTTAAGACAAGGTTTCTATATCTCTATTACTTTTAGAGCTTAAGTTTTTAATCATGAATATTTTATTAAAAAATATTTTAACTTAAGTACTAATGCTACTAAATCTATGTTGCATGGTATAGGGTTGTTTAATATAATGGAGCCCTAACAAGAATTTTTATTTAAGGATTAATTTTTTTATAAAATATATTAAATTATTTTGGTGTTTCTCATAGGGTTACACAAGTAGTGTGATAATAACATTTATCCTCAATACCACCTTAAGATTCAATGTCTAGCCTAAAACATAGGAAGTCCTCACATGATCTATAAATATTAGTTTTTAATTACAAAGTTTGGACCTCATATTTCCCATAGATCTTAGTTTAATTACATTTTTTTATATAACCTATATTACATTGGGAAATACACATATATATACTATGATAAAAAAACATGAGATAGGAATCACTATACCACATCATATTATGGAATGCACATAGACAATATCACAATATCCATGTCTCTATGAATCAAATATCCTTATACAACACTTTCATTACCATACCATAAAAGGCTATAAACATAACTTCTACTTTTTAAAAGAGATTCAAAAATCGTCAAGTAAGCAAAGTTAGAGGGGCACCTCAACGTGGCTCTTCTAACCATATACATCTTACAAGATCATTTTTTTTATCTTAGAGGCTTAATGCATCTATAGAAAATGTGGCCGAAGAACCTATATCTTTACCATCATCAACAATGCCAAAGTATCATGATTGCATCTAATTATGCACTTTTCTTATCATTCTCTCATATTGTAATATATAAGTGTGTTTGTGTCTGCACCAATATATATCGGTATATATATGTTTGTGTATATGTGTATAGTTAGTTAATTTATATGTATTTATATAGTTATAACACATGTAATGATGGCCTCAAGAAAGTTTATTTTCTAGGATATATAGTAAATAGTTTTGTTGGATGCATTATGAACATTAGGTTTCAAAGATTGAGACTCGGGTGTTTTTGTTGACTCTTTGAGAACTTGTGAGATAGTCTTATTTTTTTTGTAAGACGGAAATACTAAAATTTATGTATAATGTAATATATTCTACGAAATATAATATGATTTTTTTTTAATAAAAAACACATGTAATAATAAATATACTAACATAATTATGTTTATTAAATATATAAAATAATATATATATATATATATATATATATATATATATATATATATATATAAAGTTTAAGTAACTCATCTAATGTAGATGTTAAATAGTTAGAAAATATCAAAACAAATTTCTTTATGTGATCCCACTCATTACTAATTAATTAGTACCACATAAAACAAATTTAATTGTTGAATGATAATCTTATGATATATAACTTTTAGAATTTATTGAATTTTTTTATTGATATAAAAATAAGTTTTTGGATAATTAAAAAAAACTTATTTTTCTATTTATAAAATAATTTTTCTATATATATAAATAATGTTTTTAATAATTTTATTTAAATAAATTAATACATTTTTATAAATATTTGTAATAAAAATCGCTTTTATTAACATTTAATAATATTTTTTCTAATTTTATTTAATTTTCAAAACCATTAGAATTAGAATTTTGTTAAATTAATTTATGTACCTCTTATTTGTATGGATTTTACAATTAGAAACAAGAATAAAAGTTAATAAATATAGAATCTTTTATCATCAAATTAAGTTCTTTTTATCATCAAATTAATATTTTTTTATCATAAAAGTTTTCTCAAATAAAAAGAATTATCTAAATAATATTTAAATTTTAATATTTATTTATTTTTATACATGTATCTATCTCAAAAAAATCAATTTTTATATATTCTTTTTCCCCAAAAAAAAACTGTAGTTATATTTATAAACAAAATTACATTCCACAAGTGGCACAATATCAAATTGTCCAATATCCAAAAAAAACTATCCAAAATGCCTTACTCTTAACTAGTACAGGTTCTATCAAAACCCTTCATACCAAAACCATTACATTAATGCAATATACACTTTTTATCCACACTGGCCAATAAAAGGACCATTAACCTCAAAATAATTCATATAAACTATCCAAATCCGTATAACACTAAAATTATTCAAAGCATTTCAGCATGACCAAAGGCCTTCATCTGTTGTTCTCCAAGAACAAATTATCCATGAAAAGCATACTTCTTCAATCTTCAGTAGACCAAATCTACAATATGAAAGTTAAAAAGACATAACAGACTCGAAGCACGTATATGCCCTATGATCTGAAATCTACCAAGTACCATTCAAAACATTAGATTCATCTTTAGCCAGACTATTAGCAAGAGTGTTCCTTTCACGGTAAATATGCACAAAATCAACAGATTCAAACATATCAGCCAATCTATTGACTTCCTACAAAATATGAACAAGTTGTATATTTTGTATATGAAACTTACCAGTAGCCCAATTGAGAACCATCTGAGAATCACCAAATATATCCACTTTTTTAATATTATTATCCAAAGACAAAATGAGAAGGAGCTTTAAACCGAGAAGCTCAGCAAAATTGTTAGTGCCACTACCCAACCCTGCTTTAAACGTGAAAAAGTGATCATCTGCAATAAAAAGAAGACGTCTAGCTCCACATATTTTCAGTTCTCCTGTTGCCGAGCCATCAAAGTATCCCTAGGGGAAAGAATTATCAATGACTTCCACAACAACAAGTCTGATCTTAACATAAATCTTATCTTGGGGGAAATAACTCAACAACCCCAGACAGAAAGATGAAACTTGAAAAGGAGAAAGAACATAATCATTAAAACAACACCGGTTCCTTGCCTTCCAAATGAACCATAACACAATAATTGGTAATGAATTGATATGTTTCACTTCTCCCTTCACACACCAATTTTTGAGGCACTTACTTACCAAAATACCAATCCACACATTTTTTAACTGAAGCTTAGCCTCAATTTCAGTACACACTTATTTGGAAAAAGGACAATCCACACCTAAATGTACATTGCACTATGAATCCAATTTACATAAAAAACATCTTCAAGGGCCCTCCCTTCCCTTTCTGCATAACACATCCCAATTTTATGCCTTATGAGATAATAAAAATGAGCTAAAGACTCTTTTCCTTAAGAGGGCATTTGAACTTCTAGAGGACCTTCCACCACGAGGATACTTCCTCCACATGTCTATCCAAAACTAATTGAAGATAACCAGATTTTGGAGTATACTTCCATGATTTATCCTGATTCCAAATCAACATATCATCATCATTTGAAAATCTAACATGACTAGATTTTAAAATAGACAAAAAAGCATTCCAGGAGATAATGTCTTGATGATCCTGTAAACCAACCAAATTTGTAGAGAGCTGTTAGATTTTTATCCTTCAAGCTAGCATTATGATCTTAGGATCTTTAACTGAGAGAATAACATGCACAGCAATAAACACAAGAGACAAGAGACACAAAGAATTTTCCTTGGGGAAACCATAAAGGAGAAAACCCCGCAACTTCCTCAGAGATAGAATTAGCACCAAAAGTAAAACCCGAAAACATAAAGATGATCCCCTGATAGCAATAGTCTCTCTCTTGTCCTAGCAACTTCTCCTCTCACTCATGCGCCCCAATGAGTGAGTGTGTGTGTAATAAATAGAGAGGCTCACTCTCTATTTATATTCTTTCATTCACTTGAATCCCACTCAAACATGTCAGCCTCACTTAACAATTATTTACTAGAGCCGACATCTCTAGGAGTGTCTAATAACCTTAGTGCCCCACAACTTGTGGGGACTTTGGCTCCTCCGACCAACAAGGAGGTTTATCCTTAACACAATGGTGGGGACTATTGCCCCAACTTACAATGACTCACCTAGGGTCAACTTCTCTAGGATAGTCTAATAACCCTAGGGCCCCACAACTATGGGGACTTTAACCATTGACCAATAGGAGGGTTACCCACAATGACTTGTCATGACTTGTTTACATTATAGAACCTCCCGATAGGAACTCGGGGCATGACATGACTCAAGTACATTACAGACACATCCCGGAATAAACATCGGGGTACAATACATAAGAAATACAAGTGAATACATTCCGAAGTTATATTTACATCAACACTCTCTCTTAACTAGGAAGGTATTCTCTCGACACAATTTATCAACACAAGACTTCTTCTCTGTATCATCTAGATCATCCTCGAGTCCTCGTCATCTTTTCCTTCAAGTCATCTCCATATTCAAGTCATCTTCATCTTCAATTCATCTTTATCTTCAGGTCATCTTCATCTTCAAGTCGTCTTCATCTAGATCTGGATCATCACTCAATCTCATCATCACTAGATCTAGATCATCCCTCAATCTGGATCATCTCTGGAGCATCATCACTGGATCTAGATCATCCCTCGATCTGGATCATCACTGCCAGATCATCATCACTGGATCATCATGGGTGCTATCTCATGATTCTTCTTGTCACGGGAAGTTCTATAGAGCTAGCCCTTTTTCATGTTGGTTGTAGGCCTAGCCTCCATGTAGGTCTTCTTCCAGCACTTATATCTGACCCTAAGTCAGAATGGCCCACCTATCACTTATATATGATGATGTACGAACCAATCCTATAATCATATCAGAAAGGCATGCCCGGCACTCACATTTGACCATGTGGGAACACTTCCCACAACCCTGTTAGAAAGGCCCAACACTCACATATAACAACCAATGTCAGAAAGGCTCAGCACTTACATTTGACCATGCAAGGAACTAATCCTCCATGCCGAAAGGCTCTACACTTACATTTGACAACCAATGTCAGAAAGGCTCATCACTTATATTCGACCATGTAAGGAACCAATCCTTCATGCCGAAAGGGCTTTGCACTTACATCTGACAGCTAATGTCAGAAGGGCTCTGCACTCACATCTGATCATGTAGGAACCAATCCTACAGTCACATCAAAATGGCCCTCAATCCTAGACTGAGCTTTCCTGGTAACTGACCAGGTACCTCCATTCTCCCAGAGAATGGAATCAGCCCTTATATCTGATCAAGTGGGAACCAAACCCTCAATCACATCATAATGGCCATGCGCTCACATCTGATCATGTAAGACTACATCTTACAGTCGTATTAGAAAGGCCCTCAGTCCTAGACCGAGTATTCCTGGTAACTTACCAGGATCCTCCATTCCAAGAATGGAAACAGACCTTATATCTGATCATGTAGGAACCAATCCTACAGTCACATCAGAATGGATCAACACTCACATTTGACATGGAAGGAACCAATCCTCTCACCATGAAATAATGGCTCAACCCTTACATCTAACCATGGAAATAACCAATCCTATCACCATGTCAAAATGGCTCACGGACTCATCACTTCCCTTTAGAGGGAACCTTGATCTAGAGAACACCAAGCTTCTCCTTGAAGTATTCAAACTTCACCCTAGTCAATGGATTTTCCAAGACATCAGCTATCTGTTCATCCATCGCAACATACTAGAGCTTCACTGCTCCCCTCTACACCATGTCCCTAATATAGTGATACTTGATCTCGATATGCTTCGACTTATCATGGAACACCGGGTTCTTCGACAACTTCACGCAAATCTGGTTGTCACAATGTATACAAGTATCATCCATTTGGAGATCAAATAAATTAGACAGTAGCTTCCTCAGCCATACTACCTCACAACTAGCTAAACAAGCTGCGACATACTATACTTCAACTGTACTTAGTGCCACACAGGATTGCTTCCTACTAAACCAAGAGATCACACCTGATCCCATACTAAAGCAGCACCTGAAGTGCTCTTCCTATCAATGGCACTGCTTGCCCAATCTGAATCAACATAACCCTCCAGGTTAATCTTCTGATTCACCTCATACTTGAGCCCATAATCAATTGTACCCCTCAAGTACCTCAGAATATGCTTTGTAGCAATCAAGTGAACATGTCTCGGATCTATCAGAAACTGGATCAAGGTGTTCATAGCAAAGAAAATATATGGTCTCGTGTTTGTTAGGTACATCAAGGACCCAATCAGCTGACGGTACATCATGGCATCAACCGTCTCTAATGAAGCATCACTCAATAGATTTAGGTTCAATTCCATAGGTGGGATCATGGCCTTGCAGTCCATCATCCTGAACCTCTTTAGGATCTCTACTGCATACTTCCCTTATCCGAGGAAGATTCCATCCGCATTTTGTCACACCTCGATTCCTAGAAAATAGTGCATCGACACATAACAAGAGCATCACTGGTCTTCTGCCTTCAAGCTTGAAGCAAAGGTTGGAATCCACTTTACTCTCAATAAATCCTAGAGTCATCAGTAATCTATCCATCCTGTCATACCATGTCAAACCTCAAGATATTCTGTAGTCACTCCCTCTGAAGTGGAGCATCATACTCCCTCCTTTTTCCATACTCTATGCACTGAAACATTTTGTACCAGAGTGACAAGTAGCTTCCTATGCTACTAATATTCTATGTATCCATCTATTGTATAGACTTCAACCTCATAGCAAAGGTTAAGATCTTCATCAAGCTCATCATGTATGTGTTTCAACTCCCACTGGCTGCAAATGTATCTTCATAGTCTATGCCTTCTTTTCGTGAGAAGCCTCGTGCTACGAATCTTTCCTTTTATCCCATGATGTTTCCATCTACTATATGATGGAACTACGAACTTCCCTTCATGTATCGATATTGCATCCTAGACATCATTCTTCTTGAACTGGTCTTCCCTTTCTTCTTGGTTACTTCTTCATAGCTTGAAGGTTTTGCATTGATGATGTCATTGCATTCATCATATTATGCTTCATATTGAACTATCGTCACTTGTTCTTCGGAACAAGTCTCATCCTTCTTTGCTTGTAGGCAATTTTACGTGATCTTTCCTACAAGTCAAATGTAGTAGTTGTATGGTTAGAAACATTTCGTAAGGAATATTCATAATGGAAAGTTCTTATGCATAAATATATGATCATGCAACTACTTTAGCCAATACAACATTCATCCATATCTCACAGAAATGTTTCTAGATGCCTTCCATATCTACTAGGACAACATTGAGATTGTGCACTAATCTAATATGTCAGCAAAGAGGTTTCATTCTAGATAAGTAGCAATGGAGAGTTGTATAGCACCATGAGCTACTTACCCATCACATGCATATTAGTAGTATACTGTCATTATTGCAAACATTCTATCATGCATTATACATTAACTGAATATAAACAAATGCATAACAAAATAATATCATGAAATGGAAATTGAATACTTATCTTTATTTGTTTCGTGTGTGGACTCCTTCTTGAGCCTTAAGCTTCATTGTCTTCTTCATTCATAATAGCATCATTTCTTATCCAAATTCTAAGGTGTATAAGAGGTTCTTAAAGAGTTGAGAACTTCATATTCCTCATCGTTTGAGGTATCTTCTTTGGATGGTAAGAGCTTGATCTTCACTTGATCCCATCTTCTCTTCTCTTATTATGAGTCGAGCTTCTTCTTCTTCCCAGAGCCTGCTAAAAGTAATTACTTCCTTCTGGCACACATTCCTTGAATGAATGAATCCCATGATCCTGGGAGGCCATTCAAGGTGGCTGTCATCACTTTTGCATTCTTCACTTCTTATTTTACCACTTCAATTTGTCCTTTGATTTGAGAGACCCTTGTAAAGTATGACTGTATGGTCTCTACATTCTAGATCTTCACATTCTTCAACTGGTTTCTCAAAGTAATATTCTAATTTATGTTCTTCCCTTCAAATAGCTTGGTCAAGGAATCAAACATCTCCGGTGTCTTTAGGGAAGACACGTGTGGTATAAGGTGATCCATGATTGAATCAGCAATGATCTTCTTGGCCTTGACCAAGTTCTTCTAGTGTTAGGATTTTAGCCTCATCTCCCTCTGGAACTGGAACCTCTCCACTCATGTGGGTGTCCAATTCATTTTCTTCAGAGAGATCATATACTTCCATTCTTGGAAGTTTTCAACTTCACCAAGCTTATCATCAAGCTGATGTGACAGATCACTTTGAAATGAGAAACTCAAATGAAAATAGCAAAGGATTAGATCTTACCAATTTGAGGTGTCAGTCCTGGTTTCGGAGCTGGCTGATCTAGGGTTTGTCAGAAAAAACCCTAATTTTCAAAACTTGGAATCTTTCAAATATGATTGGATATAAATATAGATCTCTTCAATTTGATTTGTCCAATGTACTCCTTTTCTAAAAACAGTGGAGGGAAGCTCTCGGAACAGGAATCCCTAGTTTACCAATTTCTTCTACATAAATTCTTGATACTGTTTCGGTGGTATCTCCAAAACTAATGCTCCTCTATGTATGAAACTTAGCACTAAGGTAGCCTCGCGTGTCTCTATTCCAACACCACAATTTTCATTAGAATGGGTTCCACCAATTGGGACTTATGATCATTTTCCCAAGGTGACCTACTACAGGTCTGTTCAACACAGCGAAGTTGTACAGACTTCCACGTCTCAATGTTTCATCTTTTGCATCTAAAACTTGGACCATAGAAAGTAAAGTCCGTATCCTTTTTGGAACATCTTCATAAATTGCATTTGGACCTTTGTAGCCCAAGATATATAAATTCTCCCCAGGTGTCCTGTTTAGTGATGAATCTTGGAAGAGGCTGGAACCCTAACTTGGAGGGATCATATCTCCCAGAATATGGTGAATATAAGGCAGAATTTTGGACATAGCGTAAATCAAGATTTTATCTTCGGCTTTTGAAATTTTCATCTCTTGAACCTGCTCCAATACCGAGATATAGTGAATGTACAAAAACTTATTAGTTTTAGTATTTAGGTTTTTTCTAGCTCGGGGTCAAACTAGGTTTTGACTTTCCCAGAGTTTCACCCAAACAAAAAACTTGACTCAAGCCTCTAAACTTCGATTTTTATGAGGAGATAAATCATATTCTGGGCTCACTCAAAAATTCCTCTTCTGGAAGAATCCCTAATTTCCCGCACCAAAAACTGAAAATGTCTGAAATCGAATTCCGCTTCGACATAAAGATGCGCCCTTCAATGGAGAATCAACCTAGCATACTTTTGCTGATGGATTGTGAAGAGAGACCCAAAAAGTAAGAATCCATAGATTCTATAGCTGCACAACGTCTTCTTCTCAAGTTAGCTCTGATACCATGTTAGATTTTTATCATTCAAGCTAGCATTATGATCTTAGGATCTTTAACTGAGAGAATAACATGCACAGTAATAAACACAAGAGACAAGAGACACAAATAATTTTCCTCGGGGAAACCATAAAGGAGAAAACCACGTAACTTTCTCAGAGATAGAATCAGCACTAAAAGTAAAACCTGAAAACATAAAGATGATCTCCTGACAGCAGCAGTCTCTCTCTTGTCCCAGCAACTTCTACTCTCACTCATGCGCGCCAATGAATGAGTGTGTGTGTAATAAATAGAGAGGCTCACTCTCTATTTATATTCTTTCATTCACTTGAAGCCCACTCCAACATGTCGGCCTCACTTAACAATTACTTACTAGAGCTGACATCTCTAGGAGTGTCTAATAACCCTAGTGACTCACAACTTGTGGGGACTTTGCCTCCTTCGACCAGCAAGGAGGTTTATCCTTAACACAATGGTGGGGACTATTGTCCCAACTTACAATGACTCACCTAGGGTTGAATTCTAATAACCCTAGGGCTCCACAACTGTGGGGACTGTAACCCTTGACCAATAGGAGGGTTACCCACAATGACTTGTCATGACTTGTTTACATTATAGAACCTCTTGATAGGAACATCGGAGCATGACATGACTCAAGTACATTACAGATACATCCCAGAATAAACATTAGGGTACAATACATAAGAAATACAAGTGAATACATTCTGAAGTTATATTTACATCAACAAGATCCAACCCTGTTCTAGTAACAGATTCATACTAGAACATCCAATATATTTAAGAGAAAAAATACCAACAGAGTGAAGTTTATCAATCAAACTTGTAGGTAGAATGTGTCTCCATTTACAACCAACCTAGGGATCCAGCCCAATTCTGACATCTGCTCCATTTCCAACCTTACAAATGAGGAAGTTTCCAATAATATCAAAAGACCAAAGAACAGCTTTCCAGACAATAGACATGCATTTCTTCTTTTTATCCGGTACTCTAATTCAATCTAATAAGGATAAAGGAGAAACATATTTCTGTAAAGTAATCTACACCCACAAGCCTGAACCTTGAATAAGATTCCAAACATTCTTTGCTACCAAAGCTTTAGCAAATACCACAGGTATCTTCAACCCCTAACCTCCCAAAAATTTTGGGCACGCTAAAGATTTCCAAGTCCAGACCATTCCAAAAGAATCTGAGATTCCTTCCCATGAAAATTTGAAACATAATTTCCTAATCTTCTCAATTATACCCATGGGAATCCAGATATGCAGCCAATACATCAGTATAACCTCTAAAACTGATTTGATCAGAATTAGCTTATCTCCCTTAGATAACCACCGAAAAGTCCAATGTTTGATTCTCTTTTTCACCTTTGCTACCAGCCAGTCCCAATCCTTCAAGAGATATCTGCAAGGTTTAAGATAGAACCCAAGATACTTCAATCCATCCTTAATATTATCAACAACAAAACTTAAAATTTTATGTAAAAAAATAATCTCATATTCATCCAGCCCAAAGTGCAATAGAGATGATTTCTCTTCATTAATCCGCATCCCAGATGGCTTGCAAAAAATTTGTAGAATCTCATAAAGGATAGATAGGGATTGGTCAGAACCATCAGTAATCATGACAATATCATCAACAAATAAGACATGATATAGTGAGATATCATTTCCAAATGAAATACCAAAAAAAACACCATTCTCCTTAGCTTCCAACAAAGCCCTGCCCAATCCTTCAACCTCAATGAGAAATAGAAGAGGAGCAAATTTATGGAAAAAAGAGGTATTATCATCCCCACAAGAAACCCAAATAGCCCTACTCTTCTGTCTTGCCTCATGTTCTCGATATAAAAGGATTTTCCTTCTGCCATACTCCAAATCAAAAAGAGTAGATTTATCACTCTCAAAAGAAAACCCAAAACCAACTTTATTAAAGGAAGCAGCTATCAAGAGTTCAATTTCTACTAAATCCTTAGAATCATGATTTTTTTTCTTTACATCCCATGAAATAGACACCTCCTTGAGATTTTTAAGATTAGCAGCAAAGTGAGACGCAACAAATACCTCAGGATTATCCACATACACAGACCAGGAAGCTTTTAATAAATCAACCAAAACCTCATTAGATAACCAGTGAGCATTAAATTTGAAGGGGGGGCGAGGTAAAATAGAATCATAAAGGATCTGAAGAAAAACTAGCTGATGATCAAAATCCCCCCCCACATCCTACCCATTTCCTGAAATGAAGGTCTAAATCAAGTAGATCATAAGAAACCAACAATCTATCCAATCTCTTATTAATATTAGCAGATCCAACCCTTCTGTTGGTCCAAGTAGGGGAAAGGACAAATGGAGCAATATCCACGAGTCCAAAGTCATCCAACTAGATAGAAAAAAAATCAGATAAGACGTCCACACGAGCCCTTTCACCCCAAACTTCTAAAATCCCCATGGAGAAATTCAAATCCCCCTCGAGGAACAACCTTGAAATCTTAAGACATTCCAGAGAGAAAATATTGTTCCAAAACCACTCCTTGTCCAAATAAGGACCATAAATGTTCATGAAGCCAAAAACCTCTTTCAATTCAACTGAATAAAGAGAAGCAAACAAACCCGACTCCACAGCCCAAGCACTAAAAAATTGAAATTTTATAGATCTCCAACCTAATAACATACCCCCAGACTTGTCTTTAGCATCCAACGAGATAAAAATCCAACCAAAAAGTATAGATTCCATGTCTCCAGCAATACTAAACCCATCCCCCATAATTTCCTGAAGGAATAAAACATCAACTAACTGATCTTCCACCAGCCTGCAAACCACTAGTTTTTTGGGCAAACTAGCTAACCCCTGATAATTAACAGTTGTCACAATCATGGTAAAAACCTAGAACGGGCAGGCATAGCTCTAAGTGCCCCAGAAAGATGATCCAAAGAAACTCCATTATCCTTCACCAAAGGGTGTCCACCAACCAAAAAAGGTTTATGCCCTAGATAACGAGGAACTCCAGCTTTGACCCCGTCCAAAATCGCTACGACTTTTGAATAGGATCTAAGAAAATACCCATTATCTCTAGGCTTAAAATCTTTATTAGGCATAAAAAAACCTAAAACACCCAAAGAAGAAATTGGTAACCGAAACTCTTCAAGCAAAACACCCAGAGAAAAAGATCCAACAGGATTTGAAATAGTACAGCCAGGATGATCTTTACTAACAGAATCTGAGTCTGTTAAATTAAAATATTTAAGAGCATCGATAGATAACAAATAATCTTCACAATCTAACCCTAAGTCAAGCTGAACAAAGGCGTTAGGAATCTTAGAAACCAATAATTCCCCAGAGGTAATTGCATCTGAAACCCCAACAATTACATCCAAAGATAAAATCCGGTCAACATCCAACCCTAAAACAACCCGAGTATCAATGACTTCAGGCACAAAACCACTCCTCTCCTTACCCACTAAAACCACTGGTTTAGAAACAACAGAACCCACAGATTTCTTTACCCTCCAAACTGCATTATGCTTAAAGTCCCTACCCGACTTGTGCTGAAAAGAAAGACTACACTTGGAGACTAAATGCCCATGCCCATGACATCTGACACACCCGAAGGGAACCCCAACATAGTCAAGAACCTGGCTAAAACAACGACTTCATTTTTTAATCTTTAGATCAGCAATGAGGCCATTTCGAAGATCAACAAGGACAAGAACTTTACCCAAGCAACAAACCCCAGAATGCAAAAATGATAAATGTGCCTCAAGAAACAACCCCAAAGTGTTTCCAACTAGTGTGAAAAAGTCTAGGGACCAGAACTCAAATGGAAGATTGGGCATTTTAACCCATATCAGCATTGAATCATACCTTTCAGTACACGGGTCAAACAATGGTGACCACTGCTTCAGCAAGAGGCTCAACCCCTCACAGCGCCATGAGCTAGAGAGAATAGCTTCAGAATCCACTGAAATAGGAAATTTGAAAGCTATCCAGCCACGCAGAAGCACGAACACCTCTCGACAGCATTGGATAAAATCCATCCAAGTATCTGTAACCCATTTCTTTAAATCCACTGAGCTAAACTTCCTGCCTCCAAACCGCCCCACCAGAGTATGTGAATTGTCAGAATAATCTCATTCAT
Organism: Pseudotsuga menziesii; assembly: GCA_001517045.1. Taxonomy (NCBI): domain Eukaryota; kingdom Viridiplantae; phylum Streptophyta; class Pinopsida; order Pinales; family Pinaceae; genus Pseudotsuga; species Pseudotsuga menziesii. Next base: position 61,600 of record LPNX010874675.1, read on the forward strand.
CTTTACATCTTCACTGACGACAAGCATCATAGGATTAAGAGCCTTCTTTATCACCTGTTTAGGTATTTTTGAACGCAGCTTCGCACCAGACTCACCTACCACCCTTTTAGACAGGGAACTCTCTTGAGAAACTTCTGCATCAACCAACAAAATCCCTTCCTCAATCAAAGGGCATCCTGACCCATCAAACTAACAATCTAACAACACCCCAACATCCTTTATAAATTCGAAATCATCCAACCACGCATCAGAGACGTTAACTCCACTACACACAGAACCAAAAGGAATTGGCCCACACACCACTACATCTGCCTCCCTCAAGCCAGCTTCCAGAACACCATCTAGTGCAAAAACCTTCGGCAAATAGCACTGCAGAGAAGCCTTCCCCAGTAAACTTCCAGATTCAAGATCAGAAGGGTCAAAACCTTCGCTCAGAACCACCAGAAAGGCTAAGTCTGAAACCTCAAACTCCTCATCAGATGAAAAATCACCTCGATGCACCTTAGAATCCTCTCGCGGAGCACTGACATAAACCCCAACCTATTGATTAAACACACGATGCCCTTTGGGAGGCATTCAGGGTGCGTTCGGACCAGAGCCTTTATGTCCCGAAAAGACATAAGTCTAGCTGTCAATCAACCAAAACAAGGGCCGAGGGAAAAGTACAAACTAAAAATCCATGACTAAACAGGCTCAAAAAACAAACACTAAACCCTAAAACCCTATCACTATCCAAGAGACAAGGCAAAAGGTACAAACTGACATAAAAAAGGCTAGCTCTGTCAAGAAGTGTGTTCTGTCATCTTCAAAAAAAACCTAAAAAAACCTCCAAGAAGGCTATGTACCAAATTTTTTTCCTTTGTTGTGTTGGAGAGGGAGCTATGTGATTTTTTTTTCAATTTTTTTTTATATTTAAAAGAGAATGTTCAACTTTTTTTTTTGAAAGAAAGAAAATTTTCATAATATTAGAGCCATAGTTTATCTTTATGTATATAATGTTAAGGCTTAAAACTCCATTTACATCATTATGTTAGACAAAACCCTACTTAAAATAATCTACATAGAATCAAACCATAGACGAAGAAAAACTATAAAAAAATATCAAGAAAAATAAAATAAAATCTAACCATGACATAAAATAATCAAACATAGAAACAAACTCAAATACATTACAAATTATATTTTTTTAATATTATATTAAAAATCTAAAATTTTAATGATGATGATGGTGGTTAATGTCTAGTGAGACCAAGCTTTGGTATATCAGACCTAAAGAAACAAATTAATTTGTTTGTTTTAAAATAGTATTCCTATGCTAAAGAGATTGGAGAGAAGCATCCCCACAACTCACTATAAATTTGACAATTTAAAAGGCTGAAAATGTAGGTATTACAATAATAATTATAAATACATTTAACTAATTGAATTATATGTATATTTACAATAATTTATATATAAAAGGACAAAATGCATATTTTGAAATTCAAATATAAAAAACAAAAAATATATATACAATATAATTCAAAAGATGTGGAGCGTAACTCCGTGTTGCAAAAGATGACGAGCGTTGTCCACCTCAGAATATTATAGCGAAATCAGGAGATAAATAAAAGCATTTCAAATCGTTAGTAGCCGTTGTATGGTAATGGTATTTTTGATCAAAAAGCCATTATCAAAAGAAAAATGCTTTAAGCTTTCATATCTGTTTGGTTGGCTTTCAGATGCTTTAATGAATCGATATTGTAGGTTTTTCCGTCCTTGATTCTGAATGCAACAATGCAGTTGTCTTTTTCGTTATATGGGTGTGCTTTATATTAAGTGATTTGACAGAGTATCATATGACCACTGAGATGCCCTCGGCTTTCATCCCTCCGATGATATACCCAATTGGAAGGACCCTGAGATCTATCTGGTGATAGACCCCAAAATGGCTTGCAGATCTATCTGGTGATAGACCCCAAATTGGCAGTCCTGAGATATATTCCCAATTGGCTTGCAGAATATTTCCATGGCTTGTGGCGGTGATGAAAAACATTCCCGTCATTGATTCTGAATCCAACAATGCAGTTAGTCTAGTTTGTTATATGGCTGTGCTTTATATTATCTGAGCTATTTATTCAATCCCAATCCCAGAGGATCCCAGATGATCATATGACCGCGGTGATGCCCTCGTCTTTCAGCCCTCCGATGATAGACTCCAAATGAGTTGTGATTCCCAGTTGAATTGCAGAAGATTTCAAGGCGGTGATGAAAAAGATTCCTGTCTGTCTTGTGGAGTTTCAAGAAAACGAGAAAATGGGTGAACAAAGGAGTGCTAAAACGATTGCTGGAACTACCATTTCCGACGAACGTAGAAGTGCTAAAACCATTGCTCAGTTACTCTTCGGATCACGATTAAGCACTCTTGATCAGAGTTACACGATGATTAAAACCTTTTTTGGTTGGTTTGGATTCTAAAAACATTGGTGGGTTTATTTTCTGATTATCTTTTTGGGTTTCTTTAATGTTCAAGGTCACTTTGGTTAGCAGGTTGATTGGCTAAGTTTTAGGCCATGGAGGAACTGAAGCGTCATCATACCGGGGAGTTTGACAAGAAATATGAACGTGAGTATGAGATTTATATTCAATTTTTTTATATTAAAACCTCTTATGTAATAAATGGTATTTTGTTGAGAGGGTTTTGTTATTTTTTTATTAGACTCCTCTGCAATAAATGGTATTTTTTTCAAAGGGTTAATTGTTGCTGCATGCTCAGATGCTATTTTGTTCAGAGGGTTTTGTTATTGCATGCTCGGATGTTATTTTGTTCAAAAGATTTTGTTATTTTTGTTGATACATGCTGAGATGTTATTTTATTATAATGGATGTCTTAAAGGTCCTCTTCGTTCTAGGGCTTAATGGGCTTTTTTTCCATTTGGCGGTTTCTGAGATCCGTGTCACTTGAGATTGGGTGAGGTTAGAGTATTGTTTTATTTTCCCTCTCTCCAATTAAAATAATGACTGAAATAGATGGAGTCATCGTTCTGTATCTTCCAAGAACCATTTCCGTCATCGTCCCGTATCCTCCAAGAACCATTTCCCATCAGTCAGAATCCGACAAAGGAAGAAATGCTCAGAATCCTACATTGCTCAGTTAGTTTTAGAACCTAGTAAGTATCTTAGAATCGCGATATACACTCTTGATCAGATTTAGGGATTTTGATCATATTTATGGAAAATATGGCCGCATTAGCGGGCCGATTTAACCGCACATTACTCCACTCCACGCCCATTCAGCTTGTCTTAAAAAAATTCTGAAAACATTTTCTGATTATCGTGCAAGAAGCATTTCCATCATCGTCCCCTATTCCTGCAAGAACCATTTTCTGATTATTTAGATTAAATATTTTCTGATTATTTGAAAACATTTTTTGATTACTTGAAAATATTTTCTGATCATCTTAGAATCGCGATATCCAAGAACCATTTCTATCATCGTCCCGTATCCCTCCAAGAACCATTTTCTGATCATTTAGATTAAATATTTTCTGATTGTTTTCTGATTATATGTTGGTATTTAGATTAAATATAAATATTGGATCGGTGTCTTAAAGGTCCTCTTCGTTTTAGGGCTTAATAGGTTATTTTTTCCATCATCGCGATATACACTCTGGATCAAATTTAGGGAAAATATGGCCGGATTTGAATCAGATTTATGGAATATGGCCGCATTAGTGGGGCGATTTAACCACATGTCACCCCACGCCCATTAGCCCAATCGGCTTGTCTTTAAAAACTTCTGAAAACATTTTCTAATTATCTTAGAATCGCGATATCCTCCAAGAACCATTTCCATCATCGTCTTGTATCCTTCAAGAACCATTATATTAGACTCGCGATATCCTCCAAGAACCATTGCTTAATATCTTAGAATCTCTATTAACCACTCAAATTGTAAATTGTAAGTATCATATTTATGGAAAATATGGCAGCAGTAACGGGGCGATTTAATAGCACGTTACCCCACTCCCATTCGGCTTGTCTTTAAAAACTTTTTTGGGTTTCTGAAAACTGATTGCTCTTTTCTGAAAACTGATTGCTCTTTTTAAGCTAGTCGTTGTAGGAAATGGAGTAACGGGTGAGATATAATGGAGTTCAGTTTTGCATGTTTTATCTTTGTATCAGTTTTGCCTGTTTTTGTCTATTTTATATTTGAATCCTTTAGATTGACTTTTAGAGATTGTGTGAATCAGGGAATACATCCTCCCGCCTCTGGCGGGTGAAGAGGACCTTATCATAGGACCCTATCATAGTATTAACCATCGGAGCATCCAGCCCCATGAACAAGCATGTACATAAAATGCTGAACAAAATGCTTTGAACTAAAACATGCATACATGATTATTTATCGTATAGCGGAAGCTATTTATGGAAAATATGGCAGCACTAACGGGGCAATTTAATGGCACTTTACCGCACTCCCATTCGGCTTGTCTTTAAAAACTTTTTTGGGTTTCTGAAAACTTATTGCTCTTTTTAATGGCACGTTACCCCACTCCCATTCGGCTTGTCATTGTAGGAAATGGAGTAACTGGTGAGATATAATGGAGTTCAGTTTTGCATGTTTTATCTTTGAATCAGTTTTGTCTGTTTTGTCTGTTTCTGTCTATTTTATATTTGAATCCCTTAGATTGACTTTAGAGAGTTCAGTTTTGCATGTTTTATCTTTGAATCAGTTTTGTCTGTTTCTGTCTATTTTATATTTGAATCCCTTAGATTGACTTTAGAGATTGTGTGAATCAGGGAATACATCCTTTGTGAAGCCTCATCTTACCCGGAAGTGAGTACAAGATTTATATTCGTTTTGATTATATTAGAACCTCTGTATACACTGTCTCAGGTCTCAGGCAATGAATGGTAATGGTATTTTGTTTTAAGGTTTTTGTTATTTTTTATTAGACTTTAATGCAATAAAAACCTAAAACCTGTTGTATTTTTTTAAGAGGAATATGTTATTTTTTATTATACTCTCATGCAATAAAACAACCTAAAACTTGTATTTTTTTGCTATAAAAACCTTAAACTTGTTGTATTTTTTTGCTGTATGCTTAGACGTTTTACTGCTTAATTGGTTGTTTTTGCAATTGGTGGTTTTAGGGATTAATTGGTTTTTAGGGCTTAATTGTTTTTTTTTGCGATTGTTGGTCCTCTGATCTATCCAGCAGACGGCTTGTGGTCCTGATGAAGCACCAGACTTATCCAGTATTTTGCACCAGAGGTATGAACTCCAACCTTACAATCAAGCCAACAGCATTTGTTATGATCAAACCATTTGTCGACAGCATTTGCACCAGAGGTATCTACCACAACCTTGTGATCAAACCCGACAACATTTGTCATAAAAATATCGCCACTTGTTCTTTATTTGTCCTGCATTACTTACCATTGCAATGATTTCAAATTATGTTGCTGTAAAACTTTGGTTTTTTTTACATTTAAAAAAAATTAAGTTAAATATGTTAAATATTATGTTAATAACTAGTAGCTGAAGTAGTTAATTATATATATTATTTCTAATATGTTAATATGTTAATTATATATATTATTTCTAATATGTTAATATGTTAATTATATATATTATTTCTAATATTAAAGGTTAATAATATTGAATGATTTTAATTTTGTTTATTGATGAAATTGTGATTTTACTCTAAACATGTGTTATCTTTCTTTTTTATGGTGAGTTTCACTTTTTAAAATACCCATATAATTTATGTATAAAAATTATTTCATTATGTATTAATGACTTTAAGCTTATTTTGAATAAATAGATTCATTAATTTTAGAATGATCTCTTTGTTTATATTACAGTTTTTTTCATCAATCACCTTTAAACTTAGAGGAACAACAAACATCACCTTTAAAACATTAGACCTAAGGGAAGTTTAGCTGCACAAATTAGCTAGTCAACGAAATTTTCTTCAATGAACATCTTTTAAAATATTATCAATCTCAATTTGTTCAATTAAGATTTAATCTATCCATCTTTTTGTATGAATTTAACTGGGTTGGTAGTACTACTAAACTCTAATAATTAAAGTAATATATATGGATACTTGTACATTAAATTAACAGTAAACTCTAAATTTATTTAGCTCATCAAAACTCGCTTTATTATGTATTTAATTAAGATATCTAATATCAGAGACCATAGTAAAATGTAGATTTCTTAATCAAGGTAGCAAAGGACCTGATTGCCAAAATCTGTGTATTCAACTGGTAACTTGGGTTTATAAAATAGGTATTTAAGTTACTTTTAAAGGTGTTTAGTGCATTTTTTTTTAATCTTCACATTTTTAATAGTAATAATTGAAATCTTTATCACGTAAATTCTGGTAATTTTGACTCTAAAAACCTCATTTTCCTTTTTGAATGCGATCCGCGGATGACATGTAACTCATATTTATTAAAAGGTAAACCCCCGGCGCTCATTCAACACCACACTGTAGAAAATGTGATGCCCATGTCAAAATTTGATAGAATTAATTGAATTGAAGTATGTGTTTAGCGATTAATTGAATTGAAGTATGTGTTTAGCGATTAGTGGAATTGAAGTATGATATAGATGGCCTACTGATATAAACCCTCAGCAACACATGTATGCCTGAGAAAATTCGTGGGCTTTTGCATGTCCACGAAAAATCGACAGAATCCGTAGGCTTTGGCATGTCGCAAATATGTGGAGGGACTGATTGCTGTTTAAGATACTCAAATTTTGTCATTTGTTCCAGGATTTCCCATTTCGAGGGATTAGGTTCGTAAAAAAGGAAACGAGTAGCATTTTTAATTTAGTGTTTATTTTTATTTTTGTCATTTTTCATTTTCTATAACCATGGTGAAGTTTTCATAATTTTCTAAATTAGCATGTGTTAAATGTAAATATTTTTGTAATTGGTACTATGATGTTGTAAATGTAGATATTTTGTATTTTTGTCAATGTTATTTTTAATAATTTAGTTTTTTTATATTAAAATAAATAGTTATAGTTAATTTTTAAGACTTTATTTAATAATTTAGAGTTTAAGTTAATAATTATGGGTGAGTGCAAGAAGATGATGGACCTTTTTGGCGCGTTAGATGCAATAGAAACCTGAAAAATCAGGCATCCCTCTACTTACTTGGATTTTTTGAGATACTTATGCAAAATATCTTGCATTGAGTAAAAAACATGAAATGTAGGAATTTGAATCACCTTTCCAAATATATAACTTTTATGTAT
>LPNX010874709.1:0-58194 GCA_001517045.1 Pseudotsuga menziesii
TATACGGTATTTCAAATTTAAATCAATTTCATTGGCTAACACATGATGACATGGAATTTTAGTTAAAGTTAAAAGGCCCATTTTGAGTTGAAATTTCCTCTAATTATGTCATACAAAGCTTCATATGGGCTCATACCCAAGGATGCTTGCTATCCATTGTTGTATGCAAATTCTACCAAGTGTAAATAATCCTCCCACTTGGTTGGCTTATCCATCACATACATGCGAAGCATGTCTTCAAGCACTTGATTCACCCTCTCGATCTGACCATCAGTCTAAGGATGGTAGGAAGTGTTGAAATTGAGATTTGTACCCAAATCTGCAAACAACCCCTTCCAAAAATTGGAAGTGAACTTGGCATCCTTGTCAGAAACTATTGCCTTAGGAAATCCATGCAATTTGAAAATCTCCTTCATGAATATTTTTGCAATGTCATCGGTCTTATGTGTGGACTTAATTGGTATAAAATGGGATTCCTTTGTCAACTTGTCCACCACAACCATGATGGAATCATGTTTCCTCCAAGTCATTGGCAATCCTGTAATAAAATCCATGGAAATAACTTCCCATTTCCATTCTGGAACTGGCAAAGGTTTGAAAAAACCTGTTGGGTGTTGATGCTAAACCTTCACTTGCTGACATTTCATGCACCTTCAAATATATTCCGTTGTGTCCTTTTTCATTCATGTCCAAAAATACTGCTTTCTGGCTGTAGCAATTGTCTTCTGATATCCTGGGTGACTAGAATATGGAGTTTGATGGATTTCATCCATAACAATTCTCGTCAAGTCTGCTACATTTGGAATATAAATTATATTATTATAGGTAATAATTCCATCTTCTTCCAATTTATATCCTGCATACCTCTTCTCAAGACTACGGCTGTTGCAATTTGTCCTCGACCAACACATACAGATCATCTTCAACAGCATGATCAACAATTTGTTGTCTCAAATCAGGCTGGAAAATACTAAGAGATGCCACGGGAATTTCATGCATCTTTCTGTCGAGTGCATCTACCACTTTAATTTCTTTCCCCTTTATGTGTTTGATTTCAAAATCAAAATCACATAAAAACTCCAGCCATCTAGATTGCCTAGAATTTAGCATTGGATGATCAAACAAATACTTCATACCACAATGGTTTGTCCTTAACTCAAACTTTCTGCCCATTAGGTAATGCCTCCACATCTTGAGAGCATGTACTATGGCTGCAAGTTCTAAATCATCAGTGGAATAGTTCTTCTAATGATCCTTCAACTTCCCAGACTCATAGCATACCACATGGTTGTCTTGCATAAGAAATCCTCTAAGTCCTTGACCGCATGCATCAGTACACACCACAAAATATTTTTCTAGATCTGCAATCTTCAAGACTGGTGCACTTGTGAGAAGATTCTTCAACTGCTGGAAGCTTTCTTCACACCTTGGTGTCCATTCAAACTTTATTCCATTCTTTTGCAAAGAAGTGATTGAATGTGAAACCTTGGAGAATCCTTCAATAAATCTCCTGTAGTATCTTGCAAGTCCCATAAAAGATCTCACATCTGTCACATTCTTTGGAGTTGGCCAATTTATAATGGCTTCAATCTTTTCAGGGTCCATAGATATTCCTTCCTCTGAAATAATGTGACCCAAATAATGAATTCTATCTTTATAGAATTCACATTTGCTCAACTTGGCATACAACTTATTCTCTCTTAGCAATTGTAGTGTCAGCCTCAAATGTTCCTCATGCTCTTCCTCATTCATAGAATAAATAAGAATGCGATCCAAGAAGATAAGAACAAACATGTCCAAATACTTACTAAATACATAGTTCATAAGACACATAAATGTAGCTGGTGCAATTGTGAGACCAAATGGTACCTCTACAAACTCATAGTGTCCATACCTTGTTCTGAAGGTTGTCTTATGAATGTCTTCATCCTTGATTCTTACCTGATCGTAACCAGACCTTAAGTCAATTTTGAAAAATAACTTTGCTCCTCTCATTTGATCAAAGAGGTCATCAATTCGAGGTAAAGGGTATTTATTCTTCACAATGAATTTGTTTAGCTGTCTGTAATCAATACACAACCTAAGTGTACCATCTTTATTTTTCAAAAAAAGAACTGGTGCTCCTTAGGGGGACACACTCGGCTTGATATACTTATTTTCCAACAACTCTTGTAGCTGCATCTTCAGCTCTAGCATTTCTGGTGTGCTCATCCTCTAGGGTTTCTTGGACACTAATGCTGCTCTAGGCACAAGTTCAATTGTGAAATCAATGTCCCTCTTGGGAGGAAGCCCTAGAATTTCATCAGGGAAAACATCCCTAAATTCCTGTAACACATGAAAGTCCTCCAACCTAAAAGTTTCATTCTCTGTTGCCTCCAAAACATGGGCTACATACAACTGGAAACCTTTCCTACATAACTTCTTCAGCTGCATTGCTGAAATATGCCTGACAAAAATCACTTTAGGAATTCCTCTTACCACCCTTGGGTTCTCTTCTTCATCCATGCACTCAAAAGACTTGTTGTAACAATCAAGCTTTACTTTGTGTGCTTCCAACCAATCCATTCCAATGAGAATATCATAGGAACCAAGTAGCCAAACATTCAGATATGCATAAGTGAACAATCCATCCATAACCAATGGAAATTTTCCTACCACTTCACTAACCTTTCTCTTAGTCCCAGTGGCTAGCTGAACTAACCATTATTTTCTATGCTTTAACTTCTTAAAAGAACAAATCTCAACTACTCTAGGAGTAATATAACTGTGAGTAGATCCAGGGTCAATCAAAAGAGAAACAGATTGCTCAGCAATATTTCCTACAACTTCAGTCATCGTTGACTAATGATCTGCCCAATGGTCCTCTAACACTGCATGAATTCTAGGGACACTCCTTTCTACTTGACCGACTATTTTTGCTTCTTGAATGTTGTTAGATTTACTCACATACCCATTCTCAAGTGGACAATTCTTTCGCATGGGGGGTCCTCCACATTTCCAGCATTTAAGAGGTTCTTTGTTCTATTATGGAACTCTTGGCTTTCCCCCCATCATGTTAGCTGGTCGATTCACCGCTTGTGATGGATTCCTCTGCTGATTTCTGAAGTGATAAGGTTTGAAACCTTTCTTCCTTTGGTCATACTTCTCATTCTTATTATCTTTCCATGCCTTATGGTAATCATGTTTTCCTTTTCTTTGCTCATAACAATATTTAGCCTTCCTGATAGCCTCTTCTAGAGTTCTAGGCTCATCAAATTTAATTTTGTCTCTGTATGCTTGAGGTATCCCACTCAGAAAACGTTGGATTTTCAGTCATCTTTGATGTATCTGACATACCTCAAAAGTTCCAAGAACTTGTTTGCATACTCTTCCATGATCTGTTGTCCCAATCTCAGCTCATGGAATGCTTTGATCTTGTCATCATAATACATGTCAGAGAGGTACTTCTTCTTGAAATACTTCTTGAACTATTTCCACGTGATCTTTCTGTCATTGATCTTCTTTACCTTCCTGAGGTGATCCCACCATGTAGATGATATGCCATTCAAATTGAATATGGCTACCCTAGCCTTCATATTTCCTTAGTAGTCTTGGACTTGGAAATATTTCTTCATCCCAAGAAGCCAAGCTTCAGCTTCTTTGCCAGTATTTATCTCACCATTAAACGTAGGAGGCTTAGCCTTCTTGAAATCATTGAGTGAATTGTTCCTGTAATGTCTCTTTCTCTTATTCTTGTGAGAAGGAGAGCTTGAACCTCCATTGGATTCCTCTGAGTCAGATGACCCACTATAATACCTCTTTTTTTTTTCTAGCACTACTCTTACTTCCTTGTGGATTTGTTGCCCCATGCCCAGTGTTTAGCTTTAATTGGATGTCTATCAAACTCTGCAGCATGGATGCATTCAACAGATGTTTCTCTTCCTGAGCTTTCAACATTCTTTCATTATCTTCTATGTGACTTTGCATCCCCACCCTTAAGCTTCTCATGGTGGCTACAAAATCTAGGGGAGTATCCTGAAATCTCCTCCCATTGGACTCTGTATCAACATTTCTAACTCTAACATTCTCCCCCATATCATATTCCTCATGCTCATAAGGATTATGTGCATCATTCATGTTGTAGGTTCTCATGGCTGAACCAAAAACCAACTTCCCAATCTGCACTATGACTCTGCAAAAATATGTTAATAAACATGGTTGTTAGCTGCATAATAATTTCAGAATTTAAATACACAGTTAGATGCAATGCTGCAACCAATTAGTTCCGAAAACCATTCACCTGGCCAATATAGGACGAATGTTGTAATCATTATCTCTAATACCACACTGTCATGTCTCCATACCCCATAATGCGGATAAATTAAAAACTTTACTTCAAGAACCCTTGTTCTTCTTCGAAACACAAGGCATGGACATTAACGCACACTTCAACATTCGTTCTCAAGCTTAGAAACCACTGTAACAGTCGTTTCACCCTTTAACAGGTCCATTTTGTGACTAGAAACTCTCTTTCGCACTGAACCTATCATTTCCTCCTTCCGCCCTGCAGAACCCAAAAAACGACGGAGTCCTTCGACCACGGTTCCGCCTTCCGCACTTCCGTACTTCCACTTTCCACCTTCCGACCTCGGAACTCGGGAATCAAATTTCTAATATGCGCCAGAAATAATTAACGACTCTTCCGCATTCCGCACTTCCACTTTCCGCCTTCGGAACTCGGAAGTCGAAAATATAATGATCGACAAAGTCCTTCATCCACGGTTCCTCCCTCCACACTTCTGCTTCTACCTTTGGAACTAAGAAGTCAGAAAACTATCAAACGACGGAAAATCTATCCATGGTTCCACCTTCCGCATTCCGCTTTTTTTCCCTTCAGTGCAGAACTTGGGAATCATAAAAATTAACTTTCAACTTTAGCCTTTTCGGCACTTCCAACTTCCTCTTTTCGACCTCGGACTTCAGAAATCGGAAGGTTAACTTTTTCCTTAGAAATTTTATGCACTTTTCTGCTTCCGCCCTCTGCTTCCCACAGGTGGATCTCGGGGTGCAAAAAACAACATTTATACCCTGTTCCAAATACTCTTTCCTGGATTCTGCCTTCTGCCTTTCCTTAGGTATATTTCAAGGGGTGGAAACACTAAATCAGAGGTATTCTGACCCTTTTACCAGGATTCCAACCTTCATGGACTTAGGCAAAAATGCATTGAAACATACAAGGAAAATATAGATGCAAAAGCATGAAATATTCACAAGTAAACTTCTGCTTGAATTATCCATAAGCATTCAACACAAACATAGCAACTAGCTATGTCGCTGCAACATTCCAACCAACCATAGGCCAGTGTGTACATTAATCTCTCAACACACTGCCACCCCCGAGTTGGGCATGATTTCCACAAGAAACTAGGGAACATCAGACTCACACATAACCAGAATTCATCAACACAATCAAGCCAACCTATAGTTGGGTTTATCAGACTGTCCACAACCAAGTCAGCAATCAGTTGGGTTTATCAGGCTGCAGGCACACAAGCCAAACACTGTTGGGTTTATCAGACTGTTCACAGCCAACCCAACAATCAATTTAAGGACCAGCCAAGTCAACATATGGGTTTATCAGGCTACTAGCCAAGCCATCCTTCAAATTGGGTTTAGCAGGCTATCCAGGCAAGGATTACTCACAAGTCCAAACACAACAAGACACAACCAAACGAACAGATGGGTTTATCAGGATACCAGCCAAGCCATCCTTCAAATTGGGTTTATCAGAATTCTAAGGCAGTGGAAAGGTAGAATGATAAGACAATGAGATATTATACATAGCTAAGGACACCTCTACAAGATCTATATGGCTCGACATCCATGTTTCCTACACACCCAACACAAGGAAGTATCCCCTTCTCTGCTCCACAGTCCCTCGGGCTATACCTTCCCTTCCAGTTCTCTTCAGGATGTGTAGAGCATATTTACCAGCCACTCTTATCTTATTGTGAGGTTCCACACTAGGTTTATCAAGATTATTCCTCGTCTCTTCCACTCTGAAGACTTGTATATAGTTCAGACTCAAACCAGGGTGCACAACACAGCGAAATGGGCTTCCACTCTCTCTATGACAGAGGAGACCATTGCACAAAAACACTGGGGAAATCATAGATGACCACTCTTTCTCATAAAATTGAGTGATCTCTACTGATCATTCATTCAACAAAACAAATGGGACCATTGAGCCTCTGTGTGGTGAAGGATGGTAAACAACAGGTGAACAACCCAGAACAAAACATGGTTCTGTAAGCATAATGAATGCACAACGCTAACGAACATAATTGCGTGGAGTATGATCCCATGGATGGAATGAATGTCCAAAACATTCCCATGCCTTCCCTCACCGACTGGGCATGCAAAAACATGTTTTCTTGCTTCATAGGTAAAACACAGCCTCCCAGACTGCAGGGCTACGCAGACTTGCTCAGAAAAGCAATCAAACTATCATACCTTTTTCTACCCAAGGAATTGACTGCCTCAACCAACTTCTGGAATAAATTGATGATTGAGGATAGAGGACAAAAAGGTAGTTGAGGGTTGAAGGTTCTCCCATTGACATATGGCCTCTCCCTAAGGCTCAGAGGTTGACTCACTCCCCACCCTATTCCTTGGAAAACCATGCCCCCATCTCTTTCATGTTGCAGTGCATATCTAGATGTGGTATATTATTAAATTGCATAATTACATGGTATAAAAAATTGTAATGTTCTTGACTTAGCACTATCACCATAGGTACCCACCATGATCACCTATACACAAAACACCAATCAATGGCAGGGCCATGGCCTTGAGCTCCTTGCCATGATTCCATACAATATTTACATCATGTGCAATCAAAATACCATGAGGTCAAAACCGAGGTATTACACTCAATCCTCTCTTTAAACATAAGAGGAAAGCAGCTGAGAAAGTGGTGTATTTTTGGTTTTTCATCTATTATATAAGGTACATAACAAAGTAAACTTTGAAATTTACTACGGAGTTCTTTCATGGTCATAGCACCTAACCTTAATTCGTAAAATTCCTTAACTTTTTCTTCGTAGTATTGTTCTGAAATATACTTTCGTTTAAAGTGATTCTTAAAGGTTTTACATGTTATGTAACTTATTTTATACATTTTACTTTTTTTATATCTTCCCACCAAATATCTTCTTTTCCAGTTAAGTTATAGATGGCCATTTTTGCCTTTAATTCATCGAAAGTTATAGATCTGGAAATATTTCTTCATTCCAAATAACCAAACTTTCGCTTCCTCTGCTTTCTCGATCTCTCCATTAAACATAGGAGGTTTAATCTTTTTAAATTCTCCAGAAATTTATTCATAAAGTTTGTACTTCTTTTTATTTTGATTACTGTCACTACTTTCACTAGAATCCTGATGTTTTTTTATGTATGGTGCTTGGTTGATAACTCACCAGAAGATTCATTCAAATGACTGGAAAATTCCAGCTTTCTTCCTTTATGTTTGTAAGGTGTATTTTTCTCCATATTAAGTGTAGGTTCTTTGTGTTTCTATTTTTCATCACTGTGTATCTTAGCTAGAAAAATGTTATTTAACTCCTCCTGTGCTTTCAGTAAACGTTCATTATCTTCTCTAACTCTTTTTAATTTTGGTCTTAATTCTTCAACAGTTTGTTGTAACTCATATGGGTTGTCGTTTCTACTTTCATTTAGATTAACCCATATTTCACCATCCCTTAGGTTTCCCTCTTCATTATTCACTGGATCCCTAGGATGGGATTCTTCTTCCACAAACATTCCTACATTTGCCATAATTTACTGCGAAAACAAAGTTATTCTTCTTTTCCTATTTCGCAAGAGAATCAAACCACAATAGAATAAAATTAATTTTCTGGTTTTATCAGTTTCAGTGTTGGGCTTGTTCAGGCCAAGTGTTGTAACCATGCTCTGCTACCATTATGTCACGCACCTACAATTTCCACTATAAAAAAAATCGATATATAATATATAAACATGTATCTACTCTTTCACCAAGTGAATAATGTAGCATGTAAAAGTGACTGCAGCATGAATATTTTGTCGTTTATTTATATAGTGACTTATACAGTTTCCATTACTAGTTTTGACAAGTTATAAAACTATGTGAATATTTGCATAATTATTATCGGCATTCTATCGTTACTCCGAAGGTGATGTTCTTGACACCTTTTTATATTTATGTTCATTATATGTTTTGCTAGGGGTTGCTTAGCCCTAAGGCTAAGTCTTGGCCCTAGCCTTCATGCCCTAACTCACATAACATGGTGTTAGTTTCATACTTTTATGAAAAAAGGAATGGTTTGGGAGACTATGGTGTATAGTCTGGATCCCATTACTTAACATGTATTAAGTTTATATTGATCCAAGATATAACCATGGTCTTTTGTGCAGGTGTATATAAACATAGTTATATGCATTTGATTTACTTGTTAACAAAGTTGGGACTATGGGGTTTATACCATAGTCGAAGGTTGATCTAAGGAGATAAAATCGTTGACATGTTATAATATAACATATGATTTGGCCATGCAATATAATGGGAGGTACAATGTTATGATTTGGTTTGACCTTTGCAATAAAGTTTTTCCCTGGTTGCGAGTTGACAGCTCAACCAGACATTTAAAATATTACCTGAGATTTAATCTCGTCCATCCAATTGTTCTACATGTTGGAAATTTTTTTGATAGGGTTTTAATTTGGTTTTTGGCTTATCTGAACATTTTATTTCGATGTTGTTTGGTATGCAACTCCTTTATAAGGAAGCTTTGCCTTCCATGGTTGCGCTAAGTAGTTTCACCCGTTAAAATTTTACCCAATTTGTATAATTGTACTTGTTGTTTGATTCCGAGGCGTGTTGGAGGATTTCCCAATGTTGATGGCCACCATCAGTGTCATCCTTGCTGGTTGATGCACAATGAATCCAGACCATCGTTACATGGCCTTTCATCTATCTTTAACCTGATAAGTTTGGATTAGCTTTGAAATTGTTTCATTACATTCTTTTTTAGGTTTAATGAACTAGCAAATGACTGTTTGAGTTTAGTTGTTTGCAGGAAGAATAGGGATAGCGGGGTCCAGGAGGATTTGACCCCTGGCCCTCTCTACATTCGAACAAGGAAATGAAGATTAACTTCATTCATTTGTATTTTTAGTGTCAATAAGAACTATTATCATTCTGATGTAATGGTGGTGCTTCTAGGATTAGGGAGGCTGGTGAGGTTGGTGACAGGGTCACCTCCTCCCAGACCCGCTTCTTTACACATTAAGGTGAGTAAGACAACCCTCTTCTCTGTTTACATTAAGGAAACAACTCTTGCTTAGCCAGCATTTGAACTCAACTCGATGCCTGGATTTATAGGTGGCTCTTGGCTGGGATTCGTGGCCGTGTAGGAGAAAGGCATTTTGCCATACTTAAGATAAGTGTATATTGTACATTTGTCAACCCTTATGGATTTTATCCTCCAGGAAAGAGGCCTTCGCAACCTCTCTGTTCCATCGTTGTTTTTAAATCTTTTTGTGTGTATCTTGTTATGGATTTAAAGAATGTTGTGAGTGCCATCTTCGATGGGATTACCACCACTTCGGATCAGCGTTGTTTGTAAAACCTATTTGTATATTATGGTTCCTTAAATAATGGTGGATGCCATTTGAGATGGACTTACAACCACCCCGATTTCGAACCTTACAAGTTTAAATTGATGTTTATATAATATAATACGACCCCCTAGGGTCTGTACCAGTTCATTAATCATGAGTTTATTGTTTGTTAATGATAATACCTATCATGATTTTATTTATATAAGATAAATAAAAATGACCCCCTAGGGTCTGTACCAGTTTATTACTTGTTAGTTTATGTTTTGTTAATGATAATTCCCGTCATTAATTATGTTTATACAATGGATTCCATCTTACGATGGTCTTACTTCCACGTATTGGATTTGAAGGATTCGTTGTTGATGAAATATATAGGATCTTTGATTGGAAATATGTATAATTGATTTGTTTTTAACTAAAGATTTATCCTCGTAAGAAGAGGTAGTGAAATCATGATCTACATTCGTGAGAAATTGTGATGTATGGCATATTAAAAAATTTAATTTTAATAACCTCGACTTCATACGTGGACTACTAGTTAATTGATATTTGGATTATTATAATTCTATTGTATTTTTAATTATTCGATTTGATCTTTGTAAATCTTGATCTTGGAAATCTCGATCTGTGTTAGGGTTTTTGAGATGTGATAACATTGATATGTTTTTAGCTTGGATTTATGAAAGCATCTAGCCTCTTAACCTATTAAGAAAATTATGAATAAAATAGTTTATAGGTATTTATGCAAATGGATACTCTGTTGTTATATTGGATTTAGTTTGATTAAACAATTTCTCTGTGAGTTTGTTATAATAACTAGAGAGAGCTCCTTTGATCAATCGTATTGTAATTTAATTAATATTTTATTGGAACATAATATGATTCTGGTTTTTAAATAATTTATTCTAAATATTGTGTTGGAAACATAAGCAAGCTTAATCTAGAACATTTAGCTATATCTAAGGTAGACTTTCGTTCAATTTACTAGTTCTGTTAACAATACACATTGTATGAATTCTCTAATCCAGGTATGGATGTCCGAATAGAGATTCGTTAAGAAACCTTAGGTTCGTGGATCTACAATTACTACATAAAATCAATTTACTGACATGACTATAACAAATAGGAAATAATATTTAGATCAGATACATAGTAGGAAATATATTGAAACATATGCATAATAGGAACAATATTTGAAGAAAATGCATAATAGTATTACTGTAAAAAGAAATAATTACGATTCATAGTTAACTTGATATTCTACTTTAACTAACTCAAGAAGACAAGAAGTAGAATAGGGAACCTTACACCACTGTTGGGAAAATATAAATGAAATAGTTGTTCCTCCCAACCAACTCCTAGAGCAGCCAAGTCTCACTTGCTCCAAAACCCCTGAGCCTGTTCATTGAACCACAAGAGAAAAATCCACTTAATGCTCCTTATCTTGCATTAACAGATCAGTTTCTCATCCACTTCTAGCCTTCTTCCTTCTAAATGGACATACTATTATATATTAATGTTCCTATGACTTGGTCATTTATGAGCCTCCTGCTCTTTAGCACTCCACAAGGAGTTGTGACCTGATTTTGGGGAAGATGCCTCCTGCATCTTGAGTTCTCACTCAACAGCTTTTGCCACTTGTCTTTCCCCTTGCGGGTTAGCAAACACTCTTTCAACAACTATTTCAGTTCTAATTCCCTCTATTATTTTCAATAAATAAATAAGAATAATTCATTACATTTATTTTTGACTTTCTTGTCAAAAATATTTTTAAAAAAATATCCAAAAAGAATAATACAAAATTATTTAAATTTGGTGTATTACAAATATCTTCAATATCTCTACTGTGTATTTTCTTTGACTAAGGAAAATCTCATCAGGTTTCTGCTATACCTCTAATCCCAAGAATCATGCCAAGATTCTCAAATTCTATGATATGCTCCATCCTGGAGCACTTCTTTTGTATTTTGTGTTGTAGTTACTCCCTCTAAAATGGAGCTTTCTACTCCCTCTATATCATGCTCCGTTTGCATCCAAACATCTTGCATTCTCTACATTTGGATGTCTTGTACTAGAGTGACGTGCATCCTTCTCTATTATTGATCTTATGTGTATCCATCTGTTTCATCTCCCATCAAAAGTGTCTATTAATACGAGATTCTTTCTCTCAAGATCACTGGATACTAAGATCCTTCGACTTGAACTCTGTGAGGAGCTCCCTTTTGCACCCATCTATGAGCTTCTCATCCCCTATAAGAAACACTCCATCCACATATAACAACCATCTTCAACCTTGTAGCAAGGATTGAGATCTGCACCACTCTTGGTGAATACACACTCATAAAATAATTGTCTATCCTGGTATACCATGCCCCGGGTGCTTGCTTAAGCCCTTACAAAGCCTTCTTCAATTTACACACATGTGATTATCTATCAAGTTGCTCGATATACACGTATTCCTCAATTACAACATTCAAGAAGATGGTCTTGACATCCATTTTATGTAATTTCCAACCCGTCATGAAAGAAATGGAGATAATAGATTTAATAGAAGTGTATCTTGCCACTAGAAAAAATGTCTCATCATAATCTTCTCCCTCTTTCTGAGAGAATCCTCTAGCCACGAATCTTGATTTATACTTCTCCATGTTTCCATTTGCAACATGCTTGATCTTGTAGAGTTATTTACCACTATATCTTTTGGATCCTCGTGCTCTTTTTATGTCGTAATCCACGGAGACTTCCTGGATTTAATAAAGGTTGTATCTTCATCAAAGGTGGTATCCCTGCTGATCTTGATATCTTTGTTCAAGGATGTATGTTCTATAAAATTTAAATTCTTACTGTATCCTTCTTTTATGAAGGTCTCATCTTCGAGAATCTGGTCCTCCATTATCTGGTGAGAACACTTGATATGAGTGTAACTGTCGTACTGGATACTTCTTCCCATAAGACATGGGTAAATCTTGATCATGGATCATTGCTTTCATAGCATCAATAGTGGACCTGATAGAAATGTACGCAAGGGTTAACCAGCATCCAATGCACTATCCATCAATAAAATAATTATTCTACTTATCAATAAGATAACAACCAATTTAAATAAATAGCACTTATTTCACAAAACATTAAATATGTATCTTTGCTTGTTTAGTTGATTCCCTCTTGATCCATTCCTACTAGTAGAGAGAGATCACCAAGGTTGTAGAACTCTTATCAATTTCATAATTCTGGGAACTTGCTGAAAAACTTCATCCTTGGTCCTCGTGTCTCTTAGATGCACTAGATCCAAGATCACCTTGGATGTACCTTCATAATTTGGGAAAGATCCCTTGGTATTATCTGCAAACTTCATTATGATTCACCTATATCTAGCTAAATAGGAGGATTCTCCTACTCTTTAACTACATGCTTGGAATTATTTCCAAGTTCCTTCTGAAGAATTTATGTAACATATCAAGTGCTTAGAAACACCACTATCCACTTTCCAAACACCACTCCCTTGAGTGATATTAATTTAAAGGACAAATTCTTCATCTAATGTCTCCTTTGGCTTCTTCTATAAATTAGGCTCATCATCATCCACCATATGAGCAATATGCTTCCTTTTTCCCTTTTTGTTCTCTTGAGTGCAATTTCTTGCATAGTGTTACAGTTGTAAAGCCTAATCTTGGATATATCCTTCTTATTATCTGATGCTAATCTTCTGTCCGTATTCTTGGTAACCTTTCTACTGTTTCCTTTCCTTGCATGAGTTGCAAGTGTTTGATTTTCTTCGTCATTCATCTTCTGCATCTTGGGGATCAACCTTGCCTCTTCTTGAGTGCAATCTACCCATAACTTATCAAACTTGGGTAGCTTTTTCCATGCACAGATACCTTGAACAAATACATCCCAAGAAGGGGGAAAACCATTCAATGTTGTCAACGGGAGCTCTTTCTCTTCTACAAGATCTCCAATATATGCTAGTTGATCATTCATCTGAGAAGCCCTTGTAAAGTAGGAGGACATTGTCTCTGATTTGTCCATCATCATATTCCTTAACTGATGTCTTAACAATAAATTTCTGCTAGTCTTCTTGCTTTCATATAATCTTGTCAAGGCCTCAAACCTTTCCTTAGGAGTCTTCAATTCTAACACATGAGGGATCAAGTGGTACTTGATTGAATCAGATAGAATTTTTTTTTCTTTAACCATATTCTTCTTGTACTTTGCTTTAGCCTCCTCTTCTTTTGGTTCTAAAGTAACTTCTTAGACATAATCTAAGAGATCATTCTCTTCTAGAATGAGAAGTATCTTATGCTTCCAAGATCTGAAGTTATCCGCTCCATCCAATCTATCATCAACCCTTATATTGGTTGACATAATGCCTAGGACTCGAGAAACCCCAAAAATTCACTAGAACTGGATTCCTACTCTTTTGGGTATGCTTTTTTTAACCTACTTTTTTGGACTGCTTTTTCATATTTTCTTTTCTCGGACAACTTTTTGGGATCTTCTTTTTTAGGATGCTTTTTTTTTAATCTACTTTTTAGAACTGTGTAATGACCTCTTTTATAGCAGCTCTGATACCATGTTGATTTTTCTTAGTAGTTAGATGATTTTAACACTTTTCTATCACATGAACATAAACTGCATGCATATAAGGATCACTTAAAGAAACACATCCACAGTAGACACAATTTTTACCCTAGGAAAACCTCTCACAGGAAAAACCCAGCAACTTTTCTAGATAAGATTCTTCAACAATATACAATGCCAAATATAGTGCCTGACACTAGTTATAGAAACATAATCTCTACAAACATGGTTTATGATTCCATTGTACAATCATCGAATCATCCCGGTTGGCAGCAAAATTCTCGACCTCATCTGGAATGGCACGCTGCCCAGGAAGATTAGTTGTTTTATTTGGCTGGCATTAATGAACAAATTGCTCACCTGGGATAACCTCCAGAAAAGGGGCTGGATCGGGCCAAGTATTTGCTTTCTTTGTAATGCAAATGATGAAAATGCCCAACATTTATTCTTTTTTCTGCCCGATATGGAAGAATGTGCTCAACCATTTGTGTGATCAGCACCATATCGCACCTTACATACAGTCTGATAATCTCTGTGATTTTCTGGAAACATGGACTGTCAGTTACTCGGAGTACACAGTTTGTTGTTATCTTCCCTTCTTCACCATGTGGATCTTATGGAAAGCAAGGAATAACTGTATTTTCGAAGGGAAAAAGGTGTCTATCCTCAGTATTATTCAGCAGATTGGTTATCTCTCACAGATGTATTGTCCTCCAGCGAAGAAGGGAAAAAAAACCAGAGTATTGGGACCTAGGCCTAATCTTGTATATCCTTGTGGTTTTTTTGATGGAGCATCAACAAAAAATATTGGAGAAGTTGGTATCTTCCTATACTTGAATGAGACACATTCCTTTGAGTTTGTTGTGGGGACGGGACTGTGCACCAACACTAAAGCAAAATTGGTTGGGCTTTGGGCTCTTTTGCTTATCACCCAAATGATGGGGATTCCCACTCTCAGGGTTTTTGGTGACTCATCAATCATCATAAACTGGGCAAAGGGTACTGCTACCCTCTCTCCTCCTGAGCTGCATTACTGGTGTAGGGAGACTAGAAAGCTCTTTTCACACTTTCTAGAACTGTCTTTCAGCCATATCTACCGTGAACACAATCAGCATGCAAATCGTCTATCTAAAACTGCACTTTCTATGGCTCCGGGATTTGGCACATTCTCTGAATTTTTTGATGGTATTTTGATCACTCAGGATACTTTCAAGCTCATTTGAGCTTGTGCTTGGAGCATGATCTCCATTCTCACTTGGCACCCTGTATTGTTTTTAGATTTGGAGCTGGCTCCTTTAGATTGCAGCTTTGCTGCTCTTTTTGTACACGGTAGATATGGGATTTGACTTGACAGTATTTTATTGATGGGTATATTTATGTTGGATTAGCACTGATCCCTCTCCCTTGCAGCACCAATGAGTTGTGTCTCTTCTTGATGTCAGGCGGTATGCCTCCTCTTTAGAACTATTCTATGAATGTAGCCCATATATTGGGTGGGCCCAGCAGATGCCCTTTGATTCAATATGAATAACAAGGAGAGGCTTTTTTCTTTCTGAAAAAAAAGAAAAAGAAACAGAATAATTATATACAAGAAAGATACAGAATTAACTTTGAGTAGGTGTGCCCAGAGAGAGAGAGAGAAAGAGAGTAAGATAACCCCAAAGATTGTGCTTCTTGTGTTCCTCATAGTGTACTCCAAGAGAAGTGTGCACCACATGAGAGAGAGAGAGAGATTTGCTTCCTTGATAATAAAATGAAGTGTGTAAACACTTTAATTATATTATTCTTTTCACTAGAAGTTTCCATTGTTAGGTTGGTTTGAATTTTATTTATTCTTTAATTTATATTTTATTGATCTTTCAAGGGTCAATTTACCCATTTCATTGGGTTAGTTGTGCTTTTCATTTCTTTCCACTTTCTTTGGACTTCTTAAGAAAATATTCTGATGCTATATAAACATCAACATATAGCAGGTCCATACCACCACTAGCAATGACATCTACAGGAAACAAAGTGTGGGAGACAACTTTCCACCTAACCTACTCCCTAGTCCGCAATTGAGAACCCCCAGTTCCTCAATCAATAAAACTATGTCATACCAATACCTACTAAAAATCAGCTTGTCTAAATTAGAACTCTCCTGCTCTACACCCCCTCACACCAATAAGAAATCATTGTCCCACCATCAACCAAACCCTAGAAAAAAAGGTAGAAAAACATAAAATAGAAGGGTCTCATTTTCCCTCCTTAAATAGAACCCATTTTCTTATTAAAATAATAAAAATTATTTGGCTTGTACGGTGTTTGGGTTGTCACAAGTTTGCTTGGTGTTTCCATGGCTTTGGCTATATACTGGACAGACTTTCCCTCGGGAGGGGAGCCTGTCCAATGCACACCGTTGGATGAGAAATCCGACGGTGTGCATTGGACAGGCTCCCCTCCCGAGGGAAAGTCTGTCCAGTATATAGGGCGCTCCGTGTTTCCATTGCTTTCAAGATCCCATTGTTCCCTTGCCTCATCTTGTAAGGGATCACTGCAATTCTCCCAAGATTCCACGCCTTATTGATTCCTTTTCTACCTTGTCCTCAACGCATCTCTAGGTTCATCCATCTCTGACTTTAAATTTTTGTCACAGCCACCCCAACACCAACTTTCGTCGAATAACATCTACAGGATTCAACTCAACCAAGCTATCTCCTTGATATGACTCTCTCTGAAAGATGGTATGGTGGAGATATTATCGTTGGTAATGTTGATCGCCATCTCGTATTCGAAATATATTGCTTACACTTCTTACAAAATTGGAACTTTTTAGGTTATGGATGCTTGCAGGAGTTTGGGAGTTAGTGACACCGGCTTTTAGCTTGGACTAAGAGAAAGTTGGGCTATGAATGGCACAACTGTAGTCATTTATGGAGCCTAACACTATATTAGAATAAATTTGCATGTACTATCTTTTTCTGCTTTGTAGACTCTCATAGATAGTCCAATGTTGTCTTGTTGAGAAATAGTTATCAAGGACACCCTTCATATCATTGGGTCTCTTTTATGGATTTTTCCAAGTCATTTTGAAGAATAAAATGTAATTGAGTGGAAATACCAGTATTTATGCATTTGATAGAGTGGTACATATGAATCATGTTTGTACATATGATTTTCTGATTAATATAGTAGTACTTCTGCACCAACAACACAAAAGTATTATTAAGAAGCCATTAAAGTAAAGAAAGGAGACTCAGTCAGTCTTATTTTCAAATACAGTTTTTTTTCATTGTTCAAGTTGTTGTCCAGGTGAGGCAGCTACTTGAAGAATTTTCTTCATGCACATTAAGTTGTTGAGGTTGATTGCATCAAAGAGTGCGTTCAACAATTTAGTGTAGGAGAGATGTGTAACTCCTTTCGTGTTCATCCTAGAGTTGACATGTGTTCTTTATAAAAAATAATAAAAACTTATAAAAAATAACATGTCAGCTTAAATTAAATTTAAATTATTTAGATTTGCATATATATATATAACAATATAAATTAGATAAATTAAAACCATAACCATTGGATTATACATTTTTTTAACACTTTCACTCTAAGAAAGGGTTTACACTTAATAAGTTTTGGTAGATCCCCTTTTAGATAGATCTATGCTAGTTATCTCCACAATTGACCTAAAACTTTTGAAATTTAGCTTATTCTAGCTTTGATCTGTCATCATGTAGCTTCTTTAGGTTTCTTTTCAATTATGGTTTTCTTCATTGTTCAAGTTGTTGTCATACTAATCAAATCTGGAAGTTGGAGCGTTGTCCAGGTCAGGCAGCTACTTGAAGAATTTTCTTCATACACATTAAGTTGTTGAGGTTGATTATCTCCACAATTGACCTAAAACGTTCCAGATTCAGCTTATTATGGCTTTGAACGGTCATCATGTAGCTGACGTAGACCATAAGAAGTTGATGATCCTTTCTCGGGTCTGTTTTTTTCCGCTTAAATGTAGTCTGTTGTGACTTTCCTCAGAGATCCATCCTTTCATGTTTTCTAACAGCCTCCTCATCTTCTTTTTTGATCCAGTTCCCAGAGTCTGCTGAATGGTAACATTAGATGTGTTAATATGTTGAATTTCCTTCATTAAAGTTTTGCATGTATCTTTGGCCTCATGGGTTTCCCTTTTATAGTGGAGCACTGACTTCCAACCTAAACCCTTAATTCATTTCACAACATTTAGTAGGCTGTTAGTTTTGAACTTAGTCAGACCCTAAAATATTGTATTTGATTCGACTTTGACAAATTACACGACTTATTGACAAATTTATTCATTGTACTATTTGCTCTAACATAGCAGATTTTCAATCCCATTTCCATTTGTTGTGAACCTTTGCAGCGTCCAACTCTCCATAGTGTCAACCAAAATTGCCATTTTTTTGGTACCAAGCAAGGTGTTTCGCAGTAGACTGGATAAGGGTTCACAATTTTAGGATTAGCTTAAGATTATGATCTATTAGCCTATCGGGGTGATCTATTAGCCTGTCGGGGTGGGGAAATAATCTTCTCTTCAATGCTATTTCTCACTATTGCATATCACAAAACAACATCATTAGTCGAATGCGTAGAGCTTGTTATTACATAGGATAATATAACTTTATAGGTTGAATACATACAGAGATTTTGATGTGTTGTATACAATTTGGCAATGAGAAAATCCAATTTCATAAAATGTTGAGAGTGTGTGTAAATGAAAAGATTAAATTTATCATGAGAGGTCACAAAATATGGCGGTAAGAAGAGGCATTTACATGTTTCAATCGATAGGCTCAGACCCCTTTTTTCACTACGTAGTTTCTACTTTGTGGGAAATATGTTTTAGTGAATTTCAATATATAGGTTCTTCTCTTATTTCATGCTTCTAAGTACTTGTTACTGAACCTTAATAGAATGGTTTTTTTCTTATTTTATGCTTTTAAAATGGTTAGGTTAGTATATTCAAATTCTGTCTTCTAACTTTTTCCATACAATGGTGGGTATCATATCTTAAAAGTGGAGTTGTGTGTAACTAATATTGTTTATTTCCACGACCAGCCTAATAGTGTCAAAGTTATCACTCTCTAAGTCAACATGATCGACTCATGAGTTAGCTGACCTATCAAGTCTAGTCCTAATACAGCTAACCCATTGAATTTCACAATGACTCGAGTATCGAGTTAGTCCAAGTTATTGGCCTAGTTATTCCAAATATGGTGTTGAGTTTTTCAAGTTGCCAATTGACTTCGGAGTGGTTATCTTTCCAAGTCACTCCCAAGCCCATGTTTGACAAGCTTGATTTGCCGCTTATCTTCTTAGACTTCAAAAATTACCAATACTTCTGAAAATGAATGTTATAGAATTTCTTTAAATATCCAAAGCACTCTTTTATGCTATATCTCTCACTAGAATAATACAGTGCAATAATGCTTATCTGTGAAATTGAAAATGTAAAAGAACTCAATTGTATTGTATTCATTAGTTATAACAATGCTTTCTATACTCAAAAATGTAAAATATAGGTTAAGTTTATTTTGTTGAAGAATATTTATTTCTTCAATTCATGGGAAGGTTTGACTTCTCAAGATCATGTTCATGAATCTACAAAATATGTAATGCATGGTTATTGCAACAATGCTCTGAGATATTGACAAAATCTGTAGATTTCCACTACTTTTATGACACAAGTGATCTACCTATTTGTAGTAGGGCTTTCGCCCTTACTACAGGCAGGAACAACTCCCTTCCGTCTATAGGATGGAAGGGTAGGGTTCCTGTGAGGATGGAATGAAAAAGAAAGAAACCAGATTAGGGCCAAGCTCCAAAACCCTGCATAAACTATTAGCAAACAAAAGAGCTGCAAGAAATCAAAAGAAACCTGCAACAAAACATGAGAAACAAACCTGCAAGCAAAAATATGTTAGAAAAACTATAAGAAAAATGATAGAAAACAAAGATTATACCTTCTCTAGGTGGAAATGGGCCACCATGCCCTAGCTTTGGGAGCACCTCTCAAATGGAATGGGAGCTTTGGATCTATGGAGGAATGGAGGAGAGGGATGGTGAATGACTTAAGAGGCAAAGGGTCTCAAGGCACTCACACGAGCAATATAACGATTGGGAGATGGGAAGTGATTTGAGAGTGACCCCCACCCCTCTATTTATACTTTTTCTTGAGATTTTTAGGGTTTTAAGCCCCTGGTTGGGGCTTTATCCCCTTTCGCCCAATTTCTAGCTCCTTTGGGGGTTTTAAGCTCCTTTGAGGGGTTTTATCCCTTATGAGAGCTATTTTGGCTCTCTTTAGGGGTTTTTAAGCCCTTTTTCATATTTTCGAGCCTTTTTGAGGGTGGGGGGGTCAAATGAGGGTTGTGCATGGATGTCCTTAGGTGGTGTAGGTCATGTAGAGCTCATTGAGGGATTTTTTGGGTTAACAGATTGCCCCCTGATGTGTGAGGGCAGGAGCTCATCGTATGGCCAACATACATCATAGGGTTTTCTGGGGAGAGGTGGTGCTTCCTGGGCTAGGGCATGGTGGCTTTTGGTTTTTGTATTGATATGGTTCCCATCAATAGGTGAGATACAAATAATGTGTGACATGTATATGGACGAGGCGGGCATCCCCATGCTCGTAACGATGTCAAAAGAATAATGTGATCTAAGCTCTATAATAAAAGAGCTGATCATGTACAACTGTGGTTACAATAATGGTTGCCTCAATGAAAGGCTGAATACAATACTGATCTGAAGAACTGCTACATTGGACCCATGGCATTCTTATGGAATGCTATATCTTCATGACTGATGGCTTGTTGTATCTGTAACGGTACATAGTTGTAGGGACCCACTAACGGAGAGTCAGAATCTCTATGGTACAAATATACTGCATCAATCATAAATCTGTATAGAAGCACTGTTGGGGCTTCTGAACACTGTCTCCAAAGCAACCTGGAAATCACAAGGGACATGAACCTGTTGGGGTCCCTCTCATAGACTCATCAATGTGCTAGAGTCAGGTGACATCTGGGGTATTCGACCAAATACTGCACGGACTGATACCCTGTATGAATCTCAACGGTGAGATGATGTAGCTGGAGTCGAGCACGTGAGAAACAACCATCCCAAGAGGCACTAAGGACTCCTCTCAAGTGGTCCAAGGAAATCATCAATGAGGTTAATGAAACCAGGATACATGGACCTCTGGGTCTATCCTTTGGAATACATGTGTTGTCATCGACAGAGGGAGACCTGGACATGGTTAAGGCAATGGTGTTTCCTTAACCAGAAGCGCGAGGGAGATAAGCGAAAGATGTGAGACAATCTAAGGATTGACCCGCTGAATGGGGGGGGGGGGGGGGGGGGGGGAGGAGTTGAAAAGGGGCAGAGGGAGTGTAGTGGACTCAAACTACCTTTGTTCAGAGTATGACAGCAGGGTGGACCAGGTAGCAAATGAAACTGACTCATGCGAAAGGGATCATAGCTATAATACCGGGGATGAAACTGCAGATGGGAAATACTTTGGGGAGGTAGACACTTTTGGTATTGATGGGATCCAAGGAAGACACATTGCAGAGTACTCTAAACGAAGGTGACCCAAAGTGGGAATGCTGCCAAACTGTTATCTGTGGGATGGTGTGTAGAGACACCGTTGTGGTACGATTTCGTGGATTTTTTGCGAGCCCGAGAAAGTAAATGCTCGATGGTGATTTCAATTTTAGAGAGTCTGAAAGCATGAAGAAGACTCCAATGGGGTCTCTTTTTCATTAATAGTCTCCTGTGCCCGAAAAAGGTTAAAAGTATACATAGGAGAGCTCACCCATCCTTTAGGGGATGAGAGACTTCTTTACCGTTGGTAGTCTAGTTAGGTCGGAAAAGGTTAAACCTATACTGACTAGACAGTCATTCAGATACTTTTACGAGCATGAATGAAACCAAGTTTGCTCAGCAATATTTTCTTGATGAGAAGGCTAGAAAAGAGCTTTACAGCAACCAATGGTGAGATTTTTCGTAGAGTTCGGCCCCTCTGCCCGAGAAAGCATAAAAGGATGCAGAGGGGAACGGTCTTGGATTGAATGTGCCAAGGTGGTCCTTTTCATTTTATGGTCTACATAGTCCGCAAAAGGAGATAAACGAGACGATGTAGACGCCCTTTCCTATACTTGAACGAACGGAAAAGGAAGTAGCTGCGCTCAACAATCTTTTCATTCTTTTAGGAGTTAGAAAAGAGCTTAAAAGAAACTCCAATATGGTCAACCGATCAAGGAGGCACTGATGGTGCCCCTATGTCGGGACAGTGGACAGTCGTCCAAAGATCATCCTTGCAATATGGATGGAGCAGGTGGCTCTTAAACAGCCCAATACATGCACGGGATAGATCGTAGCAGAGGCACGTGAGTTGGTGCGGCAGAGGCACGCAAACTGAGGTGGCTCTTGGACAGAGGTCAGGAGAGTTGTCTGTGATTTGTGGTGGACGGACTTGACTACATGTGATGTGAGTGCAAGTCTAGAGGCAGTTATGTGCTGAATACATGCAAAGGAAATGATCTATCCTCCGAATGATGGTCTGAAAACCCGAGTAAGGTGCGGTGGACAGATTAGACAGGTATATGCAAAAATAAAATGACGTGCCTTCCGGGCGGTGGCCCGGGAACCCGCATGAGTGGCGGTAGGAAAGTGTGATGCAAGTACAGGTCTGAAGACACTTGTATCACCATAATGTGGCTCGTAAACCGAGGTAAATTTTGGGAAGTGGTCCTGAAAATTACTTATTAAACATGAGATGATCGTCTCATTAGAAGATAGAGGACAAAATTTTGAAACCAGTGGTGTGAACAGCATCCCAAACAGACTCTGTATGGTCCTGTTATGCAAAACAAAAGAAAATAGGTCAAATGGGGCCTATAAATGAGTGGGAACCACTTTGTGAGGTGTCATTGTCACTATTCATTACAGAGTTGGAGAGGTGGGCCCTAAATTTCTTTTGATGATTTCTCCCATTTCGACCGGTGGTTTTGAGATCTGTGACTTGCAGGTAAGAGCTCTCACAAAATCTATCCTTTTCAGTGGTTTACATTTTGAATTTGCTCACCTGGGGGTCCTCTATGAGGCTGTTAGGGTCTCTAAGAGCAAGGTCACACATTTCGTGGATCAAAGAGCATCTGGGTCGCACCTGTGAGGATTTTTTGAGTGACATGGTCACTTTTTTTGGCCAGACAGGTGCGACTTGGTCCCTGGGTGGATTTTTGCTGAAAGTTGTGGCTGACAGCTGTATTTTGCTTGTGCAGGATGCCTGAGGCAAAGTGGCGTGAGAGAGACTACAAAGACCTCCGGGAGGAGGCAATACGGGATGGGAATGTGTGTGCTACACTATCCCATTGTGGGTTACTGAAGTTCATGCGGACACCCCTCATGAAGAGCTTGCGTCTGTTGCTGTAGACTTTGGTGAGATTTTGGGATATTGGGGAGGAGGACTTCCTGATCCAGGGACAACGTGTTGAGATCACGTTGTTAGATGTATAATTTTTGAATGGACTCCCTATGTTGGGAGTTGTTGGTGACTTGGCTCCAGTGTTGTCTCGTGGGGAGACACTTGAGGAGCTGTGTGAGAGGAATTGTTACGCGACTGCGTATGTGCGTGGTTCGCACATTCTGACGTGTGACATTGAGGATGTGTCAACACGGGCTATTGCTACTATGCTATTGTGCATCTTGGGCTCCACGGGGAGTCACAAGATATCTGGAGGGTAGCTACAAATAGTAGAGCATGCCATGGGGGGCACTTACTATGGATGGGCCCAGATGTACCTTCTGGTTGTTCGACATCAACTAAACAATGTGAGGGCATCTGGGGGAGACTTTTGTTTTGGGTCCTTCTTATGTGCTTTCTTTTTTTAGAAAGTACCTACTCTGCATCCGCATCGAGCAGTGCGGGATGGTGGTCCACGGGAGCCGCAGATGCGTAGGTGGTGCCAAATGATGGTACGGCAGGGTGGCGGCAGAGTGGGCCACTTCTTCACTGAGGAGTTGCTTGAGCAGTGACGACAACTCCCAGTGATTATTGAGGAGTACCCTTAGGTGGGTATGGACTATCGTGGGGACCCTGAGATGCCCTGAGCTCTCGGTCAGGCATGGGGACCAGCTGGTATGTATGTGTGATGTTTTTGTGTTCATCTTTGTACATAGTGTAGTTGAGCTAGTTGATGATTATATGTATAAACTGATGGTGTCTTTGTTTGTGTATGCAGATGTTGGTCCCCGCCCACCGCTCGGGTATCAGAGGCGAACGGTTGCTATTGCAGAGGCGGCGGTCCCTACGGGAAGCCCTCGTAGGTGACGACGGGAGGCAGAGACTATTTTGCCGCACTTTGAGTGGTTAGCTGAGGGGATCTCTAATGATGGCTGTCAGTATTTGGACAATAAGCTAATCGCCACCATTCATAGTGTGCCTCTGGAGTGGACATCTATGATGAGGAGGATGGTCGTAGCCTATGATTACTTTCGTCGGGCGGGGCTAGGGGATCTTCCTACAAAGGACGATGAGTCTTCTGAGGAAGAAGAAGATGATGATACTGATTCAAATTATGAGGATGAGTCTAAGTCAAACTAGCGGCTAGTGGGGCTGCCCCTAGTGCAATGGTGCACTTAGGATTTTTTTTTTTTGCATCGCTATGTATATCCAGCTAAGAAAGCATATGTGGCTTCTCATTTTGTACTAAACATATTTTAGACATGCGATTTATCTATCTATATATATTTTTTACGCATCTGGATGCACTTTTTAGGGTTTTATATGTGAGTCTTTTTATGATGATATGAAATGCAATGCCTATGTGATGTATTTTTACTTGTGTGTGTGTGTGTTCTATATATGATTATGCATGATGTTGTGTTTGTATGTTTCCTATATGCGATTATGAATGTGCCAATTTAGAATGTCATTAGCCATTTGATTTGCTACACTGTTGAGGTTTCTAGGAACATGTGTGAATGTGATGGATTCAAATGTTCTAACCATATGTTTAGTACGCGGAAATTTTCTAAAGAGCCAGTGATCACGTACCCGGTAGTAGTTGTTTAACTGGGAGACAAGCAGTTGGGAGTCTAAGAAGACATCGAGATGGCAAATGCCCAACTGGAGAGCGGCGGCCAACAGGCCATTGACACCATCATATTCATCTTGGTTGTTGGTCGCACTGCCCATGCATATTCTGTCGATATGGATCAACTCGTGCGATGGGGAGTAGATGCCCCATGTAGGCGAGGCGAGGTTTGGAGACCATTTGCTTGCTCTGTCAGCAAATCCAATGTACCAATCCGAGGTAGGATCCATCTGGAGCAATGAATGGAAACAATACATGAGACTCACTTTAAAAAATGTGTAAAACAAAAAGGGACAAGACTATATTACAAGTTGAACTACCGTCACTTAAAGGGGTGACGTTAGAGGGAAAGTGGTTTGGATTTTCAAGGGATCAGCGGTCATTCCTTTGTGTGACACGATGAACCCTAGGAGACGGCTTGTTGGGACACAGAAAACACACTTGAAATGGTTCAAGTGGATTTTGTGCTTGCGACATCGTAGGAAGGATTGCCGCAAGCCATCTATGTGTTGTGTTTGCTTCTGTGACCGCGCAATGAGGTTGTCAAGATAAACCAACATGATGTGGATGAGGTCACGGAAACAGTGTGTCATGGCACGCTGGAAGGTGGCTCCAACGTTATTCAGGCCAAAGGGAATTACTCGATAGGCGAATGTGGCCCATGAGGTTGTGAATGAATTCTTGTAACGATCTTCTTTCCAGATCTGGATTTGGTTATATCCAGAAAATCCATCCATGAAGGAAAATACCTCATGTACGATGCATGCATCGATGATCTGATCGATGAAGAGTGTTGGGAAGTTGTCTTTGGGACACACCCCATTTAGATCATGGAAGTCTATGCAAACGTGGATGGTACCCTATTTTTTATTCACGGGAACAGGATTTGAAACCCAAGTGGTGTACGCAATGGGGTAAATGAAGCCGGTTGTACGCAGCTTCTCTATTTTGGCTTTAACCGCGGCAGCTTTGGAGGGATGGATGGGTCGTTTCTTTTAGCGCACGGGGGCCACATTGGGCCATGTGTTGATGTGGTGTTCCACAATGGATAGATCCAACACGGGCATTTCAGTGTAGGACCATGCAAAGATGTCACGAAATTCTTGGAAGAGCGCTTTGTAAGAAGCGACTTCTTCCGAGGAGCAAGATGCCCCCAACATGATTTCTTCAACAATATCAGGATTGGTTGAGATGTTGATTTTGATGGTTGGAGATATGTTGGCCATGTTCCCTTCTTCGAAGGTGTCTGGTGGTGGAATGGGATTTTTGAACTAGTCCACTTTCCCATGAACGAAATCTTTGGTTTCCACGGAAAACTGGTCAGACTGCAACACAAGCTCTTCGGGGAGGAAGAAAGAGCGATGGTGCATGTCGTCCCATGGGTATTCCAGGGCAGTTAAGGCTTCAAGTATCTCCTCATCGTTGCAGAAGCAACGAAGAGACAGGTCTGATGGACCGTTAGTGATGGTGGAGACAAGAGGGTCTGTAGAATTGGACAGCATGTAAATGGACATGGTGTCTAAAGAAGGAGGTGGGGGATGGATTTCTTCAATCAGAGTGATCTCAGATTCAAAGGAATGTTGTCAAAGGTTGGCTAGAGCCGTTTGAAACTTAGGCAAGTCCTGGCAATGGTGAGAATAGTGTCCATACAATCCACAGAGGCTGCAAGCATGGTTTGTTCTCAATGCCTTGTTTTTCATTATTGGCCCGCTTGGGAGTTCCACCACGGAGAGGTTTTTCGTTGTATCCATAGCATCCAAATGCGTGCAAATTATGGGAATATCAGGGCAGTTTTGGGTTGGATGACCCTGTTCTTCACAAACAGCGCAAGGCGGGATCTGTTGAGGTTCAGCGGTAGCTTTCGTGTTTTTTCCCCTGACCCTTTTTGGGTGGGGCGGTGCGGGTTCGGTGGTTGGTTTTTGCAGGCCGGGTGGAGGATGAGATTCGACCGCAATGGGTTGCACGGGGGTTAAGACTACCTGGGGCATTGGAGGTTGGGCCGGTGGATCAAGGTACCACATGGGAATTACCAATGTAAAATTGGGTAAGTTTAAGGTAGCCATTACTGGCTTACTCATGACACCAAGTGGGGGAAAGAGGAAGGGAATTTTTTGGACTGGGGAGGAGCCCAGATAACTCCTTGATGGTTGCATGTGGGGATGAGGTTGTGGTGGAGGTTGCGCATAATGTTGTGGCTATGGATGATGTTGCGACTGCTGATGATGCTGCGAATGTTGATGGTGTTGCTTTTGTGGATGGTGTTGTGGTTGCGATTGGGGCTGCAGTTGCGGTTTATGTTTGGGTGCCACAGTGCTGGATGAGAGCATACACAAATCTATAGTCTCATTTGGTGTCAACGATGGTGACACTAAGGGGAAAGAAGTTGTCATGATGGTATCGGCAGACAACCTAGGGCCCACATTCAGCAATGGGGAGGCTGGTATCTTGCCAACGATGGTGTTGATCGTAGGGATAACATTTGCGGGTGCGGTTAGGCCTTACGGATCAATGGTGTTGATCGTAGGGATAACGTTGGTGGGTGTTGTTAACCCTTGCGGATCGTGATAATTCAGTTGGTCAACCGTCACGATTTTCCATTTGTGAGGGAACATCATGAGACGAAAAACAGTTGATTCTATGACTCTCATGGCGTACATATAAATTCTTCCGAGGAGAAGGTTATAGTCCAACTGAGAATTTACAACCTCTACGTCAATCAGTACTATTTTCTCGGCTAATGTGATGGGGACATGAGGGAGGATTCCTTGGGCTTTAGTGGGGTGGCCATCATAAGTCTGCAGAGTAGTAGAGGATAGATGCAGAATTGGGGATCCAAGCTTCTGCCAGACTAAGGTAGACATAATGCACGTGGATTCCCCCTCGTCCACTATGCACTGATGCACGACCAAATTCCGGATGGAAACCAGGATTTGGAAGACAATGGTTGATGGCATCCATGGTTCTCCATTCTCTATGTCGAATGTGATCAACTTGGAATCGGAGGGGTCTACAGCCCGAGGGCGGCTAATAAGGCCTTTCATTGCATTGGGAAAGTTTTGAGTACCTCGAGAGCAGACATGGCCGTAGGTGTTTGGGCCAAATCATCCACGATGTTGTAGCTTACAACAACTCTAGTCATGACATTGTTGGCCACCCGCCGTATGGGGGGGTGTGGAGGAAAAGGGGGTAAATGAAGAGGTGCATTAGTTGTTTTGGACGTAGATTCCGCTGATGGGTCAGCGGGTTTGGTGTTAGTTCCGTACTGATTTTGTCTGGTTTGTAAATTGACCTCTTCAATTGTCATGGCTAGCAGGTGGTGAACACCTATTTCTGTTGTCAGAGGTGCCCCCGGGGCGTTGGGATTGGGATGGGGAGCGGGTGTAGTTGCTACCAGTCCTTGGACTAACAACGTGTTTTGGAGGACCATGGGTGGAGTCCCTAGTGGTGCCAGCTTGGGTTGAGCTGGGGCTACCATATTGGTGGCATGCTGAACTTCGTTGTGAATGGCTTGCTTGGCATGACCCATGAAGGGTAATTCGTGTGTATAGTGCTCGTAGACCTCACACAACTTGCATGGCTGATTTGTGCGCAACGGAGCGTTGCGTCTAGGTGCATTTGGTTGCTGAGGATTTTGGGTTGGCATGTTTGCCCCGACATTGTTGGGAGGGTTTGGTTGTTGACCGCCTCCCTACAGTTGATTATTTCCTTGGTTCTAGGATCGGTTAATTCTGGCTTTCCCTTGTGGTTATTGGGGGTTGGATGGTTGGGACGGTTTTGCTGTGCAAACACTTGTCCTAAATTTGTCAGCAGAGTGGGGGTGGGGGCTTGAGCGGCTTGCACAGGTGGTGCATAGTAGAGTTGGGGGGNGGGCATTTGTCCTGCATAGTTTTGTGTCGACCAAGCTAATGCTTGGGCCTACTGCTGCAGCGCAGGTTGTGCATAAGAAGTTGTAGCTTCGAACTGGTACATCATTCTTGCATAATCCAGAGTTTGGTTTGGAACGGCAACACTGGGGGTGTTTCATGGTTGCGGTGGTATTGCAGGTGGTGTCGGGCGGTGTTGTGGTTGGTGGGGAACATAACCTATGACATCATCTACGGCATGGGATGCCCCCAGTGCATCCTGGTAGGAGGTGCCTGCACAGGGAGCATCTGGAATGACAGTGTAAAGGTATCCAGACTGTGTGTAGATGAGGTCAAATTGTTGGGCCTTCAAGATGGCCTCTTCCTCTATTTGGGGATGTTCGGATGCGACGTCCTTGGCTATAGGTGGTAGCAAGGTTTTCAAGAACCAATCCAGGAAGATCCTGTCATCAAGCTTGATATTGCACATGCTGCGATGTCGCCTCCACTCGTGGATGTGTTCAGTGATGTGGGTCGCAGTGTTCTGGTGGCAAGATAGCAAGATTTCCACTCCATCATATCTGACAGGGAGTTGGAAATATTGCAGGAACATAAAGGCCAAGCAGTTGAAGTCTGGGTACTTGGCTTGTGGTAACTCAATGTACCACTTGGCTGCAGCACCTTGTTGAGGCCTGGAAATTCGCAGGCAACAATAGCAAGGGATTCTCCCCAGTCAACGTTCCCAACTAGCCCATGACTGTTTGGTGTAGGGAATCCGTCTGGTTTGCGGTCCGGCTACCGTAGGTCAAGTAACAAAAACAAAAGGTTTTACCGGTTACAGCCTGGTCCACCGTATATTTTTGTATTTTTTGACTTAAGTATGATATGCATATGCCTAATTAACCATGCAGGATGATAAGGATGCAAGGAGCAGTCACAATGTGATGCGCAGGTTATTACCTCTCGTCTTAGAACTCACAAGCATCTAAATCACATATGCAGCAATAAAATAAAACTAACTATCTATCTATCTATCCCCGGGGATCAAACTGTAACTTAATTATGAGTAATGTGTATTGTACATGCAATATAAAGAGAAATTACAGTTAGTTGATATTTCTTCCCACAATGCATGAACGATTAAAGATATTTAGACAATTAGATAGCCAATTGTTTTATGAATAGCATACATTACTCATGGTGGTAATCCCACAGAATAAACTAGAAATCATTCAAACAAGAACATAGGCTCTTAGAGTTAGAACGATCTCATAGTTAATGGACACAAAGCTGGAAAAAACAAAATAGTTCATCTTTCTGCAATCCACAGCATAACATTTGAGAGTCCCACCACTCTTTCCCCAACAGGCAAACAATGATTCTTCATTGCAAAAAAAAAGTAGTTCTTCTTACAATATCGCTTTTCATGTCCAACTCTGGGAAAAAGCCCTCTATTCCTTCTAAGCCTTCTACATTTATACAAAAAGGGCGAGACTGTTGGGCTACCCAAAGTAACCTTTGGGCTTTCCAACTCTTCACCTCCAATGTTTCACTTTTCTCAAATGTTTTTTACAAAATCGTTACAAATTACAAAAGTGACCAATCCTTTACAAGGAGGGTCCCACTTGGGTGTCCAGAAAATTCTTCCATGC
Source organism: Pseudotsuga menziesii (assembly GCA_001517045.1). Taxonomy (NCBI): domain Eukaryota; kingdom Viridiplantae; phylum Streptophyta; class Pinopsida; order Pinales; family Pinaceae; genus Pseudotsuga; species Pseudotsuga menziesii. The sequence continues at coordinate 30,817 of LPNX010874709.1, forward strand.
CAAAGCTTCAAAGGCGATGCCTTCAAAGGCACAAGGTTCCAGAAACTGAATGTTGATCTCAAACTTCGCATCCTAGTTGTTTATAGCCTCAATTCTGGCTATGCTCAACTGAAGCTAATCCTCCAAAAGCTGCACACTGATCGCTGAATGATCTACTTCACTTCTCAAGATCTGATCATCCAGGGCTTTAATATGTTGTACTTTCGCTTCCTCCTCCTGATATCTCTTCTGTAACATCTCCACAAATGAGTTGTGGTCCGAGAAAACATCAAGCCTCTGTTCAGCCTTTGTTTGGCACCGATTGTAGGTAATAAGGAGCCTTCTGAAGAACTCTGTGCAGGCTCCTTTTGTCTTTTTAACTACCTTTTTGAAATCCTCTGCGGTGTTTATAGCAAATTCTAATAAGTCATAATCCCGCTTGAGGGCCTGTTGATCCTTTGATGGCAGCTCTGCTGGAGTTTCTTCATTATTTTTCAGCCTTGCCATTCTTGCAGTCAGGACTTCAAGGACGTCCTGAGATCTATCAACAAAGTAAGAGGAGGTTTCCAAGATTTCCTATAATCGTCCATCTACCTACAGAACTTTACATCTCTCCTCTTCTATGGTAGTCTGCAACTGCAGCATCTTGGCCTTTTGGGCCAGCACATGCTCCTTGAAGGGTTGTAGATTGACATGCTGCTCTCTTACTTCTTCTAGAGCAGTTTTTAGAGAAGTGACCTGCTCTTGAAGCTTCTTTTCCTGTTCTTGGGCGTGCGTCTCACTAGCCTCCAAGATGATATTTTGCTGATCTAAATATTCTACCTTTCCCAGCAGCTGTTCCTTTTCCATCTTTAGCTCTTGATATTCTTTTTGCACTTTCTCCAGGCATTCTTGTGCAGCTTCACTAGCTTGTCTCTCTGCTTGGAGGAGTTGCAATTCATCTTTTGAGGAAGTCATCTCCCTTTTCATGTCCTCATATTTCCTCTTTAGCCTATTGCTTTCCTCTCTCTCCCTTCTCAATGTGTCTTTCAGTTGAGCAGAGGACTTCTTGGATTGCTCCAAGTCTGTCATAATTTTGTCCACATTATCTTTCGAGGCTTGAATCAGTGCAGCTCCGACTCTAATGGTGAATCTTGGATCTTGGTCTGTTCCAAACACAACAGGCGTATCCGTTATCATTTTCCTGGGCAGACTTCCAGTTTCAACCTTCCTTTCTGTTTTCTTCACTATCCTCTTCGTCGCCCTGTCATAGAAAACAATATTGAAATCAGGGATCTCTTCCCCTTTTTTCTGTACAAAGGGGACCAACTTTAGTGTAGGCACTGCAGATTGTCCAGATGTGCTGGAATCAGGTACTTCTGGGTCTTGAATCTCGGGTTTCTCCATGTCCTGGGTCTGCCCTCCAGCTGTGTCAAAGGCTGACTATTCTGTCTGTGTCTGTGTCAGCTTTAGCCTCTCTGCCTCTTGTTTCTGTAGCTCCTCATCAAGCTTCTTTTTCTTTTCTTCTTCTTCTTTCCTTGCATCTTCCTCAGCTCTTACGGCTACCTCTTGCGCAGCTTTTCTTTTCTCTTCTTCTTCTCCCTGCAACCAACCTGCAGCTTCTTATGCCAACCTTTGGGCTTCCTCATTTCTATTCTTGGCTTCTTCCTCAGCTTTTGCTTGTTCATCTCCCTTCCCACCTTTGATGATTATCTTCTTCTTGAACCTTCTCCTCAAGGCTATCATATTCAATGCACTTCGGAAGACTGATTCTTCCCTATCCCAATGGTGGGTATACTCAAAATGTACGTTGTTTTCTTTACAATGTTCAACTACTTTACCGCGAGAGTCACTTCTATGGAAAGGCATCTCGCCAAAATGAAACCTTTCCAACTCTTCTACAAATTCATCAGCTTTCTTCACTCTGGTGAACCTGTAACCTCCTAACTTGAAGGGCAAAGGAGGATAGGCGGCCTTCTTATGCTCAAACAAGAATCACCCTATGCCATCCAAGAAGACTTGCCTAACAGCCTCCTTGTGAATGATGTAGTCAGTGGCGTATTTGGGAAGTAGGGAAGGTGCTCTTGAACCTCCAAACATCCTAAAGTAAAGGCCATCCTCAGTCAGATAGTAGTTTGCATATTCTTCCATTACTTGCAGTGCCTCCTCTGACATGCAATCACACTCTTTCAAGAAAATGAGCGTATACAGTGGCATGATGAAGTGTTCACAGACTTCTCGATAATGGCTGTGGTACTTGTGCACCCACAGTGGTTTATATGCAGAATAGACAGGCATTCTTTCCCTATCCCAGATGCACCTGAGGTCGGGGAAAGGCTGATTGCACAATATACAATCGACAAGTATGGAGCTCATAAAGAATTCAGACCTTTTTTGGGATACTCCACCCAAGGCTGAGGCCAAGCAGGCAGAGAGACTGTTTGATACAATGTTGGCCCAGTTGAAAATGGTCCCCTGGGTTGCAACATAAAAAATGATTGGCATCCATTCCAATTTGAAGAACCTTCCATGAGCTCTTCCAAAAATCCTGTTGAGCATTAAAGCTATGAACCTGTATGGGGCCCTTAAGCTTGTTGTATCATACTCTCTCGTAGCCCTGGTTCTGAAATGCTTTCCTGATAGCAGCATTCTTTTAAGGGTTTCTACAAGGTCCATTCTAATGTTATTCAACCAATCATCAGACAGAAATATTTGCGCTTCTGGCAGGTGGTAGGCCAAAGCTACATATCCTGGGCTATATGCAGCATAGCCCTGTTTTTCAACATTCTCCAGGATCATCGTTGTTACATCTTCTCGGGGGAGAATCCAACCAATTACTTCAGAGCATGGGAAAATCTCTGGTCTGGTGGCAATCTTCATCAGTGAATATCTCTCGATATTGGCATATATGCCCTCTTCTTCCAGGCCCATATCCGGGACATCCCGACGTGTGATCAGCCTGTAAATCTCTCCCCATTGGTACTCAGGCTCCACACTAGATATACACTTGGTGTCTTTGTATATGTATTATATTTTGGTAATGACTTCCATTTCGGGCTCCTCCTCGACCACAGGGGCCTTCTTCTTTTTCCTTTTTGACATTGTGAGTTCAAAATATTCCTACCATATATGAAATTGTAAACATTAAGCCATTTCCAGAGAATTTGCAACATTGAGACATCAGAATGCATTATTTCACTTCATTTATGTTTAACATGACAGAAGTAATTAAATGAAGCAAATATGTGCATGCATATGAGCTGAAATGGCTTAACTAACAGAATTCTGGTGAGAAATGACATCTACATTAAAATGAAGAAAATCTGGGCTTGTTGTGGGTGCCATAACTATCGCGTTGCATGGAAAAATAGAGGAAATTATGCCAGTTTCTATGGTGCGCTTTCATAAAAGAAAACCGCATGTGCAATCTATTGTTCACATGAAACGCTGCGCGGTGCTATGCAGTAATAAAATATTCAAGCTTTCGACGATGCGTCTTTAAGAAACAAACTATTGTCTTCGCAAAACTGTGGTTAAAACTGATACGCTGCGGCGCTATATAACCACTACCCGACTTGGGATCGAAACCGGCCGCGAACAGGTCGCGCGGAACAACATGGCGAAATACGGCTGGGGTTTAAAGGATGCGGGTAGCACAAAACGGGACAAACAATCCAAGCCCTACAGGGAGAGGCCATGGAAAACCTACTCCTACCCAAAACATCATCACACAGGGTGGATTGGTGAAGACAGCTTAACGGCCGTCTGCACCAAACCCCCTCATTCACTAAGCGCAGGGTGGTGTAACAACGACGGTGGGGAAAAACTACTCTGCGTGTCAAAATTTCCCCCCACGGACAGCTATGCTACAAAATCCACAATATATAGGAGCATAACTAATGGGCCAAGGGAAAACGTTCGCACCCAAAAACCTAACCGTGGGGAAAAATCACCAAACGCCCAAATGGAATGGGATAATGCAATAGAAGCCTACCCGGCACTGCTGCGTAATCGATGGGAAGAAATGGCAGTCAAGCCACCACAGTTGAGCCACCTGGACACGGGTACCGACAACAGGGGTCCGACCAAGCTCGAGCAGACGACAACACACGATAATGACAGCTTGCGACAGTCGAAACGGCAATAGAATAATAACACACATAAGCCCGACCCCATACCTATATATAGTCAACATGCGCGGAGGGTAAAATATAAAATCGGACGGTGGAAGCCAAATAGATCGGAATTCGAAAGCGTAATCCCTTCCGCAACGTCGGGTGGCCAAATCACTAAGCCATCCATGGAGACGTACGCAGCGGAACCTCGGAAGACTGATCGTCGGGACATCGGAGCGATAGCGGGAAAGGGAGCCGCAACGGCAGAGACACAAAGGATAACCCTTCCGCAGTGCCAAATCCGAATTGGAAGTGAAAACACTAAAGATCAGAAAGGGTAGCGCTTTCAGCAGCCGCAAAGGCGGAGTCACAAAGGGTGCGACCTTCCGCAACTTCGGGGTTTAAAATGACTAAACGACCGGAAAAGATAGAGTTTTCCACAGCCACAACGGTGGAAACCCCATAACTCAAGGATCGACGAAAGTAACAAAGAGGGGCCGCAAAAACAAAACAGTAATCGAGAGAGATCACAATTTGCCGTCCACAACGACGGAGAAAGTATTAATAAATTGCGCCGATGTAAAAACCAAAGTCAGTCGATTGAAACAAATGCATCGGAGAAAACGTAGAAGCCAAGACTTGTTATTTTGCCGCAACGGCGGGAGCATCAACCAAATCAACTTCCGATTCAAACAAGCTGAGAATGTATCCAAAGGAAACAATCAAGTTTGATCAAACAATGGATTGTTTCAAGCATAGAGGAAAATCTAAAACAAATGGTAGATCAATCCAAGCATTAGAAATATTTCTAGAAAATCATTAGATCAAATCGAAGAAGAAAATCAAACTAATCCAAGCAAAGGAGGGTCCCAATTTTTTTTGGAATTTTGGGAAAATGTTGCAGCTGCAACACACCTGTGAGGGTGCGTTGGAACAGTTTGAGTCTGATCAAATCATCTACAATGCTATTTGAGGAGCACCATAGGTGGAAAGCCATGATATGGTTTTGGGGGCATTCCCCTACCTTCCCTTCAAACTTGGCGATGTCTGAGGGGAGTTTAGTTGGCATGGGAGGCCAAAAGGTTTGATGGTAGATGGGGTCATTTGTTAACCTATCCAAGTCAGGAAGGTTGAGGTGTGCCATGAAAGGAAGGTTTTACCCAAGGTTGATGTGTGATGGGGCAGCAATGGTGGTGGGGTTTGCAAGGACATGATGCACCTACACGACTGGGGGTACTTGTGGCACAGTTGTGGACGGGCCACTGCCCCCAGGTGTGGTAAACGGAACCGTGTGAGTGGAAGGGACACTACCCCCATGTGTGACAGGTGGGACAGTGTGAGCGGATGTACCACTGTCCCCATGTATGGGTGGAGGCAGCTGAATTATGACAATTTGCATGATAGTGCTGGTACCTCTAGCAGGGGTGTTGGTGTTGGTGTGGGGTATGGACATGGGTCCACTGCCAATCACCAAGCCGAAAAATGGATCTGGTTTTGCACCATCCATGGAGCTAGATGGTGCAGTATGTAGATATGGCTCAGATTAGTATGATTATGAGTATGAATCAAAGGTTGTGTGTCCTTCTGATGGTGTAGAGGGTCGTCGAGAATGGTCTTGACGGTGTTGGTTCAAGGACCCAAACTGTGGTGGATCACCTCTCATGCGTGAGGAAGAACGTGGGGGATCAATTGTGTCTGGTTGGTCTGTCAAATGGTGAAATATGGTAATGACATTTTGGATCCCAGTTTTAATGTCTTCCTATTGAATTTCAGGTGGTCACTCGGGCACCAAGACTGCCGGGAGACAATGCTTGGATTTTTCCTCATGGGAGTGCTAGTCAATCGGTGGGGGTTGTTGCCAGTTTCGCTTGGCAATTCCTCTCAGCAGCCAGCTACTTTGGGGTTCTCGTGGTACTCCTCATAATGAGTTTCTGGACTGAGCCTAAGTACTTCCCACGGTTAAGGAAGTCAGGGACTTATGTCCTCAAAGACTGTAAAAGTTTGAATTAGTGTAAATTATAAATTTTAATGGCTAGCTCAGCGTCATGAACTGAGTTTGGTTGTTTTATGTGGTATAGTTTGTGTGCATGGCGTTTGTATTTATGTTACCTTTGGTGGTTGATTATATGGTTTATGAATATTTCTCAAAGAGTGTTTGGTTTATTGCAGAATTCATAACTTGGGTAAATTGTTGATGAAAGCAGTATATTGTAAAAAAAAATTAAACACATGTCATACCTGAATCTGAACTGTGGTAGCCTAACTAAGTGACTGCCTTGCACCTGTATTTCTCTTCAACCAGGAAAGAGTGTTGGGATCTCAACACAATGGGACTAATCCCATCCGTAGATCCTCAGGTTACTCTCCGGATGCAAGGTCGGTCAACAGGGAGGACGCGAACGCCATGAAACCCCAACGGTCTCCACCCCCTCTACCTTCCAAGTCACTCATTTTTAGCGGTTTTGGAAAATTACATATGAAGTGCCTATTACTATACGATCTTCACCCTTCGTCTTATCCCATAATACCTTGAAGGGTGATGACTGGGTAGAGGAGGAAGGGCTAGGCAAGATATCAATTTCCAATTAAAAACAGAAACCTAACCTATAGTAATTTTGTTCAAGCTTTAATCAAATTCTTTAAACCGTTAACCATTTGTTTTAACAGTGATTTACACAGACTGAAATGAAATAAAAACAGATTGATGGACAGAGGCGGCTGAGCCGCACTGACAGTCCAAATAACTTAAAAATCTGAATCAGAGAGATAGATCGCTCTTTTCGGGGGAAATGTGGCGAGGGGGTCGCCAAATTTTCCCCAAATCAGGGGAGGGGGTCGCTCAAACACTGCAGATAGGAGCGATCTGCTTTCTGGTAGGAAGTCGCACCTTTCAGGCCTGAATGAGCGACCTGGTCTCACCTTTCAGCCCGATAAGAGTGACCTGGTTCGAAAGATGAAATTTTTTTAAGCCTGAGCCAGGACCGGCCGACAATAACTTGTACTATGGCCAAATGGGCTCGGTTTGGCCTTAAGGAGGCTCGGCTATGAATTAAAATGCATAAAAAGACAGATTTAATCTAGATTTGAAATAAAACTAAACTAGGGCAAATAAAACTGAAACACATAAATTAAATCCAGGGATCTTGTGGGATCGACCTGGTATGGTCGTCGGTTATGTAGTAGGGCTTTCGCCCTTGCTACAGGCAGGAACAGCTCCCTTCCATCTATATGATGAAAGGGTAGGGTTCCTGTGAGGATGGAATGAAAAAGAAAGAAACCATATTATGGCCAAGCTTCAAAACCCTACATAAAATTGTTAGCAAACAAAAGAGCTGCAAGAAATCAAAAGAAACCTGCAACAAAACATGAGTAACAAACCTGCAAGCAAAAATATGTTACAAAAACTATAAGAAAAATGACAGAAAACAAATATTATACCTTCTCTGGGTGGAAATGGGCCACCATGCCCTAGCTTTGGAAGCACCTCTCAAATGGAATGGGAGCTTTGGCTCTATGGAGGAATGGAGGAGAGGTAGAGTGAATGACTTGAGAGGCAAAGGGTCTCAAGGCACTCACATGAGCAGCATAACGATAGGGAGATGAGAAGTGATTTGAGAGTGACCCCCAGCCCTCTATTTATACTTTTTCTTGATATTTTTAGGGTTTTAAGCCCCTATTTGGGGCTTTATCCCCTTTCGCCCAATTCCTAGCTCCTTCGGGGGTTTTAAGCTCCTTTGAGGGGTTTTAGCCCCTTTTTGGAGGTTTTAGCCCCTATGAGAGCTATTTTGGCTCTTTTTAGGGTTTTTAAAGCCCTTTTTCATATTTTTGAGCCTTTTTTAGCGTGTGGGGGTCAAATGAGGGTCGTGTATGGATGTCCTTAGGTGGGGTAGGTCATGTAGAGCTCATTGAGGGATTTTTTGGGTTAACACTATTGATTGATGGATTGGGTTTATATCTAAAGAGTTTGTATATGGTTTCCAATGTAGGTCCACCACTCACATCTATCATCAAAGTTTACAAATAACATTTGTAGAGAAAAAGACTCAAAATTTACGCTAATATAATTTGCACCTCAACCATGGAAAGTGGATTTTTAAAAGTATTACCACACTTGTAGAGCATGAAATCCAAGTTCTTCCCCCTAGCTGATTTCTAAGCATCTAAGACACTTGCTCATGTCCTTGTTTTTGAACCCTTAATTTGCAATTCTAATGTCTAATTCTATAGGAGAAACATTTACCAATAATTTCCACTCCCCTAATTAACACATGTTAACTTCATTGTTTATCTTCTAGTCGAAATTGAAAATTTATGAGTGAAATTATATCAATTTCCACAAACAACCAAACAAGGTCAACGAGATTTGAATGTACAACAAGCAATAATAGAAAAATTAAAATGACATAGTAGCAAATAAAAGTGGGGTTGAACATAGATGGATAAAACCTTGATATTACAAGACAATTATATAGTTTTATGTTTATAATGGTGGTATCATCTTATGATGGCATGTGGTAGCATACAATTGTTTACTAGTTATGATGCTATTATGGATATGATGGTGTATGATATGTTGACTCTTTAACCACTTTCATAAGCTAGTAAATATGAATGCATTTTTACAAATTTTATAACATAATTACACATGAAAGTATCAACCTTATTTATGAGTAGTATGGCATTAAAAAGTTGTAACATTAAACTAAATAAAGAAGAAATTAACTACATCACATGACATCAACATGCATAATAGACACCATGATTTTTACCCTAGGAAAACCCTCTCTCCTCTTGAGAGAAAAACCCAATAACCTTTCTTATGATAGATTCATTAATAGAAGAACAATTATACATAAAGTGACCATGAACATCAAACCCTTCTCATGCATAAGCGTAAATAAAATTAGAGAGACCAACTACTTATCTTTTTGTAAGCGTAGGAAACCTGCGTGGATTTATTAAGCCAACGTTTCGGACTTCATATAGTTGAGTCCATCCTCAGGACGATCTCTCAATCTAGGAGATTGGGATGATGAATTTAAAGATCTTCTCTTTATGTAGCATAAATATATATTAGTCACCCCATGTTTAAGATAGTATGGTTGGCTCTTTTTGGGGGATATTATAATTTTTTAATATGTAATTCCTTTTTATTTGGTTAACGAATTGTGGAGACCCACAATTAGCCAGATAAAAAGGAATTACCGATTAAAAAATTAGAATCTCCCCCAAAAAGAGCCGACCATACTATCTTAAACATGGGGTGACTAATCTATATTTATGCTACATAAAGAGAAGATATTTAAATTCATCATCCCAATCTCCTGGATTGCGAGATCGCCCTGAGGATGGACTCAACTAGATGAAGTCCGAAACGTTGGCTTAATAAATCCACACGGGTTTCCTACACTTACAAATCAATCACCTGTGATGAACTCTCTCATCTCTACTTATCTTTTCAATCGATGTAAGCCCTATACAAAATGACATCAGCCTTGATGCTAATGTCAACCCTAAGTTGATATGATGATAGCCTTGTTAGTATGAAGTGAGAGCAAGATTTTCCTGAGAGTTGTTTGTGAGTGCCCAAATCCACTGTAAGGCTTCTATAGTACAACATAAAACTCTGAAGCCTCCAATCTGTTGAGCTGAAGGACTGTGGGGTCCACTGCATGTTGTTGTGGCCTCAATCTTCCTAAAAAAATACCAATCCACTCTGTTAGAGGCCTAATCTAATGATTTGGGAGGTTTATAGGGTCACGATTTGCTATAGTGGCATTGATAAGCATGTTACAGCTTGTTGTCAGCTTTCTTAGGCCTAATCCAAACCCTCTTAGGATTTATCCAACCCCATGCTACCTATGGTAGCCCTGATCCAGCCCTGCTAGGGCCTTTTTACTTTGTCGCCAGCCCTTTCATACCCACTAGGGTATGTTTCTTCTATTCGTTTCCCTGTTAAGGCTCAAACACACATTCGGCAGCCCTATTAAAGCTGATACAAAGACTCGATGGTCCTATAAGGGATAGTTCAGACCCTTGGTGACTTATTCGTGACCTCACTAAGGTCTGTTCTCTTGGCCAAATCCTATAAAAACCCCTTAATGGATAATTCCTCCTGTCGCCATCCCTAAAGGTTATACCGTGAGCCCTTTAGGGCCTTATTTCTATGCACAGACCTCAATCATGTTCATGGCTACCTTTAAATTTGTTTGATCTTACTTCTAACATCCCCTAGGACTTTCAATTTCCTTCATACACGAATAGGACCTCCAACATTGAAGAGAGAAAGACCAGTCCAACTTGGAACCCCACACGAATTCTTCTTGACTGAGATGGAGATCACAAGTAGCTAAAAAAATACCCCAAGAATGAATTCTAGGACAAAGATAATAATAGAAAATAATGATGATTGATCTCTTGAGAGGGTTCTTTATTTATATCTCATCATTGATTAAATACAAGGGTAACTTCCATAAGTCAAGGAGTCAACAAATAATATAAGATACATCAGATGGGGATTTTTAATTTCATTGTGGACTTTTAACCAACACTTCTTGAGTAAGTCACCTTTTTACAAATCCTTAGCCCCTTCTCTTGGTCTCCATGGTCCACACGTGCCAACTCAAGTATACCATCATATGTAAGGAATATTATTCTTTGATTGTCTTAGAAGCAACATTAAAATCTCCTCTTCTAATTTCTAATGAAGTCTTATACAAAACCATCTTGGTCTAAACTCTATCCCCTCTTAGTCTTCATGGTCCACATGAGCCCTAGAACCCTTAGGGTTTTTCATTAAGTACTTTACATTGGGTCATATTTCCTTTTCAATGGTTAACTTGTCTTCTGAACCTTCATAAGAAAGGTCTTCTCATGTTGATGTAGTCTCCACCTGGAGGAGAACAATTGACATCAAAATCCTAGTCCCTGACTAGGTTCTCATCCTCAGGATGATGCCAATCTCCTCGAGAATGGCTCTCGATGTTGCCCAGAAATCAACATGATAATGTCATGTTCTCATAATTGTATGTGGTATCATGCAACTCCTTCTTATTCATGATGGTGATGTTATGTTTCATGATGGAATGTGGTAGCATGTGGTTCCTTGATACTTGTGATGATGTTATGTTCCCATAATGACATGTGGTATCATGTGGTTCCTTGATCTTCATGATGAGTATGTTATACTCTCATGGTGGCATGTGGTAGCATGTGGATCCTTGATATTCATGTTGATGATATATGTTCTCTAATGTTATTATTATAATTAATTATTTGATGACATGAGGTGAGATGAAGCTTGAAAGAAAATCCACCTTATCCTGGAGGGTCGGTTCATTCAGTGATCCCATGGGAGCCCATAACCACGAAGGATAATTTATACAAGTAATACCTTATGGGTTGGGGACAAACTCAATCAATAAACCTATGCCAACGATTCTTTTACTTTATACAAATTATCAAAATCCCGCGACTTGAGGATTTTTCAGTGGGGTGAGGCATATTAAGGACTTCTCATGACTAGGGTCAGTGCATGATGGGTGCATAGGAAGGGAGTATAGGATATCCTTTTGAGATTCATAGGGTACAGTATTCCCCATGTCGGGGCTAGTATAACAGTAACCAGATGCCACAAATTCCCGATGAAGCCCAAATTTCAGTTAATTTTGACGAGTTCACAAATTTACCAAAATTTGGGAGGGTGGCTAAGCCACAAAATTCTGAGGGAACTTTTGATGTCTACTCTATGATCCACAGATAGGTTGCAGTAGAGGGCCCATGCCATAGAAAGCAGTACCATCTAGATAATTAGGGGTGTTCGGAGGTTGATCGGATGGTATGATTTTGGGTGAGGGTGCATGGGGGTGGAAGTAAATCACGTGAACGTATAGGTTTGATACATGATTGTATAAATAGAATTAATGCACATTTGCGTGAATTGATTGATGTATAATTGTGTCACTTGATTGCATATTAGAAATTCAGTAAGAGTAATCAATCATGTAGTTAAAGGGGATGATATAATTGTGACAGTGTAGGTACAAGAATCACCTGTGATGTCCACACGAGTAACCCTCACCCCCACACAATAGTACTAGTTATCTACATCCATATTGTATGATGGTTGTGCATATTGCGTGATGTTGTGAATGTCTTGCATGGAGATAAGATCAAATGGGGATAATGCAACTTCAGGATGAAGTTTCCTGAAGGTGGGGTGTATGTAATGCCCCATATAGTAAGTTATATTGTAATTGTAGGCCCATAATAATAATATATACAAAATAAGTGCATAATAAGTGAATATTCTCTAATGTGGTTAAGTACATGGATGACAAGTGGAGTGAAGCCATCCATGCAAATAAAAGTGTTATTTATGGAGAGGGAAAAGGGGACTTAAGGGCCCTATTTCCTCTTTTTTTGCTAGGGGTTGGTTAATGGTGGGATGAGGATTTCTTACTAGTGTGGGGGGGATCTACAGGAGAATAACATTTCTAATATAAGCAAGTTGATTTTGAGTACGTATTGGTCTGGCATAATTTTACGGATTGAGGACTCGGGGGCTCTTAGTCATGGACTAGGGGGTAGGTTGGGTGGAGAGTTGTCCCCGCACTTTGTTTCCCTTCGATGTCACTATGTTTTCGGTATGGGCCTTTTATACACTCTTGTAAGTCAATATTTTCTTAATTTATATCCAATCATGTTTCTTTAACTTTCTTCTATTAAGGTACTTTTAGTAATATAAGTTATCTATAAATATATATGTGTTTTGTGTTGTATTCTGGAATCTAGATGCAATATTAGAACAAATTTTATCTAAATAGTCAGGGATAGAAAAATCTCCCAATCAATAAAGTTCTATTTTAAATATTTCATATAAATGGTTATAACCCAAAGCTCTTAAATCCAAACTCCTCAAATTTAGAAATGCAAAACAAATTTTATCTAAACAATCAATGCTAGAATCGTGGTAACTTCAAAAACTAGTTGTAGTCATGGACATACTCAAGGATCTCTCTAGCATATTTGAGAAAAGAACACAAACACTGCAAGGTGTGAAGGGTACGTTGGGGCACTCAACCCTTCATCTCCCTCAAATCTTAAAACATGGGTGCCAAATCAAAAAATATCAAGGGTACATTCTAGAACAATAGGAGGAGGGGCGAAGAGTATGTTGGGGCGCTTGGCCCTTCTGTTGGGGCACTTGGCCCTCCTGTTGGAGCACTATTTGTGTTAGATCAAAACCTGCAAGCATTAATCTCTACTACAATCGCCAAATTTAAGATCCACCGGGGGGTTATTAACCCATGTCGTGAAACACATGGGGAGCGTTGGACACAAATTCCAACAATATTCCCCCGAGCATTTCTCAAGTGAGTTTCAAACTCAACACTTTTCACTTTGATACCATTTGTTGGAGCAGGATTATCGTTAGATCAAAACCCGCAGGTGTTAATCTCCGTCGCAATCGTCAAAGTTAAGATCCACGAGAGGGAGTTAACCCATGTCATGAAATACATGGGGAGCAATGGACACAAATACCAACACCTTCATCTCCATTAACACTACAAACATGGTTTCCAAGCACACCAAGAAATTTAAGGACCCATTCTCTAACAACATGAGCGAGGATCATGCCATGGAGGAACTCTGAATGTATGAATGACGATGCATGCTCAAGTATAGTTAATCAAAATAAACTCACATAGTAATCGTATTCCAAATGGATGGTTAAAATTATCTAATAAATAGAGGGCGGGGATTGTTTTGAATATCATCTACTCAGCACTTTTCCCAATTAAAAACCACCTACAACATAATTTATCAAACTAGTCAAAATGTAATGTATTTATGTCGCAATTGGTTAAAAATAATTATTATTTTTTGTTGATATGTTTATATATATTATATAAATTGCCAAGGAAACTATGTAATGAATGAAAAATCTAGAAACAATGTTATGTTATTTCAATTATTTTGGTTTGAAGGCTCGTTACTTTATGCCAAAGGCTACATAATTTGGCCCAAATCCCAAGATCTTTGGAAGGCTTTAAATCATTTGAGACTTGAACCATGGTGGAGCTTGCATTAGCAACTTACTTTTTGTCAATCAAGCAAGTCATTATTGACCTAAAAAGGAGAAATAAGAGGGTGGGTTTTAATCCACGTATGTATGCATTGGTCACATGATCATTTAGTATAATCCCTCTAGGTACAACCAACCACTACCTCAAAGTGACCTCATGGCTCCAATAAAACACCCCACAAGAATTTAAAATTCCCAATGGTGAAAACTACTCCCTCCTCGATGGATCCAACCAATTTGAGCACATGAACGCACTCAAATCCAAAGAAGCTGGATATAATGGTGAGGAGTGAAGAATTTTCCACCAAAGGATTTGGATCTAATGGTAAGGAATGATGAGTATTTTACCATTGAGTAATATCTAATTTATGTGAAAACTTTTTCAGCGTCTTAAGGTAGCCATAGGTTCATGTAGAGGTAGTGATCAAACCTGTGAGGATTACATTATACTACCCACATGCACATAAGTGAATCAAAACCCACCATTTTCCTCTTTAAGATCAACAATTTCAATTTGTCAAACTATGATATATATATATAGAGAGAGAGAGAGAGAAGATGTATTAATACGTAGGTATAATTAATACTTAAACTTATAAGATATATGATACTCTTATAATATAAATTTTTTTAATACTTGAGAACTAGCAACCTCCCAAGGGTATACTCGATGGCCTCCAAGCAATATATACTAATAACTTGTGATTCAGCAGGGGCCGAGAAGTCCCAAATCCCACATACACCTCCTTAACAGTGAGCCTATATCCCAGGGGTCACCTACCCTTCAAGCCTTGTCACAACCGAACAATATGAGCTTCCATACCCCTCGTCAGTTTTGAACTTGTGACCTCACCAAAAATAACACATGTTCTTAACCATTAAGCCCACCCAAGTGCTCTACTCTTATAACATACTTATTAAATATATTATACAGATTTATTAAGACACTTATAGGATTGTGAGACAATTTCCATATATATCTTTTAATAGTGGAAGCACAAACAAAGAAAACTATAAAAATAGCATGGTGTGTGTAATAAGTCACCACTATGATGATGATTATGATGATTATGTTTCACATGATGGCATTACTAAATATACTTCTCTTAATTTGTCACCTACTTAAAATCCAATTTATTAGATTTTATAGAATATTGTTTATAGAGTTAGCTCTTTCCTAAACATTCATTACTACTCAACCATAAACAAATTTGTGAAATTATAAGGTGTTTGACATTCATGATGCACCATAAACAAATTTGTGAAATTATAAGGTGTTTGACATTCATGATGCACCATTAGCTATAGTAAATTATAAAACACTTGAGAAAAATGTTGTTTTGTAAAGATTTTGTTTTAATGTAAGAGTGGATTTTGTCTTATGATTTGGTTACATAGTGAATTTTATAATATAATTTGCTTTACATTCAAATTTTCTAATTATTTTAGAATATAATTGGCCTCACATTCAAATTTATAAATGAAAGTGAGGTTATTAAAATAATTTTAGTTTTCATTAACAATCACTTTACAAAAAGTTTAATAAACAATTAATTTTTAAATAACTAATATATTACAAATAGGATTTAAATCTCTCTAAGGTACATACTAATTTTTCATCTCAATTATGTATCATAAATTTAATTAATAATAAATTCATTAATCCTTATAGAAGATCAAATTAATTATATTAAGATATAGATTATATTCTTTGAAATGTAAAAAACTAATTATTAAAGGTTATGGTCCTATGTCTCAATTAGAGAAGAGTATTAATTATGGTCCTATGTCTCAATTAGAGAAGAGTATTAATATAAAATGAAATTTTAATATAAAAATATATCATTATAATAAATAAGAATTGTAATTGTTCCCCAGATTTGAGTGATGATGGGCAACTGGCATAGGGTTGAGATGACACAAATGAGGTGACGTGGAGGAGAAAGGAAGGGCCATCTGCCCACCTTGAAGATGGCCCAGGCATGTGAAGTTAAGGAAGAGCACCTAATGGCGTCCGCTCGCATTCATTGTTTGCGCGAGGGAGATCAGACTGGAATGATGAGGATGGAGAGGGATAATTGCTTTCCTTATGAACGAGTAATGACATTCAAACACCAGAATTCAGAATTTGTTTGGTTTTGTAAGGGTTTGGCTCTTCGAGGGTGTTAGGTGGTGATATGGTTTATCGCCAGTAGGGAATCTCGGTCTATTGCCATGGATCCAAGACAACGAGCTCACAATCATCATGGTGGTAGAAGTCGCAAGAAATATTATTTGAAGGAGACCTTCATGAGAGACATTCCACTCCACATTGGCCAAGAAATTGAAATGCTAGAGGATCAAATGTTGGAGCACGCAATTGAGGACTCTTTCGAAAAGCGTGCTTTGGTAACATTCGAAAATCGTCTCTGGGGACTCACAACTCTTCTAGGTATTTTGATTATGGAGAGAAATCTTATGAAAGACATCATCTAGAGGCACATACAGGATATGCAAGGGGACATCCATGACATGGACACCAAGTTGGACGTGCTAGCAAATTTCATCGACATACCTCTTATGTTGGAAGCATGGCTAGAGGGCACCAAATCCAACTCAGTCTCGCTCCCTACTCATGATAATTATAAGGTTTAATATGGCTCCAAGTATCTCTGAATATTAGTAGGAATGTGATAGTTTTACTGTAGTTTTGGTCTTTCAATTATGCAATCTTCACGTGTATAGTAATAGATGGGACAAAAGCTAGCTTACCAACAATATAGTAATTGGTTTGTTATGTTTAAATGTACGCTTATAACAATTGAACGAAAAAACCTTCTTGAAGATCTCCTTATGGGTTCTCCCTTGTTACAAGCCAGACTTATTTTTTGTAAATTTTGTATTCTAGTAATAATAAAAGAATCCTATAACTTATTTAAAAAAACAAAAAATGTAATCATTATAAATATTACATAAATAATAACAATAATAAATTAACAAATAATCATAATATACAATATCAATATTATTAACAATTTTATTATTTAAAATAAGAAATATGCTTTCACATCAACTTTAAAACTTAAACTTGTTTTATGGATACTTAATATCAAAAATTATTAACAATTTTAATATTTAAAATAAGAAATTTGCTCTTACACCAACTTTAAAACTTAAACTTGTTTTATGAATATTTAAACTTGCTTTTATGAATAGACCAAATTTAAATATAAATAATGCTTTTATAAATAACATATATTTCATATTTGCTTAAAAAATCATATGTACTTAAAAAAACAAATATACAATAGAACTTTAAAGATTGTCCATGTTTTATATATATAAGTATATTTAATAATAAATTTTATATAAAATAATTTAAATATTTGTATATTCAACCAAATATTTATATTATTTTGTTTTAAAATTATTTATTTTTCAAATTTTATTATTTAAAATATTCAAAAGAAACTATCACATTACTTTTCAAAGTCAAAAGCAACTTGATGAACGCATAGCAATGATACTCCCCATTAAAATTCAAGTCTCTCTCACCAACAATAATGTACTTCAATTTGCCGTGTTATAAGAGTATTAGTTTTGGTGAATTTACTCGATATAGACAATAACTTTACTTGTTGCATTAATAGTGGGTGTATTTCAATGTACGTTGATGACATTGTTGTCTTATTTGTCTCATAAACTATTTATAATTTTTTTTCATATATAAAAGACAATTTTATATATTAAAAAAGTTATGTCATAAATATAATTTTAATAGTAGTCTCCCCAATATACTATATATCAGTTTATATAGGTATCTGATCTTCATGGATCCAAATTCTATGCATTGGCTGTGTATAATCTTCGTTTAATTCTATTAAAATACAAAAAAAGATGAGCTCAAGGTCATCTAACTCAAGCTTGTTAAGCAGCCATACAAAGATATACAGAAAGCTTAAGAGACTCGATTCTAATCTTAAATCCCCATGAAAGAGTTCTCATTCAGTATGCCCACTCGTCGCTCCAATCGTCTGCTTGGAAAGTCGATCAGCCTCCGTATTGTACTCCTGGTAGATATGGTTGAAGGAAATCTGTTGAAAAAGGCCAATGAGATCCTTGACCCATCGAATCTAGTGAGACAGCTCAATAATATGCAAGAAATGAGCAGTATTTCCCCAGTCCACAATAACTTTCGAATCACCCAAAATCGAAAGTGAAAGAAAATATTTCTCATAGGCAAACCATAGCAAGCCCCAAATGGATAATAGTTCAGCCTTTGTGTTAGTGCCTCTGCAAATCCCCATCTGTAACATGTAGGAAAAGTCATGTTGAAGCTTTATCACCATCCCAGCACCACAGATACCACCCCACTCCACACCATCAAAGAATCCAATAATATTTTGGTGAACTATGATAGAAAATTTGATACTTTGAGCTCTTCCATTTGTTTGAAAAGAAACATAAGTATGTAGACAAGCTAAGGCCTTCAGACTTGTGAAAATCAGGTCAACACTACCATGCTGAAACATGACGAAATTTTGGGCTCTCCGCACCCCCCAAAAAGGGCAAGTGTAAAGTCAAACATGTATGAAATGGTGTGTAGCCAAAACATGAGATTTTCTTCCAGACGCAGCTTAAGTTTTGCCAAACAGCCTAAAAGAAAACACACTCACCAAATAAATGTTCCACTGATTCAAAGGCATTGTAACATAAATAGCATCTGCCCAGACCATGAATTCCTCATTTCTAAAGAGCATCCCAGGTCAATATCTTATGATGGAGGAACATCCATCCAAAAACACTTAGTTTTTAGGGGCATCTTGTCAATCCATAATCTAGAATCTCACCAGGAATGCCCAGGATCCAAATGAGTCTTTACAAGATAGCTATAGGCCAAATTCGTCATAACCAACCAGACTTCTTATTAAAATCCCAGACAAGTTGATCACTATCATCTGACAGAGAAATTCCTACAAAGATCATACCATTAACAAAAGCATCACATTCCAGATCCAAATCCCAATAGAGATTGAGATCCCGCGAGGATAGCCATTTGGGCCTCAAAGCCCCCGCCTCCAAAGAAAATTGATTGAGAGAAAATAGGTTTCGTACCTGCAGATGACAAATCAAGTGACAAGAATGTGTATAATTTTCCCCCGTACCCACAATTGGATCAATACCCACAAAGATATGGTTGCCTCTAGCCACCTAACAACAAATATTAGAAGCAATAATCGACATTGTCCACAACAAGCTTCTCTAAATCGCAGACCCATTTGTATCCTGAGTTCAACCATATCTCAACCAATAAGCTACATGGAGCCTCCGTGGATACTTGCATCTAATAATCCTCCCCCACATACCTTCAGTAGTAAGATCCCGCCAGAGACTTTTGGCACACAACGACTTATTAAACAGACTCAAATGTTTAATCCCCAACCACCTGTCTCTTTGGGATTGGAGAGACTCTCCCACCCAGTCAAGTGAAACTTTGCTTCTGGTTGTTTGCCCCGCCAGAGAAAACCAAAAACAAGTCTTCGAATAATAACAGTCACTCCTTCCAGAATATGAAGCAAAGAAAACCAAAATATCGGGATGCACTGAAGAACATAGGTAATAAGCATTAATCACCCCCCGAGAGATAACCATCGGGAGGTCCATCCATCCAATTTCCTTTGAAATTTCACAACAAGCCAATGCTAGACCTTCTTCTTATAATAGTTAGGTTTTAGAAAGTATCCCAGATACTTCATTCCACAATCAATATGCGACAATTTGAAGGAAAAAGGCTAGCAATCTTATCCGAAAGAGACTCCTCACTGCAGTTATGACTAAAGGAAGACTTGAGTAAGATGATAGACAATCCCGAAGCGTAACGGAAGGTATTTAACAAATCCTTTATGTAACTCCACTTAGAAAATGAACCATCACTAAAGATTAAAACATAATCCACGAATAGAATATGAGTTAGGAATTGACCACTTGAAACCTTAACCCCCTTAATCTGTCCATCCTCCCTATCCTTCAGAAATAGCCTACTAATCCCTTCAATAGTCAGAATAAACAGATAAGGTGATAAAGGACAACCTTGTCTGATCCCTCGTGCAATTTTAAAGGAAGGAGACAGAGATCCATTAACCAGAATGGAAAAACTAGACAAGGAAACACAAGACATAATCCAATTAGTTATGCCAAGTGAAAGACCAACCTGCAAAAGGATAAGTTGAAGGAAAGACCAATCAATCTTATCGTAAACCTTTTCCAAATCTAACTTAAGAATGAAAGCATTGTTTTTTTCATCTTAATCGAATGCATACTTTCTTGTACAAGCCCGACCACATCCAAGATTTGTCGACCAGGTAAGAGTCCAAATTGTTCAACAGACACCGCCCGTCCCAAAACCAGTTTCAATATTTCCGCAATAATCTTCGTCGCCACTTTATACATAAGCTTACACAAAGAAATAGGCTTGTAATCATTAAAACTACTCGGCTTATCCACCTTGGGGATGAGAGTGATATACGTGGAATTTAAACCCTCCGAGGTAACACCAATTCGACGAGTATCCTCTACAACCGTAGCCACGTCACTTCCCAACAACTCAAAAAAAAGAAGGAATAATTCCACTGTCCACCCGTATGGTCTCGGGCTCTTGTCTTCCTTAAATCCCTTGAATGTCGCAAGAACCTTAGATTCAGATATAACACCCCCAATATGGTGACAACCCGCCTGATAAAAAAAACAAGGAAAATTCTTGATAACATGAAGTTGTTTAGAAATGCTCAAGCCATCCTGAGCAGAGTAAAGGTCTTGAAAATGAGACCTTGCAGCCGACTGAATTGATCTATTGTCATAGACCACTTCACCACCCATTCCAGTGGCCTCCCAGATCGCATTAATAAGACGTCGCTTGTTAGAAAAATTATGAAAAACAAATTGTATTATCATCACCATCCTTAATCCAGATAGCCCTGCTCTTTTGACAAAGATTTTATTCCTTGTGAAGTAATAATTTCTAACGCGAAGATTCCAGGTTAAACAAGTCATGCTTCCTCTTCGTAGAGAAAAAAAACTCATCAACTTCCCTAGATAAGCACTGAATTTCTTCCTTGATTTCACCCAAAGAACTGTTAATAACCTTTTTCATATGTCGTTCCCAATAGATAACCTCTGATTTTAGTTTGTCCATAATCCACAAAAGGCAATTCATTGAGAAAAGGTGACTCGGGGCCACTAAGGAGAAAAAGGCCCATTTTTCTTGTATCAACTAGTTAAAATCCGCATCCATCAACCAAGTAGGATTGAATTTAAACAGATAATAACATAAAGAGTTGTCAAAATCAAGTTGAAGAAACATTTCCCGATGATTCGACAACCCAGATGCAAAATACCACAATCTGAATTTTCCAAGAAGCTCACAAGGACTATCAGACATGAAAAATGATCCAGACGCTTTACAATACCTGTAATGCCCCATATTTTGACTCCGGCTTATTTATCACTCAGACTTATTACACTGTATTTACTTATTATCTGTGGACTCAACTATACTTCATAAACTATATTTTGGCATGTTATATGTGATTATTTACTGATGTTATGATGTTATCAGGAGTATGCTCTAATTATGATATTATGATGTTATCATGCTAGTATATTATGCTTTGATCATGAGGTTACGACGATTAACATGCCTATGTAGATACTTTTATTATGATGTTATGATGATTATCATTTATATGGAATTATTGTGCTTATGCGATTATCATGCAGTAGTCGTCATCAGATTCATTTATTTTATAACAAAAAGATATAGTTGATTGTAATCCTTGGTATGATGTGATAAGTATGATTTGGTACATGGGCACCCATTCATGATGCGATTTATTTTGTGATTTTATGTGATAATATGGACCAGCTATTGATTTAATATTGTTATGAATGCATGTTTGCATAGTGCTAACCTGTAGGGTACAGGGGCTATGTGATAGCCAAGTATGTGATGCAAAGTATGACTCAATAGATATCTTGAAGAAGAGCCTTAATTGCCAAGTGATGGTACAATGACACGTACCAATAAACTCGATAGCAACGCAGTATGGTTTGATGAGTATATACCCAGTATGTTGAGAGGGATGGATGCATTTCCCACCCTATGTCACTTTGATACCCGAGGTCGTGGGAGGGCAGTGTTGAGACACGCTCCCCAAGTTGTTGTGATGACGATGGTCGGATGCCTACTAGGAGAGGCTAGGTCCGCTAGTTAGCCGACGCTACCGCTCTCAGGTTTTGTGTGGGAAGGTCAGTACAGCTGGCATCCACTTTGTACTAGCAGAGGAAGGATAGGGAGGATGCGGACGTAGGTTAGGATGGTTGACATATTAGTTATTATTGTTGAGTGTTGGACATTTATGATACCGGATTAAGTGATGGTAGGTACCAATCTTAACTAACTGATTAATAAGAACATAATTGTTAAATAACTCTGAATGTCAAAAGAAATCATATTTTATCTGTATATTGGTCTTGTTGCGTGAAATATTATTGTATCAGCTAGAATTTAGGGGTTTTTACTATAGTACATGTGCAGCCTGTGCATGTACTGGCCATGCATGCACACCTCACACATGCATGCTAGTATGAAATATTAATTGAAAAACATTAAATAGTTGGATGGGTTAACTAAGTAATTGTGATTTAATTAAACCTGTAAATGTACCTTATTTATTAAAAATAAATGTGCGGGGGAACTTAAAACATAAACAGGTCGATGTTATCATTTCAATCAAGTAATAATAATACTGCAATTTATTATTTATTGATTAATAATTATTATTATTATTTTATTGTCATTATCTACTATTATTATTAGTTATTAGTGTTTATTATTAAGTACTTTTATTAAGTTATTAATAACATATACTAAATTACAATATTATTTTACCATTAGCATAAAACATTAAAACAAGCAATATTGGGTAATGTATGACAGTTGGGTATGTTTTAAATTTACACGTACAATTAAATAGGATAAGCACCTATTAAATTCCCACCATTTCATCCGGGGTGAAAAATTGTACAATTCAAGAAAGAAATTAAATGCATACAACAAATGTCTTAAAACCTGAACTAGTTGACTGCCCAAGAAAAGAACTAAATAATAAATATTATTTTAAATATGAAGGAGGCGGTGGAAGAAGAAGAGGCGGTGGAAGAAAGGAGGGGAAGGGGGTATAAGGAGGGGGATTGAATGGTTGAAGAGGGGGATTTTGGAGAGTAGTCGGGAGAAAATTTTTACAAAAGAAGAGAGGAAAGAAGGTGATGGAGCAGAGAGGGAAGAAAACTGGAGGAGGGGTTTAACTCCAGGGGATGAATTACACTCAGAAAAACAAGGAAGTTGCTATCGGGTTTATCGGCACGTGGGCTTGGGGGCTAGGAAACCCGTCGGTTTCCTAGGGCCAGCAGGTTCAACGCTGGTCGGCAAGGTGGATCATCCGAATTGGCATCAAGGCTCAGACAGGCACAGACGAGGGAGAGGCAAGGCTACAAGAGCAGGATTCAGGGACTACCTTCAGCTCAGTAAAGCTCAGGTATTTTTCGATGAACCCTCTCATTATTGTATAAATAAATGAAAATCTGAAATCGGAGTAAATGTCATTTTACTGTTTAAGTTTAGGACTTAGTGCTCTGCCCGGCAAGTAGAGCACTACAATACCCCCATTGCCACAAGGACCATTTGACCAAGTTTGGACCAGTATCACAGGGATTTTATCAACCAGATGAACCTCATCAAAAAGACAAGTAAAATACTCAGCAAGAGGGTCCACAGAATGACCAGCCCCCCAAACCTCGCTTGGAGAAAGAATGAAGTTAAGATCCCTTGCCAAGATCAAATTGGGACTCTACAATAAACCCGAGGCATAAAAACGGTCCCAAAATTGTTTTATGGCACTAAAGGGTCCATAAACATTCATAATGTTAATCGAAACCTCAAGACCCTTCAGGTGCCCTCAAAGAAATATACCTGCACAAGTCGAAAAAAAAATTAGATCGGCACAAAATGATTCCAAGCCATCAGAATACCGCCAGATAGACCATCAACATCCAAGGCACTAACCCTCCATCCTGACTTTAATCGCATAAAGAAGTCACGAGCACTATGGGTCGAGATTGTCGTCTCTTGTAAGAACACAATGTCCACATGGTGAAAATTGATAAGTCTCTTAAGTGCAGATCTTTTCATGCCACTGCATATCCCTCTCACATTTAAGGATGTGAAAATCATTTAGTAACATCGACCAGGGCCAAATCTCTAAGAGCCCGAGGAGAGGGAGGAGGACTAGAACCGGAAAACGGGGAAAGACCCCTAGTAGAAAGAGGAATGACCCGAGGATTAACACGTGAGGAAGCCTGAATATTATCCTTAATAAATTTACAACTCTCCCTCCCCTTCTTTGGTTTCCTGCTCTTGCGGATAGATACATTTGCAGCCCGTATCGATGAGATAGGGAAAATGTCAGGACTCACAGTCTCCTCTGCCGAGAAAATCAAAATAGGGACACAAGCAACCCTAGACTGAGAGATAATCTCATAAGAGATCACTAATGGGCCTTTATCCAAAGAAGCATCAGTAAGAGGCAAGGAGGAAAGGGAAATATCCAAAGGTAACAAAGGAGGAAATTCATGATCAGTGAAAGGAGGAGTCTCAAAAAAACCCACAGGAGTAAGGATGGGATTATAGGCATCCTCCGCATGAGAAAGTAAGGGGTCAGTGACAGAGTGGATCAACCGAAGCTCAGGAGAGGATTCACACACCGTGTCACCGCTAAAAACAAGGTCTTCGTCGTAGGAACCCTCACCTCGGCCCTCCCAATCCCCAAAAATAGGAGAACAGCCTTCCACACCCCCACCCTTATCCAATACAACCAAGGAATCCACGATATCCAATGCGGAAATAAAATTAAGAAGAAGCGGGACAGACTACACAAACTTACCCACAAAGGAGAGAGACGATTGCTTGTCTAGAGGTAGAGGAAAATTTAGGTCGTGTTCCATACCTAAGACCGCCTTAGGATTATCCGTCTACTCTTTAGAAATCAGCACGACGCTCGGACACCTGTCCTTCGAATGGACAGTGGCACGGCAATGATGAAAACAGAAAGGTATGTGCCAGTAGTCCAAGCATTGAATAAAAGAACCGCCTTCCCAAAGAAATTCAAGATCCATCGGTAAACCCTCATCCACATCCATCTCCACCAAAACCCTAGGCGAGACTCGTTCGAACCCCAACAGCTGATCATCTTCCATAAGAATAAATGTCCCAAGAGCATTCTCAATCCCCATAAAACCTTTCAGATTCCAACAATGGATAGTAAAATCGGGCAAGATCACCCACAGATTCCTCTTAACCAGCTTCTCATGACATGGGTCAAAACCCACGTGCAAATGACCCAGAACCAGAGAGCCCTGGTCGATGACCCAAAACTGGCTTTCGATAACCAATCTATCCTCTTTAGAAAAGAACTGAAAAATTATCCACCCATTAAGCAGAAGAATAACCTAAGGAATCGACTTAATGATCGGTTTCCAGGCAACACGAATCCAGTCCAAAATTTCAGCCGACAAAGTTTGATATATTCAAACTTGTTGACTAGGGCCCTCCGCGAAAGGGACTCCACCATGTCCATCGTCACATCATTTCCAAGCACACACACCAGCTAGCCTCCCTTAACCTTTTCAAAACAAAGACGAGGAGAAGGTCAAGGACCTGAAACCCTAAGCCCCTTTTCCACCCACGAAACAAAACTCGCATGGGGACACGAGAACGAGAGACCCCCATCCCTCGACAAAAGGCTTGCATGCTACACCCCCTAAGCATTCATGTCTGCTCCAAAAGGCACCGAGTTGATGAAGGTAACCTTCACCATAGGGTTCGTACAAACCCCCCTATCACCACATCAGCATACAAATAGAGAAAACAAAACCTAAACCACCTGGGGAACCAAGAACCACTCGGAGAAGTAACAGTCAACCAGAAGAGAAACCAACAGGACAAACACACCCACCAAATCGCGTCTGATTCAACTTCCCACTTTGTATACTAGTTGGTACTAGGTCCGTCAATGAGAGGTATTGGACCCAGTCAGAAGGGCACGACAAAAACGCACTCCCACCAGCACCCCAGAAACCCTCAACCCACAAAAACCATGCCACCAAGCCTAGAAAAATCACCAACTAGACACCAAAAAGAAAGTGCCTCATAGCCATGATAGCGCGCAGATACCGATAGAGAGCACCAAACCCAAAACAAACGAGAAAACAAAACACAAGAATCGGTTTTCCTTACCAGTAAAGTCTTGAAAAACTAGGGTTTCCACCATCCCCATTGTAGCTCCAACCAGCTTCTGCGCTCCCCTTCAAGCATAGCATGAAGTTGATTTCCTATCATCTATCATGATGATATGAATCTATATTTGTGTGGCCACCTAACCTCATATTTGTATTCATTTTAAACAAAACTGATGTATTTAAACATCTTAGTTATTGCATTATAATATGTCATGTATTTTAAACAAAACTAATGAATTTAAACACCTTCTTTATTGTAATTTGTCATATAAAGTGTGTATATAAATCTTAATTGTTTATTATCTACATATCTAATATCAAACATGATATTTTTTTGGTATACTAAATTTCTTTTGAATTGTGAGTGATCATCTTCTTTTAACAATTTCAACCCTACCTTATTTTAACAATTTCAACCCTACCTTCCTAGGAAGATTGTAGTTTACCATTTTAAACTTTTCAACTTGATTTAAAGAATATTTTACCAATGAAATGAAAAAACTTATTATCTTCTATCAAACTTCAACACTAGACCAATGATTTAATAAGCCTACAATTGTTATCTCAAAAGGGTTAACATGGATTTTCTTTATCTACCTTAATCAATGTGGAATTGCTTTATGTGATTTAACACACTAGACCAATGATTTAACAAGAGCCACCAGGTGACAGTTGTTAGTAGCTATTGCTATAACACCAATGCTATAAAAAAAAACAACTAGTTTATTTGACCATATATAAAAGTTTTAACATGCCACTCTTATGGATTATGTATTCTAAACATACCCTGATTATATAAATGTATGGATTATGTAATCTAAACATACCTTGATTTTAGATTTTAAATAAATGAGGTTGATTTTATATAAATGTAAAGTAGTGACATAT
>LPNX010874709.1:58349-71376 GCA_001517045.1 Pseudotsuga menziesii
GAGATATTATAATCCATAATTATGGAAAATAGAATAAATTACATCATCACATAGCATGCACTAAATTTATAGAAATAAGGTCAACATGAAATCACCACTATATTATCTAATAACTAAACCAAAGTATAACAAACCAGCATTGGGATGACAACAAAAGTTAATATAAAATTCACCAAAATCAAAAGGTGAGCCATAACCACCAAATAAGTCGGAAGTCCATGACAATATCACATGATTTCCAATGTATGACGATGGTTCTTCCCCAGGAACAAAACTCCATTTTTTTATCTCGTCTCCCCTCTTCACAACATAGGGAGAAAATATATTTTCCAAGAATTGTGAAGTATAGCATCTCTTACACCTAGATGTGGAGTTATCCTCTGAGCTTATTTATTTGACAAGAAAAGCAAACCCAAGTCACTGGAATTCATGGGTATTGCATTTAATTACATTAAACATAAGATCTTCTTGAGATTTACAATCATTATTATCTTGCTTTAAAAAACTAAGATCTTCTTGAGATTTACAATCATTATTATCTTGCTTTATAAAATAAATTAATCTAAAATAGGTTGTACGGATTTAACATAATGAAATGCCAAGTGTTTTGCATGTAAGCTATATGTCCGTTAAATGAGCCTAGCTATGTGTTTCCTTAAATGAGCCTGCCACTTGTTCATTTTTCCTTTGTTAAAACAATTCTAAGTTAGTTCTCTTTGTGTCAAATCTTTCAGCCTAGTGACGCCTTGTGATTATCCTAAGATACTTTTAGCCTTTCGTTCAAATTACACCAGCTTTGCTAATTCATCTTCTTTTGTGTTTACAAATTATTATTTTTCAGGTCATTTCAAGTCTTTAACTTGGTTTAACCTGCAAAAGGTTTTCCTTGACTATATTTTAAAGTGATATTGTTTTTCATTGTCCAAGTGATCTTTCTACTTCATACATACAAAATTAATGTACTTTTCATTTCACCTAAAACAAAATATAAAAAAATATAAATTTTTTTTTAAAAAATTTATGTTTTGGCTTAAAACAAAATGTAAAAAGAATAAGCTTACTACTCCCTACGCCACCTCATCAATACCACGTGCTCCATATCACTGCATTTACATCACAGTTAATGCACAATATTCCATTTCTTGATTGAACTTTGGTTGATATGAAATGCAATTGATAGTTCTACCTTGAGTTTGTCATAGCAGGCCTTTGATATGAGCAGATCCCTTTTGATTCTTTGTTTTTCATCTCTTCAGTGTTATTTGTAAGCGGATGATTCGATGCCTACACGTTTTACTTTATATAGCGGGAAAAAAAATTAGGATTAAGAAGCTGACAGTACGATAAGCCATCCCAGGTGTCGGCTAAGGAATGTGAGTCGGCACCCACATCGGTTCAATCACACATTTCATTTGATTTGATCAGTTTCTATGAAATATGGTTAATACTAAAGAAAATAAAATAAAAATAAAAATAGAGGAGGTCTCTGGTGCATATGGATGAGAATAAGTAGGTGTGCATTAAGACGCTCGCGGGTCCAGCCTGTCACAGTCCATCTAGAAGTAGTTGAATTAAGAATATGCTTGACAGATTAAGCAAACCGTAGAACATAATTCTTGCCAAATTTGGATGGAATCTGTTTTATGCCAACATTATCTCTAAGTTTTTACATATTTATAATTAATTTCTTTTCCCAAAGTTGAATTCCATTGATTTTATTTTATTTTAAATTTTAAAAAAATTTGGCAAAATCAAGATTTTCAGTAGTAGCTATGTCCAATTCTAACAGAATTCCCTGTTATGACACTATTGGCCGAGCCCTTATTTCAGAAACTTCAGTGAGTGAAGACTAGGACATGAGCCCCTCTTCTAACTGGATATTTTTAAGAACTTTAAACTAAATGGATAGAACTATCTATTAAACTCAAGCCTCCAACTGAAGTCGGTTAGCTGCTGCAATTATCGGTGAGACTCTTAGAACCACAGTACTGCTAAAAACATGCATTATTATTATCAACTTATTTTTTATCTTGTTGATTGATGTATAAGCTGAGGCAGCAAAAGATGACTGTCAACCAATGTCAAGAAATAGTTTCTATAATAATTTGAGCGATGCCTGGTTCAAGCATGTCAGGTAAGGGAAACGCCATTTTTTATATTTTCAATTTCTCATCAGGATTAGCAAAATCTTGTTTTTATTTTGTCGAAGGCATCATTATTCTAATGGGAACACACAAATTTAATTTGTCATTAATTAAGATTGACATTTCACCAAGTTGCACCATGACAAGCAGGACATCATTATTCCCATTGGAGCACACAAATTTAATTTGTCATTAATTAAGATTGGCATTTAACCATGTTGCACTATGAAAAGCACGATTTCACCATGTTGCACTAATGATAAGTATCCTATGCTTGCTCATAAGATACCTCATAAGATACTTAATATATCCACAAAATCAACAATATTCCCATTGGAGCACACAAATTTAATTTGTCATTAATTAAGATTGGCATTTAACCATAGTGCATATCCACAAAATCAGCAATATTCCCATTGAAGCACACAAATTTAATTTGTCATTAATTAAAATTGGCATTTAACCATGTTGCACTATGAAAGGCACGATTTCACCATGTTGCACTAATAATAAGTATCCTATGCTTGCTCATAAGATACCTCATAAGATATTTAATATATCCACAAAATCAACAATTATTATTGGGATGGATGATTCACATGGTTCTCCACGACATGCAGATTTACTTTCAATTTCAGCTGTATTTATCTTTTATATGTTATAGAGGTTTTTGACTGAAATTGATAGAAGTTACACTTTGCACTATGACAGGCAGGACATCATGTATTTATCTTTTATATGTTATAGAGGTTTTTGACTAAAATTGATAGAAGTTACACTTTGCACTATGACAGGCAGGACATCATTATTTTCATTGGAGCACATAAATTTAATTTGTCATTAATTAAGATGGCACAATGACACCGATCGCTTCGAAGTTGTTGAGCAGGACCCTCCGGGCTTGCTTGCTCATAGGATACTTGAGATATCCACAAAATCAATAATTATTATTGGGATGAATGTCTCACATGGTTCTCAGGACATGTAAATTTACCTTCAATTTCAGCTGTATTTATTTTTTATATGTTATTGAGGGTTTTGATTGAAATTGATAGAAGTTAAATTGAATATATGTTGTTATGTGGTAATATTTTATGTGATATATATTTTAGCTTTGAAGAAAGATCTCATTGAATTTTATTCCACATTTTTGCATATTATAAATAATCTAGGGTTTCAAATGGTCTGTTTACCTTAAATTTTATTTTTATCACATAGTATGTAAAAGTTCAAAACAGATGGGGACTAAATGTACCACGTGCTAAAAGAAATTTAATGAGGAACTCAGGAATACAAAAAAAACTAAGGATTTTTCAACTAAAAAATGCTTGATGATCTACAGGATTACAGAATCCTAAGATCTGTAATAAAGGCCAAACAAATGAGAATCCTTTAATATAACCAGCTGTTCACGGGTAGTTGATAGTTACAAACTCTGAAATTATATGAAAAATTCAACAACATTTTTGAAGCAAAGTTTTATTTTAAATCCAGAAAAATTCAAACTAAAAACATTAAAACCATAAATTAATGGAGATGGTTACTCCTTCCCTACTTCTATCATTGTTACTTACTCCTTTCTTATTTCTACCAATAGCGTTGGGAGCTGATAATCCCATAGCATTGGCGGAGGAAGGCAATCAAAGATCAATTATGAGGATGAATACTAATAAGAAGATACTTACTCCTTCCTTATTTCTACAAATAGCGTTGGGTGCTGATAATCCCATAGCATTGGCGGAAGAAGGCGATTAAGATCGAATATGACGATGAATATTAATAAGAAGAAGATAGGGTTCCATCTCTGCATTACTATTTTCATGTAGCTCTTATGATTTTCAGGAACCTGTACATAAGTAGCGCATTACTTGACACTAAGGATACATACGCTGATAGGTCACAGGAAGATATTAATTCCTGTTTGAAGGTACAGGAAAGAGATGAGGGGACTGGAATATGGTGGAGAAGAAAGGCAATCAGTTCATACTCAGTGGCTCAGTATTTTATGTGAATGGATTAACACATATTGATTCATGTTGTTTTCATTAGATAGTTCTACCAAATCCAAAGTTTCAGAATTGCTACAGCAGGCAGCCTCTGCTGGTCTCACAGTAGGCTGCGGAACATGGGCTTTCTGTTGGCGTGAGTGCCGCAATTAGCCAGAGACTGAACAGGGAAAACAATGGGCGAAATGGAAATTCCCGGATTGCCGCTGCTGATTGTATCGGACTTGCCGAGTTTTCCTGCAACATTCCAATGTCTACGCCTTCTGCTGCGATTAGTAATGGATCAGTTTGATCCATTATAAGAGGCAACGTGGATACTGGAAAATTTGGTTTTTAGGAACTCGAATTGAAAGAAAGTTACGTTTGACACTTTCAACGGTGGCGGATGGAAAGCCCTGCAGAAATCTCCAGAAAAAATCAAACTAAAAGCAATAAATTAGTGGAGATGGGGCGTTAAACTTTATCGATGTCAGGCATCACCGCTTTATTGATGTATTTGTGCCATAATACCTCGCGGGCTGTGGAGCCTTCGCCGCCTCCCAGGATGAAACGCTTTTGAGGCTGAAATCACACATCATGAGAACTAAGTCTTTGCCCGGGTTGTGGAGTCTTCGCCGCCTCCCATGATGCAAAGTCAAATTGAAACAAATCCCACTAGACCTGCTTAGGATCTTCTCTTTATTGCTACTAGGAATGTGAGGGATATTAAGAGATGCAAATTACTTGCTTCTGGTGGGAACGAGCGCCCGATGCAGTAATATTGCTACTAGGAATGTGAGGGATATTAAGAGATGCAAATTACTTGCTTCTGGTGGGAACGAGCGCCGGATGCAGTAATTTGTAAGTCCACTTCTGTGCTGTGCAACTTTCTAGTAATTTGTGAGTCCACTTCTGTGCTGTGCAACTTTCTGTCTATAACAAGCGCATGTCCGCAAGAGCAAGCTCATGTCCGTAAGACCAAGCAAACGCAAGCCTTAGCTATATCCTGGTAATTGCTCATTCCGGTACAGAGAATGCTGCGAAGACAGTAATATTAGTTATTTAGTGAACAAAGAATTTGTTTCTCTATATATATCAACATTCAAGCTAGGCAATCTCTGCGGTACCAAAAACACATTCAAGCTCGGCAATCTTTGCGGTACCGGGGAATACTCTTTCACCAAATACTCAGAACTCATACATGGTCCAAACCGTTTATTCATGTGGTAGGGAAAATTAAACATTGATGGTTAACGTAACATACCATCATCTTCAATGCTGAACCAGGACCCCATTGGCTTTTGAGCATATAATTCATTCCACGAAGCTTTAATAAACTAAAAATGCAAATTTGCGTACCACTTACCAAACCACTCTTTCCTCGTTTGCCGAACAGCATATCCGGTTTCAAACCACTCTTTCCTCTTTCCTCGTTTGCCGAACACCATGGCTTCGTGTCTGCCAACTCATTCAAATCGGTCGAATTTGTAACCTGGATTTGAACAACAAGAACAAAATTTAGCTCCCACTCTGCTATTCAACACCTGATTTGCACACAACCCATCAATTACACAACTTTGCAGAGAAGCCCACCAATTGTTGAAAATGGAATCATTTTCACCAGATTTACAATAGTTCAAATCTTATGTAGGCATTCTAAGTCTAGGGTCTTACGTAGCTACTTCATGAGACCCACAAGATCCATCCTTCAAAAAGAATGACTATATTAATTTGAATATTACCAGACATATGGGCTGATTTGATGTCCATCTCAATACCAGCCAGCCTCTTCAGATGTTCTTTCAGCAGGCGCTTGGAATCATATTCTCTAATCTTCTTTCTAGCCATCTTGAGCTCTGATTTCTCTGTAATTCAAATCAAAATCTTTTACGGACCATGTTTTCATGGAAAAACCCAGATGAGGAAATGGTTATCTAAACGACAACGAGCCTTACTGCTCAAAGTGGCATAATCAGATTTCACACAAATTGAAACCGATAAATACACCAATGTTTAAGCCAACAATTTTCAATTTTCAACGGAAACAATATGAAAAGAGACTGGTTTAAATTTGAAATACCTCCGACGACGAATTAAGAATATATAAATATCCCCACGGATGCAGAAACCTACACGGGCCTCCAACGAAATTTCTGGTGGAAAATTATGGAATTATGGAAGCCCGTCCTTGTACAAGGAATATAATATGCCTTGCCTCACTCCAATGTTATTTTTCACACCTCCTCATGCTAGTGATGCACGATCAGCCGTTTTGGCCTGATCTAGTTACCAAGCTGGAAAAAAATGATTATGCCAAGAATAATAATGTCTTTTGAACAGGTGATGCTGATCGTTCTGCTGCTAGAAATTCTCCTGGGAACTGAGGAGGCTGGTTCCATTGATGGGATGGGGATGCTGAACCGAGACTGTAAAATGGCCTGAAAATTAAGAACATAGAAAAACAGCTGAGTTTCAAAAATACTTGGAACGTCCAGTAACTCAAGAATACCTGGAACTTAGAGGGCGAGAAGCTACAACTCCATTCTCTGGCCTGCCATGTGAAGGGTAAAAGGTGAATACATGCCAATGGTTAATGCCCCGGCTACATCTCACTCCATTCTCTATGCAATTTGTCACTGAAACCTGCAAACTTTGAGGTTGGGTAACCTTAATTGTCATTACTGCCAGCCTGTGATCTGTTGACAGATTTATTTTTGGGGGAACTTGCAGATCGTGGAAACCTAGAATATTAATTGTCATCTCTGCCCCGTGCTATTTGAATCATGGATGACAGATTTATGTTAAAGAAGGTACTGTTTACAATGGGCTAGAATCATGGATGACAGATTTATGATAAAGAAAGTACTGTTTACAATGGGCCAAAAGCACAAAAGGTTGGGATAATTATACAACTTCATCTCTCCAGATCAATAGACAATAAATAATAATAATAATAATAATAATTAAATATTTTAAGTATTACCTAACCTTAGTCTAAATTCCATTACATTTAATAAAAACTATTACAAACTTTAGAAGATTGAAAAAATGTATCCATATCTAAATGAATTAGTACTCATGACCAATTCATATATATCACCTAGGGTGACATAATAATAAGCCTACAATTATTATCTTAAACTAGTTAACATGGATTTTCTTTATCTACCTTAATCAATGTGGAATTGTTTTATGTGATTGTTAAATGATTTACATAAACATTCATCAGAGTGAAATAAACATTTTTTCTTTTAGATAAAAATTTGGGTTTGAATTATTTCTCTTAAAACCACCTAACTTTACAAAAGCAGCTTTACAGTGTAATGCATATCAATTTTCTTTACCTTTTTCAATGAATCCCTCAATGTATCTATTTAAAAATGTAATCTCTCTTTTTTCTTTTATATAAAAATTTGGGTTTGAATTATTTCTCTTAAAACCACTCAACTTTATCAAAGCTTACACTATGATGCATACCAATCTTCTTTACTCTTTTTTAATGAATCCCTCAATGTCTCCATTTAAAAATGGAGACACTTAATTGAACTAAAATTGATAACAATATTCTTATCATTATGGGTTCAAAAGTTGTTTGTAATCAATGCCTTCTCTTTATAAGCATATCCTTTGGCAACAAATCTTGTGTTGTATTTGTCAATCAACCATCTATTTTGAAGTCATATTATAAATAAACTTGCAATGGAGTGCCTTCTTCCCTAGTGACAACTCAACAAGCTCTCAAACTTGGTTTTTCATCAAACCATTAGATTCCACATTTATTGTATTAAGCAAAAATTACTTTCTTCCCTATGGAATTCATAAATGTGTTCATTAATGCAAGATTTGTCTAATTTTGAGACTTTGGTCTCCTACCTATATCTACATTCCTTTTACTTTGACATCTTGAATGCTTTTACTACCTCTTTATCCTTTTCAATTTGTTATTGGGCCTTGGACTCCCACTACACATTATTTTATATTTCCTCTTCTTTTTGATATCCTTTGTAACCTATGGGTGTTTTGGTGAACACGAGAACTCCTTGCAAAGGAGTTGTTATTGTTGTTGTTTTTTCAAGTTTATTTTTTCTTCTTGCAACAAGACTTGATACGCTTACAATTGTATGAGCTCATATTCTTCATCAAAAACATTGTTTCTATTAAAATAGTTTGTTCACTTGTAGCATTGTTTAATTTATAGCCATTAGATTTTTATTATTTTATCTAGAGTAAGTCTAGTTTGTCTAGATATGCACAAATGCAATGCAACCAAAAACAACAAGTTCTATACTTAGGGTTCATAAACAAGCCACACTTCCTCAAGGATCATTGCTCTTATTTCCTTAGTGGGACATTTTAAATTGATAAAATGGTTAAATCTACTACTTCTACCCAAATTGTGTCCCAAGTTGTACACTTTCAATGTATAATAGGGCATATCCGTTATTATTCAATTTTGTATTTAAGCTACATCATTATGTTAATATAAAATGATTGTTTGCTTTCTAATTCCAAGTTTCTTGCAAAAATCAATAAATTCAATACGTGTCTTTTGTTTATTTGGAGACCCTTTATCTTCCTACCACACTCATTTTCAACTGAAGCTTTGAAATCCTTTAAAGTTCCAAATACTTGGTCAATTGAGTTTCAGGTACACTCATGTTTTCCTAGAAAAAACATTGATAAATGTCCAAAAAAAAACCTTGCAACTCCTAGATGTTGTGTTCTTATTGGACCATGGACATCACAATAAATTAGATCCAAGATCCAATACATGTAATGCCCTTGTCTTATGATTCCTTGCTTCTTGCAAAAATAAAAATAAAAAACATTCAAGACAATACCTCCTACTATGTCTATCCTAAGAACTTTGATTTTCCTATCAAATTTTTTTTCACTAAAGCTTTGGAATCTTTAAAAGTCTAGAACACTATGATGATTTGAATTTCACTTATGCCCATGTTTTGTTCAAGATCATTAATAAATGTCAAAAAATACTTTACACATCATAAATAGGGTGATAAATCATTGGATCATAAACATTAATATGTGTTAGCTTCAATACATGTGATACCCTTTCCTTTTTATGCTCAAATTTGCCTTAGCGTTGTTTATATGTTGTGTATGCCTCACAATCTCCTTTTCTTCTTGAATGTTTGTTAAACTAGTTCTCTAAATTTGTAAAGATCATTTTAGTGTACCCATATTGCCACAAACATTAATATGTGTTAGCTTCAATACATGTGATACCCTTGCCTTGTTATGCTCAAATTTGGCTTAGCGTTGTTTATATGTTATGCATGCCTCACAATTTCCTTTTCTTCTTGAATGTTTGTTACACCAGTTCACTAAATTTGTAAAGATCATTTTAGTGTACCCATATTTCCACAACATTGTTTTGTTTTCAATCAAGCACATGTTTTTATAAAAAAAAAACAAAGTTTTCATATCCAATTTTGTTTTAGGTCAAGATATAAAGACCCTTTTTCATGCCTTTATGTTGCTACCTAACAAAGTCATTGTCAATTTACCTTTCTTTACATCTTCATGGTCTATGATCGCAAATAACAATAACTTCGTTTTTGTAGCTATAAAGTTTTTCTCCCATTAATATATTAAAAAATGGTTGTCCCCTTAAACAAGGCACCAAACGTTATGAGAGGCTTCATTGCATGTGGCCATGAGTAAACACTTAGACTTAGCTCCATTACTTTCATAAAACTTGCTTATATGGCTACTTCTACTTCTATGATCATCTCAACCTTTAATGCTTCCTCTACAACTACTAGAATTTGTCTCGTATCTTTTCTTTATAATAACTCTTCTACTATATGATTGTTTTTCCCGTGATAATTACAATGTTTTGATTTAATAGTACTATATAGGGATGTAACTATCTTGTTTTTATAATTAACCATGTTATAGGCGCATCTACTATTTCCACTCCTAAAACCTATTTTTCTACCATGAACATTGCATATTTGTCATTTACTTCCTTTACTCTTACAAATGTACAGTGACCACTTTGCCAAATTGTAGGAAAATGATCCTAAACACAACAAGGATGCAAATGTATAATACAATGTTTGCAAACTATTTAACAACATGGTTACAAATTATTTGTCACTAATCTTATATACCGTATGCAAACTATTTAACATGGTTACAAATTCTTTATCACTAATATTTCACCAATTGCAACTAGCTCATCTAAAAGTTGTTTCATTCTCTTGATATATTTTATATCAAATCATTTTTAAACATTTTTAAATTTAATTGTTAGTTCTTAGCAACGAAACTTCAAGTTCATTAGAGGTTATGTTTAATGTTGCACAAGTGTTGGGAATGGGAGGGTGCGGCAAGGATGGGTTTGGGGGGCATTAGAAGTTACCCCTAAATTTGTGGAGGACGAGAAAACGAAGATAACAAAAGGCACTTTTTTCAAATAAAATATCTAAAAATACTAAAAATTAAAAAGACAGATTCTAAAACAGGCTATGATACACCTCAATAGAAGTAGCAATGTAAATAATAGATCTAAGAGAAGTTGTTTGCATGGGAATTAAAACCTTAGGGAAAAAAGTAAAAATAAGGTACAAAATCCTACACATGAGAGTTTAACAATGTTTTTGAATTATATCTCATTACAAGATCATGCTACATAGTATTTTGACACACTACATAAACAATATAACAGGTGCCACATGGGTGTGATATGGATAGGGGGCATCCAAATATTTCTAAACCCATAAAGGGACGTCACCCAGGCATCCATGTATTTAGCAAGAAATATTTATAGGATGGGATCATCTCGCCCATCCTTAAAGACAACCTCTTCCAAATGAGGACTTTCCCCTATAGTTCTCAAGGACCAAAAAACGATAGGGGCACATCCCCCAAGGGTGGGGAAGAGGTCTCGTGCAATATTGGATCTCATATAGTGATGTGAAATTGTTCTTGGATTCTTGTGCACTATATTTGCCTTTAATGTGTGGCATAACTTTGTCTAACACAAAATATTATGATTGTGTTTTTTCTTTTTTGGCTACATTATTGTCATCAATTCAAGGTTGGTTCAAATAACTTGTAATTATATCCAACATAGTATGACAAGATGGTTTCCATTTTTGGTTTCCACATCAAATAATTATTTATATCCTACTTTTGGGAGTCATGCATTATTAAGATTTAAATTCCCAACAATTTGTCTTTCAAAATGGTCTATACATAGTGAGTTTCAATCAAATAGGGAAAAATATATCTTTCAAAAAACTTAAAGTTGGTTTGAAGTCAAGTACTATTGATGAATTGAGGCCAAATTTCGTATGCAACAAATCATCACTCCAAAAAAAAGGTTTAAGACATGCATACAAACATTATACTTATTGTGCATGTATGTGTGTGTTCTGTCTCTCTCTAAGATGCACCAAATTCAAGAATTTAGTCACTAAAATTTTGAAATTTTATTATCTTTTCTATTTATTTGATTCTTACTTCTTATATCATGGTTTTTGTGTGTTAGACAAACCTCTTGATCTCAAGTCCAACATTGTACAATCTTTGCATGCCCTTACATCTAAGCATCTAGTGTGGCTCTTCATGCTCTTGCATCTACACATCTAGTATGACATGTCCATGTGTGCTCAATGACTTAGACAACTTTGTATGTTCATTTAAATATGGGCTTTACATCTTAGGCTAAATTCTTTTCTTATGGACATATGATGCAACATAGCTACCACCACGCCACATCACATTTGTTGCCCATGTCTAGATGTCTCTCATCGTGCAATCTAATTAGTGAGTGTAGGTGTTTGATGTAGCCTAGTTTGGTGCCACCTCATTTCGTTGTCAATATGCCTTAAATTACACAAGCATTGGCTAACATTGTTACAACTCCACAAAGTGTCATATGTTTCTATGTGTCATCCATCATTCATTTGGTTTATTTTCCTTAGTTCGCTCATAAAAACCCACCATAGGTGCAGATGACTAATTCTCAATCTTAAATATGGTAGGTTTGCACAATGTTGTCTTTGGTGTCATCTACGAGTTACTTTTGTTGGTGTCTTCACTAACAAACACACAGGCTTGATATTGTTTGCTTACATGTGCATAGCGGTGGTGTTACAAATTGTCTTCTATGTGTCCCATTCATTGTTGTAAGATTTGGCGTTGTCAATGATGAAGTTACACCCATGACTTGGATAGTGTTGTAATTGCAATTATGGGTCATAGAGCTCGTGTAGTCATCACAACAGCTTTGACATTACCTTGTTCAACTCCAACTTTTTAATACATATATATATAATAATTAAAAGAACTCAAGTTTTGAACAAACAAAAATATCTATGAGTGTTTTTCATAAACTTTTTTAAATAAAAACAACTTGTCTCATTTAATTGTTATCATGCATGTCTCCTTTTTAATATTATCATGCATACAAGACATTTCACTTAGATACAAGCTTTGTTGCATATCATCTCAAACTCCTTCCATATAGATAAACCTTTAAATAAGCTTGAATAATCTTTCTTTAATTTTTCATCTAGTTAAAAACTCCAAACCATGTTGTTGTAATATCATTGGTAAGTATTAATTAGCATACTCCAGTCAAACAAATAAAAAAGAATATTGAGACTTTGTTTATGAATTTTACTTATTTGAACAAAATAACTCAATTTTTGTAGTTATAGGTGTATTTATCAAAGTAATTGATTTTTTTTAATATTTTTCATTATTTGAGATTTTTATTTAAATATTTTCACTTACTATGATATTTTTATATGAAAATACTTTCAAGATATCTTAGTTGAATATTCATTTTATAGATATTATTAGTTGACTATATATAATCATTTGATTTTGGTTGATTAATGCAAATAATTTCATTTCATTTCA
>LPNX010874709.1:77857-177309 GCA_001517045.1 Pseudotsuga menziesii
GGAAAGAACTATACTTTATCTTGCTCAACTATCATGCCATTCCACCTGGCATAGTTTCTATATAATTATGGATTTACTTTCATCATTGCTCGACGTGGTCATCAGAGATCAAGTTATCTATCTCTCTTTCCTTTCTCCTCCAACAGTTCAGTTTAATTGAAAACCCAGAACTAAATGTTATCTAGGGTTAGGAAACTCGTTCATTCAAATTATAATATATAGCAAGAACAGAAAAAATATAGTTATGGATTTACTTCATTGCCCAACGTGGTCATCGGAGATAAACATATCTGTATCTCTCTTTGCTTTCTCCTCCGATGGTTCAGTTTAATTGACAAACCAAAACTAGATGTCATCTAGGGTTGGAAACTCATTCATTCACATTAAAATATATAGCAAGGGGAGAAATATGTCATGTATCATACTCAGGAATGAAAAGTTGCAGAGAAAAGGGAGGCAAAAACAGTCAATATTCTTGATAGAACATCTATTCATATGTCTTCTCTAACAGTTACATACACTTAATGACCTGTTGGACAGGTCAGACATCTTGGCAAGTCCAAAGATGTCCTATTCAGGAACGAACAGTTGCATAGAAAAGGAAGGCAAAGACAGTCCATCCCATTCTTGATAAAATGTCTATTCATATGCCTTGTTTAACAGTAGCATACAATTATCTTAACGATCTGCTTGCCAGGTCAGACATCTTGGGTCTGATACGTGCCAAACTGACCTATGGTCTAGTCACGATGACCTACTTAGTGTATTCATCTAGTATCCCATCAATTAAGCCAAAAAAAAGCTATAGCCTATATTGTATTTGTCATCAATGTGTGCTCATTCAGTTCTATTATTGTACATGTACATGTATCTAGTTGTGGATTGTTACAATGTTTTTGAAATGTTGGCAGAGGGATAGGGGAAGCAGAAAAAAGAAGCCAGCAAAACAGTTTCAAGGAGCTCAATGCATTAAAAAGTCAAGCAGTATTCACAGGAGATTGCAACCTAAAATGCTAGTATATACTACAGACACATGAAAGTTAAAAACTATAAAACCAAGTTGTTGCATTGTCATAGCAAGTAGCCAAGCTTATCAAAAAGTTGTACCTATATAGTATAAAGAACCAAACACCAAAATTAATCAAATAGAACATTTTACTAGAATTTTGAATGCAGGTCTACAAAATGCCTAGGAACAACAAAGGCTTGAATGAGTGGCACACAACGTTAGGAAAAGTTTGAAAATAATGCAAAAGAATTATCTATAAAAAAAACATTGTGTGGAACAAGAAAGTGTACTATGATCAAGGACAAGTTAAAGAATCCAATAGAGTTAAATTATATGCAAAAAAAATATAAAGAATTTTTGGATTGAACATTTCAAGAAATTAGTGGAAGACCAAATATGAATATATGGAGAAAGATGACTGGAGAATCAAAGGGGTTCGCTTGACAAAAAATCACGGTCAATGAATACACTTTGACAAGCATAGAGTAGAAGGTCTTATGAAATTTCTGAAAGCTACTTAAACATTTTCTGCACCAAAATATAACTACCAACACTGGACAATATGCATCCAAATGAAAAATAGCTTATTGGGGGGAAAACAACCATCATCATTGAGTTTCATTTTAGTATAGCAGTGACCAATGAGGTTGAGCAGTGGTCAACATCAATTGTGTAGCAATCAATTTCCTTAGTTTTTAATGAAAATTTAAGAATGGTTTTGAAAAGCCGTACAATTTACTATTGAGCAAGCTTGAAAAAATCGCCGAAAAATCGGCAAAAATCGGTAAAATCGCGATTTTTTCCTCAGGCCGATTTTTCGCCGAGGAAAAATCGCAATTTTTTAAAAAATCGTGGAGGCGCGCTTTCTTAGAAAAAATCGCGATTTTTGAGGAAAAAGCGCGGGTCGAGGGAAAGCGCGCCTCCACGGCCTAGTAAAGGGAAAACTTGGTTTTTTTTTCTCATTTGGCAAATGAGCTTGTTGGAAGTGGAGGAGAAGGGCTTGAAGAGACCACCAACACCTTTGGAGGCTTTCAAACACCATTTAGCATCTCAACCAAGGATTTTTGTGGAGCAAGTGTTGAAGGTATGTGCATTTTATCCATTGTTTTTCTATCTTTTGCCATGGACTGTTTGAAAGATTTTTTGCATATTTGTTTTACTATTTCGTTGCCTATTTCTTGTCTATTTCTTTGCTATTTGTTTTTACTATTTTGCCATTGATTTCCATGCCCCAAAAAATGAAAAACAGTCCCAATGTAAATGGGGGTTTTAAAAAATTAGAATGGAAAATAGCATGCTTGTTTTTTTACTTCTTAGCCACCCTCTTCTTCTTATCTTTCATGGCTTAAAATCTAAATTTAGAGGTATGATTTTTTAAGCTAGAATGTTGCTATTATTTTCCAATGGAGTTTAATGTAATTTTTTTTTGTTTTTGTGCCCTAGGGTTGCATTTGAGTTGAAGGCTTGAAGCGTTCCAAATTTCCAATTGCAAAAAATGCCAAAGATATTGGACCCATTTTGGCAGTATGGTGAGCCCGAGGATGGCAACAATAGGCAAAATTTGACTTGCAAATTATGTGGGCGTCACATGGCGGGAGGGGTTAACAGGTTGAAATACCATTTAGCCAAACTACCTGGCCATGATGTTGGCCTTTGTACTGCAGTGACCCCAGAAATCATGAGAGCTTCCCATGATGCCATCCATGAAAAAATGAGAAAGAAGGATGAGATCGCTGCAAACAAAGCTGAGCTTGTAGCTTTTGGCCAAGCAAGAAGTTTAGGTGCATATATATCTACCACTATCGATGAGGGTAGTGGGAGGGGCTCCACAGCTTCACCTCGTGGGAGGGCGGGGCACACATCCCATTATGTTGGACCAGGCTCACAACCTTCTATCAAGTCAGTTATAAAGAAATCAGAAAAGGTAGAAGCGGACAGGGTAATGGGAAGGTGTCTTTACTGGAGTCACATACCTCTTAGCATTGTTAAAAACAATCCATTTTGGCAGCTGATGTGTGATGCCATTGCAGTAGTTGGCCCAGGTTATAAAAGTGCCACCTTTGAGGAGTTGCGGGGCCCAATCCTTCAAGCAGAAAAGATGGACATCGGTGCTAGGTTGGCAGAGTTCAAACAGTCATGGGAGAGCACTGGATGCACAATCATGTCAGATGGGTGGACAGATGGTAAGGGTAGAAGCCTTATCAACTTCTTGGTACATTGTCCTAGAGGTACCATGTTTGTGAAATCAGTTGATGCATCGGCACAAGTAAAAGATGCGGCACTTTTATGTGAGTTGATGGATGGGTTCATCCAGGATATTGGGACGCACAATGTTGTGCAAGTTATTTCAGATAATGCAGCTAATTATGTGGCTACTGGCAGGATGCTTATGGATAGGTATCCCTCTTTGTTTTGGACTCCATGCACTGCTCATTGCATTGATTTGATGTTGGAGGATATGGGGAAAATTCCCTTTATTAAGGTGGTGATTGATCAAGCTAGGGCCATCCCTAAGTTCATTTACAACCATGGTTTTGTTCTTAGTCTCATGAGGAGGCACACCAAAAACAAGGAGTTGAAGCGTCCTGCAATCACGCATTTTGCCACCACATTTATTACTCTTCAGTCTTTGCTTCAATGTCA
Source organism: Pseudotsuga menziesii (assembly GCA_001517045.1). Taxonomy (NCBI): domain Eukaryota; kingdom Viridiplantae; phylum Streptophyta; class Pinopsida; order Pinales; family Pinaceae; genus Pseudotsuga; species Pseudotsuga menziesii. Next base: position 81,510 of record LPNX010874709.1, read on the forward strand.
ATTTGAGTTGAAGCAAATGTTTGTTTGTGATGAGTGGCATGATTGTGCTTACAGCAGGAGAGAGGATGGGAAAACCATTGCCAAGCTAGTGTACATTGATGCCTTCTGGGAAGGAATGGAGGAAGTGTGCTCGGTTAGTGAACATTTAGTGAGGGTTCTGCGACTTGTTGATGGTGATAAGCCCGCAATGGGCTATTTATATGAGGCCATGGATAGGGCCAAAAAGACCATTCGAAATTTCTATGTGGGAAAGGGTACCCCAGGGCATGACAGGCACATGTTGTTATGGGAGTTGATTGATACTCGATGGACTGGGATGCTTCATCGACCCATTCATGCAGCAGGACTCTTCCTCAACCCCGCATTTGCCTACAAATGCAATTTTGATTTTGATGGTGAGGTTTTGGAGGGGCTTCTCATTTGTATTCAGAGGATGATACCTGATTATGACACTCGCAATGCAGTCAATCGCGAGATAGAGGTGTATCGGGATGGTACTTGAGTATTTGGCTTTGCTAATGCTATTCGTGACAGGACCGAATTCATGCCAGGTAAATTATTAACTTATTAGACCGTTTTAACTTTTAAGTTTTCACCTTTATTTGAAAGATGAATTATGATTTATTTATATTTATTTCTTGTTTGAACTTTGGTGACATGTAGCCACTTGGTGGCAAACCTATGGTGTGAGGACACCGAATTTACGAAAATTTGCCATCAAAATCCTTAGCCAAACCTGTACAGCTTCGGGATGTGGGCGAAATTGGAGTGTATTTGAAAAAATACATGCAAAGAGACGGAGAAGATTAGAAACTTAGAACTTAGAATTTGAATTTTGAACAAAGCAATTGCATTTAAATGTTTAATGCAATTTATGAATCTACGATCCTCTAGACTCTAAATTTTTTTTATTACCCTCTTACAGGTTGGAGTTCACACGTCTTAATGACTTTGCAAAAAGAAAAGAATAAGTTTAAGAAAGATGTCACCTCCCACAAGATGAAAATCAAGCACCAAAAACCCACGCATGGACCTCCAAAGTCACTTTATTCCATTCATTAAACAAATAAAACTGTTACAATTTGAGTAGAGGTCTCTTGCAAATTCTCCATATGCAAATGGGAAGAAGAGCCTCTTATTTATACAAAAAGAAAAGACAAATAGGGCTCAAATCCCTAAATCCAGACTAAGAGTAACACCGGAGTGAATCTCTTGATTGACTAAGCTCGGCATGATGATTTGGAGTTGAACTGAGCTGCAATTGAGTTGTAACTGAGTGTTGGAGTAATGAGGTGGCTCATCCTCCCTCGTAATGATCACCAAGCCAATAGATAACCCACACTTCAACCAAAAACGAATTTATCCAAAGAGAACAAATTTTTGATGGATAGTTCAACTGTTGCACCCCGATACTTGATCTAAAACTGACCAATGTTGATTGGAATCATCATAAATGCTCCATGCCGAGTTAATTAGCTCTTTATTTTATTCAATTTGGCATTTTTTGGAGATATTTTGATTTTCTCCAATTTATTATTTTTAATTAATATTTCTCATTTTTTGGGTTTTTTGAGAAAATATTAATTTCAAGGCCAAATAATAGGCTAAAACTTAGGATAAGTGTTTCTAAGGGTTAAATGAGTGTTTTGGCTTAGAAAATAAGTGTTTATTTGCCAAAAACACCCTCCGAACCACTTAATTATTACAAATTGAAAATTTTCAATTAAACCATGGTCAAAAATGGTTTAATTAATTCCCTATAGTCAAAAAATAAAAATTAAAAAACTCAACGCTGCCATTAAAAAAAATTGACAGATTTTTAAAGCATTCTGAGGCTTAGAAAATGACCATAGAACATACCAATAGTGTCTAGTAGGTTCATATTTACTAGTTGGACTCTAATAACCCCCAAAGGCCCAAATTTCAAAATCGGGCATTCCAGCTTTTGAGAAAGCGAGAGAAAACCTCATTGATTATACTCGGCTATAGGCAAAACATAATTTACAAGAAAAAAACTCCCTGGAATACCTTAGTTGAAATTTTACGTCTTAGGAAACCGAGCCACTCAAAACCCCTACTAGCACACTTTATTACAAAAACCCATGGGGCATGGTCATTTCAACATAAAATTAAAAATAACTAGCCAAAATTGGCTAGGCAGAACATTCTGAACTTCTGTTGCACTGGATATGAACATTGACCATGTTCATCAAATGGCGGCTCAACAAGAGGTTCAACTATGGTACAAAATAGTTGGTAACAATGTGAAAGGAAGAGAGAGAGAGTTTGTTGATCCTTTACATGTAGGCTCCCCGATGGACTGGGTTGAGCTGGTGCATGTTGTTACCTGTAGGCTCCTCGATGGACTGGGTTGAGCTGGTGCATGTTGTTACATGTAGGTTCCTCGATGGACTGGGTTGAATTAGTGCATGTTGTTATATGTAGACTCCTTGATGGACTGGTTGAGCTGGTGCATGTCGTTACATGTAGGATCCGCAATGGATTGGGTTGAGCCAATTCATGTCGTTACATGTAGGCTCCCCGATGGATTAGATTGGGCTGGTGCATGTTGACTCCTCAATGGATTAGTTTGAGTTGTTGACTCCTCGATGGACTAAGTTGAGTTATTACATGTAGGCTCGTCAATGGACTAATTGAGCCAGTGCATGTTGACTCCCCTATGAACTGGGTTGAGTTGTTGACATTTCTCGACGGACTGATTCGTGTTGAAAGACCTTCCTTATGATATAGAGATGTTCAAGACAGTAGTGTTGCTCTAGTGATATCTAGATGTGTTCAAGCATGATTATGCCTCCCTGGCTAAGAGGGAGTGTTGGTGTTGTAGCTGTGTGAGACATCCTCACACCAAGTCGACCCCAGAAGAAAACATAAAATAACAATTATGATGCCACAAAAGAGAAGTCGGCCCCATTACAAAGTGAAATGTCAGACATGAAAAAGTATAAATAGAAGGATGCCTGCCTCATTTCTCACAAAGCAAGTTCGCTCCAACAAGAAGGTAGTTCGCTCAAACTAGTAGAAGACAATTTTCTAGGGTTGCTATCTTTGGAAGAGTTTTTCTCTCTTGTTCTTAGGGTTTATCTTCAGCTCTATATGAGTGTTATGTATCTAGATGTATTATGTAACTTGAACCGATATCTCTATAAGAAGGTTGTTAGGTTTCTCCCTTGTGGTTTCCCAAGATAAATCTTTGTGTCTATTGTTTTTGTGCATGGTTATTCTTTCAGTGATCATATTTTATATTCTGCTGCAAATAAGATTGAAATTATACTGCTATCTTAAAAATCACACTTTAGACTTGCCAAGATGTCTGACCTAGCCAACTAAGTGGGATTGATTGTGGGGAAAACTCCATAGTTAAGTGTGCTTGAGCCAAAGGAGTCTTGGGATGGGTGACCTCCCAGGAAGTCACGGTTATCAAGTGCAAGCCACGAGGTGATGATTGATGCTATGTGATTCATTTCGCTAGTCTCAATCGCACTTCTCCACCCCTATGAGCATCACCAAATGCAATAAGTGCTAAGTGGACTATTCAAAATCATGAGAAATTGGTCAGTTGCAACTATACTCATGAAATATGGGTCATAGGTTAATGACTTACACTACATAGATAATCCCAAAATGATATATTGTATGTTGGATTGCGACAACCCCACAATACACAAATCTTATGAGTTGTTGCCCTGGTTGCATAATGTCCTCCTCCACAAATTGCTTGATGCATGTCTCTGACAAGGTAATCCACTTCTTCCAGCATATAAATTGAGTAATAGGCCATGAGGGTCCTTCCAATGTAATTCAACAGTTATTGCACAATATTTGACTACCCTGAGTTCAAATGATCTTCTTTGTGACTTATCTATTCCTTCTAGGCAATAAGCAATGATCAACAAGTGGGATACGATGTTATAGCAAGGAGACTGATGGTGTAAAGTTTGATCTGAGACCCTTAGTCAACATTTGGGGTATAAGTTTCCCCATTCACTTCTAGTGTATGTACCATGTAGCCTTCAATTGTGTTAATGTCTACTGCATACAAGTTTGCATCTACTATCAATCTTGCTGATCGTTGTCATCTTATCAACTTGGTTTCATATTCTTGAATTTTGGTGATCCATTTTGCCCTTCTGCCATTTGCATCTAGTTGGCATGGCATGTCTTTTACTAAGCTATGAGGTTCATAAGTAAATATTTGGGCCTACATCACATATTCTATGAAAGACTTCAAAGCCTTGACATTAACATAAGCCTACTTCTCCATGACGTTGTAATTTAATTTTTCATCATTGAGGGCCTTGCTGAAAAAGGCAATATGTTGTTCATGCTCCTCATCATTTTTCTATAGCGACATTGTGTATATATGGTGTGCTCAAAAGCAAAAGGAAAGATCATGAATTCTTTGGTGTAATCAAGTCTCGTCAAAACATGAGTCTCAAGAGTCTCTCCAAAGTCTTATTTATTGCCAAGAATTCTTTCTTAGTAAGGTCATCTCATCTTATCTCACTATCCTTCTTTTAAATTCTCGTCATGTGTCTGGTGAGGTCAATAAAGTTTGGGATAAAAGTAAAACTCCTAAGGGAGAATATTTTCTCAAAAAAAGATGAGATAGCATTTTTGTGCCTACGCAAGGGAATGGAAGTTATTACCTTAACCCTATAAGGATCTATTTGTACTCCTTGAGCAGAAACAATGTGGCCCAACACCTTGCCTTCTATCATTCCAAAAAATGACTTCTTTGGATTGAGATATATGCCAAATTTTTTGCACTTTTCTAAAACTTGCCTTACATGTCCCATGTGGTCAATGACCTTCTTAGAGAAAATAGTCATATCATCCAAATATATCACAATGGAGTGGTCCTTGATATCTATACAGGCGTAATCCATTGAACTTTGGAAAGTGGCTCCAAGATTCATTAATCCAAAAGGCATTCTTACATATGTAAAAGTGCCCCAAAGAACTATGAAGGTTGTCTTTAGTGCATCTTCTAAATCAACTTTGACTTGATTATAACCAAAGAAGCCATCCAACATGGAAATCCTTTCAAACCATAACACCTTTTGAAGCATTTAATCCATTGAGTAAGGGATAGTTGCCTTTGAGGAAGACCTTACTTAGGTTCCTAAAGTTAACACAAAGCTTAATTTCTTCATTTAATTAACATGTACTAGATTCGCAACCTAGGTAAAGTACCTAACAAGGATGATTATTTTTGCATAACAAAGTTTCTTCATCTAAAATATGGATGGGTGATAAGCTTTCAGATACTCATACTTCCAGGCAAAATATCCCTAAACTCACTTAAAAGCTTAACATACTCCTCTAAAGGAGAAAAAGTCTTCGACAACCTGACAAACTAAGGGTCTTCTTCTATTCCTAGATTCTTGTGCTCTACCTTAGACAATTATATTTTTTTGGAGAGTTTCAAAGGAACATCATTTAGGTCAAACAATATTTCTAGTAGGACCAAATCCTTGAGAATAAAATTGGTATTCAATTAAATGACCTTGTGGCCTCCAACCATATCAAGCACAAAATGATCAAGGGTTGGCCTGTGTCAAGTTCCCCTTCTTCGTCTTCTCCATCAAAATCGATGCTCATGTTGATATACTCATCTACAATGGTTAAAAACATTATGATTTTTTCATCATTCTCAAACCATTACCACAATTTCAGGTCGTCAAGGAAAGCATGCTATGCATGACTTTTATAAAGCAAGCCAATAGGCCAAAGTTGGGATGTCTAGAAGCAACAACAAAGCTAAAAAGGTTGTCAACTCTATGACTAACTTCCCTAGGGGCAGCATAATGTTGACAACACTACAAAAGTTGTCAAATGTATCCCAAACCTTAAGCTTAATTTGTCTTAACCTTGCTTTCTCTAGTACACTTCCTTCCCCTAATTCACTATTAGGTCAATTTCTCCAAATATTTTGAGGAACTAATGCCCATTTTTCTTTTTGTATTCAATCCCAAGATCTAGGCCTCATATTTAGCCACATCATTAATGCCTTCAAACTCAAGGTTAAAACCATAAGGGAACTCCTTCCCTTTAGTGGAAACCAAAAATACAACTGCCTCATTTCCATCATGGTTACATGCCCCATAAAAATTAAAGATCAAACGCCAAACGGATCAAGTTTATTCCCCACACATCAAATTCTCACACCCTTCGACTAGGGCTAACTCATAGTTAAGAAGGAAATTCCCAATCTCATCTAAATTGTGGGAAGGGAAATTAGAAAAAAAATTGCGAAAACTGAGTGTATAGGTCATCTTTGGATCCCTATACAATCGAAGAGTGTCACCCCCAAAGATTGGTATGCTAGCATAAGAAAGATTAAACTAAATGCTACTACCCACAGAGGCTCCCAATTTTTGGATAGTAGCGTATCATAGGTGGGAGGCACATCTACAACCAGCACAATCATCACAGCAAACTTCGATTGAGTCTAAACAACCTTTACTACTCAATCTTTGATCATCCCCAAGCATTAGAGGCTCTTAAATTCAAATGAGTATAAAAACTTAAAAGGCCTTGTGATGTTTAACCCAAGTTTCTCCATAAATACCAACAAGAAATGGGAGGCCCTAGAGTCATATAAACAGTTGTGAAGATGAAACCTTTGGAGCTCTAAGGTGATACAAAAAGGAGGGGTAAGCTCATCCCTCCCATCTGGTAAGGTCCCCACGACAATCTTGGGTGCATCATCTTGCAGGTTAATCAAATCAACCTGCAAGGGAGCGTCATCTTGTAGAATCATGACATTCATAGTTTGGCATGCTTTCCTTCATTGGGAACTTTAGGCTTTTGCAAGCTAGGGATGCTCTCTCAACCCCAAAAAATTAGACACTTCTCTCCTATGGGAAAATTTCTAATTGAAGTTTGTAGTGAGGATAGGTGCTTCTACGTTGGCTTGTGTCTAGCACGTGGAAGTATCCTAAAATTGTGATTCTCCTTGTAAAAGTGACTTTTATAATACTTTATGTAAAAGGTTAATTAGTCCATGGTATTGAAGGGTCCATGGTATTATGTGTCCCATGGTATTGCCCATGGTATAGACATAAAGTGAATGTTATAAGACAAGTCATTGTCAGTGTGTGAGATACATTGGAGGGAGTGATCACAGTTGCAAGAGGCGAATTTCCTCTTGCAGTATCCTCAAATTGTGACTCTCTTTGTAAAAGTGCCTTTTATAATATTTTATCTAAAAGGTCAACTAGCCCATGGTTTTCAAGGGTCCATGGTATTATGTGTCCCATGGTATTGACATAAAGTGAATGTTATAAGACAAGTCATTGTTAGTGTGTGAGATACATTAGAGTGATCACAGTTGCAAGAGACAGATTTCCTCTTGTAGTAACTAGTCTAGATCCCAATTTGGGATTACAGCCTTTCTAGGGAAGAGTCACTTCTTTGTAGTCCAATGGATCCAAGGTGGATCTAGGGTTTGTCCATCCAATTTACAAAGAGGATTTAGGGCACCTTCTTGTGTGTGTTTTTGTCCAGATTGGGAGGGTTTATCCAAAGGACTATTGTAGTGTTGTTGTAATCAAATCCTGTAATAAGAAGAAGGCAAACCGACTGTTGGTTTTCCCCAATTGGGATTTCCAAGGGTAAATCCTTGTGTCTATTTTGTGTGGTTTCATTTTGTTCCACTCTGCATTTATGGTTTCTTATGCAACTGTATTTTCAGTAATTAATGTTCAATAGTTAACTGAAAGACACATTAATAGTTGTTACTAATCAAGAGTTGTATAGGGGTATAGAAGTTACCATGGTATCAGAGACAGTTTTGCTCTTAAGAGGAATCTCGTGGGACAAATTTTGCAAAATGATGGCTAAGTTACAAAAAAAATTCCGTAAGACTGGGTTACAGGTTCTACAGGGCTTACAGAAGATTATGTTGTCATTGTCTATCAGGTTGAGGACAGAGGGTCGGTTAGATGGGGTATCCACCAGTGGTAGGGAAGATGAGTCCTCACTCATCGCATGTCTTTCTAGCTCAATGCCCATCGATGTGTGGTACATTGCCAGTGGGGAGTACAAGACTATTTCACCAGTCTAAATGAGCATAGCTCAGACTTCCACAATGAGCTTGGAGACAACTCCAAATTAAACCATGAGGCACAGGGACTATGAAGTTTAAGAGAGAACCCGGGAAGGCATTACTAGTGAAAGACATGCTATATGTACCAAGGTTGCAGAAGAATCTGATTTCAGTTTCTATCTTGGAGGACAAAGGGTTTGAGGTAACATACCGGGATAGGAAAGTCTACATCCATCCCAAGGGATCCAGTTTCAGCTCGACGAAGGTGATTGGAGTCTGGAGAAATAAGTTGTACATGCTCTAATTCAAATATGCCAGTGCATTGATTAGTTGCAGCAATAGTCATGATGGTCAGTAATGGCATAGACGTATGGCACATTTGCATCATGGAGCACTCAAAGTGCTCAGGCATGTGACCAATCTGCCTTCTTTCGATACAAACCATCATAATATATGCAAAGGGTGTGCCATGGGAAAGTATGCCAAGGCTGCATTCCCCATAAGAGATAACAAGTCCAAAGGGATCTTGGATCTAATCCATTCAGATATTTGTGGGCCCATGTCAATCGAATCTATTGGAGGGTTCAAATATTATGTGAGCTTCATAAATGACCACTCTAGGAAGACGTGGATCTATTTCTTGAAGAGCAAGGAAACTGGAGAGGTTTTCAAACGGTTCCAAGAGTTCAAAGCTCTTGTGGAGAACCAAACTAGGAAGAAGATCAAGGTGCTTAGAACAGATAATGGAGACAAGTACCCCTCGAAAACCTTCAAGGAGTTCTAAGTGGATACCAGGATCAAGAGGGAGTTGACGGTCCCATATAACCCACATCAGAATGGAGTCTCGATGAGGAAGAACAAAGCGATCGATGGGGAAACAAAGGTTATGCTACATGACCAAGATCTACCTATGTTTTTATGGGAAAAAGCTTGCAACACTGGAGTTAATCTACAGAACAGAAACCCACACAAAGTATTGGTGAAGATGACTCCTGAAGAGGCATTCACAGGGGAGAAACCTAAGATTCGACATCTCTGCATCTTTGGATGCTTAGTATACTGTCATGTCCCAGTTGAGAAGAGGACAAAGCTTGAGCCAACAACTGAGAAGGCCATTTCCGTTGGGTACAGTGAAACCCCAAAAGCCTATAGGGTGTACATTCCAACACTAAAGAAGACAATGGTACGAAGGGATGTGAGATTTAAGGAGGATAGAGCTTTCAAGAAGTCTTGTAGATCCATGCCAGTTGAAGCAGAAACTAAGCAGCAGCAAGCACCAAATGTAGAGGTTAGTCCACCATAACATGTTACAAGTACCTCGACCAATGTGTAGGGTGAGCAACATGATCATGAGGAGCAACAGGATGCTCAATTCACCTCGGTCGAATCTTCTAAGAAAAAGAAGCCAAAGAGAGCAAAGCGAACCTTGAAGGAGGCACAAGAACTCGTGGATGCTCCAAGGACTTCAGTTAGGACGATCAGACCACAACAAAGATTTTCCAGTTATATGGCACTAGTAACATAAGATAAGATAAGATAAGATAATTTTATTTATCTCCAACTAATGACCACAAAGTAGGTCAACGAGACTGTCGGTTACAATGATGTTCGTGCGATACGAGAGGACCAAACGATCCCCTTTTAAAAGAAAGAGTGCGAGAAGTAAAAGTAAAGGTGTATAGTGCGAGTTGGGCTAAAGTATGAGAGAGCACCCACTCGAGGCTCGACATCATAACCCTGCACTAGGACGGAGAAACTCAAGCGGACAAGATCCCGAAGCCAAATTGATCGAGGAAGGTCAAGTACTCCTAACATTCGAGGTTTAAAGAGGAAAACTGAGGGAAGTGCAATAGGGTCTGCTGGCCCGAATAGGCGCTGGTGGGTGCGGGGCGTCCTATGAAGTGTTATCAGTGAGGTCCGGAGGACCTTGTACGCCTCTCGGGGGGAGGTCTGGTACGAAGTTGTTGCTGAGATCTCATGGGTCGAGATCCACAAATCTTTACTGATCTAGAAATTGGATCGGTATCGAAGTCGGTAGGTCTCTTGGTGCCCTTGGAAGTTGGTAGCACGTTGAAGAATGTCGTGATCCTCTATGTGGTATCGAGTCTGGTGGGGGGCTGAAGAACATGCGCTCAAAACCCGAGAGCCTCCTGAATATAATGTGCTAAACATCTTTGATCAGTGTATCTGAAAAGGCGACTAGAGTTTAAGGGCCTCTGAACAAGCAGTGGAAAAGTCCTCTAATCTCGTAGTATATAGGACATCTGAAGATAAAGTGTGACTCGGTTTCCACTTCCTGTAGATGACATAACTGGCAGATCCTGTCTGATCTATCAATCTGGTGGTCTGTCTCTACCCGAAGCCTATGGGATCCTACTCTGAACTGTCCGAGAGGAATCCGAAGAGCATGCATCCAGTGGCGGAACATGTACTGGGGTCGAACAATGATCTTGTCTTTGATCTCCAAGAAGTGCTCAACATAAAAGGCCATCTTTAGGCGCAACCTTCTCGAGGGATTAACCCATGTAATCTAAACGAACCGTTTGTAAATATCCTCCCTAATGATCTTATTTAACTCCTGTCGGATAGGTAGAAGGTGGTCGGGAGCATCCAGAGAGTACCGAAACAGGGAGAGACGATCTAACTGGATCCCTGCTGATTTAAGAAGGTCCAAAACCCCTATGACCCAACATTTGGCTCTGCTTGAGTGAGTAGCACGAGCAATGGACTCAGAAGAGCAATAAGCTAAATAAGGATATATGTCCCGACCCTTTAATGAGTCGGCAAACCCTCGAATCTTATGCAAGCAGGAAACCAATCTGAAGATCGTCTCAAGGCGAAAGGTATGGGCCCCAAACTCAGCTAGGATGATGTGCCGCGACACTATCTGCTTGCATCTGATGATGCACTGAAGAAGAAGGATTGGACTCTATCTGTGTTATCACCAACCTTGTAGTTGCTTGTGTGAGGTGGATCCAGGATCGATGGTAGAGGGGCAAGCAACTAAGGGGTGGAACCAAGACTGCCTAGACTCCCAAATGGATGGTTGTCACGCCAATCAAGGCAGCCTTCACTTTATGTTATCCTAGTCCAAGACAACAACGAAGGAGACCCGAATCTGCTCCCGACAAGAGAGATCAGACCTAGACACTAGAACAGATCAAATGGGGCTTCAAGGTACATAAGGTGCAAGGTGAATGGAAACCCTAGCTCTAGGGTTTATGTACTAGCAATTGATGGGGATGACCACTGTCTTGGGAAACGTAACTGTGACAGGGTGAGCAAAGACAGAGTTGGGACTGTCTAGTACCAAGGAGACAGACTCAGTGAAAGATAGGTAACTTGAGTTATCAATAAATGTTGGCAAAGAGAATGGGAGTAAGCTCAATTTAGGGCTAGCGCTAGAGATAGGAGATTAGTGCCTTTAATGCATTGGGCAATGGAGTCAGCATCAACACAACGTTTTAGTGAACCCACCTGGGATATACCCTGATCTATGGACCCAGAAAAGGATTTGGCTCGGAAGACTCAGGTTACAGGAAAACCAGCAGAAGGAGGGCTAGCGCTAGGGCTTGGAGAGGCAGATCTGCAGGTCTAGAGCCACCAGGAGGCTATCAACTCAGCGTTGGAGGGGAAATGGGATCAGGGTAGCCTGATCTACAAACCCAAGTCAGAAAATTTCAATAAAGATCAGATCTGGAAAAGTCAAAATCTGATGAGGGGGCTAGGGGGCTGAAAACCAGTTTTTCAAATCTAGGGCAACCTGGAAGGAACTAGCTCAGTGTTGGGGGTGTTCTGGAGTGCTCAAGCCCTGATCTATCAACCTAGCCTGTCATATTTTAGAAAAAGTAAACTCCAGAAAAGTCCAGTTTTTAGTGAGGGTGCTAGGGTTGTTTCAGTCAAAAACTCAGATCTAGGTCAAACTGCCATGAATCTGGACAGCATTGAGGGTGATTTGGATTGTATGGGACCCGATCTATCCATCTGTGAAGTCAAAAAACAGAAAAAGTCAAAACCCTAGCAGGTCAAATTTTCAGTGGGGGTTTATGTAGTTTTCTGGCTAAAAATCAGATCTAGGTCAAACCAGTAGGAATTTGACCAGCGTTGCAGTAGATTTAGTGAAGAGAAGGCCCCAATCTATGAAACCCAGAAGTGGTTTGGCCAAAGATTGAACGATTCCCAGATTTAGTGCTCTTTTAGGGTTTTTAGTATTTTAGGAGTTTTCAGAAAAATTGAAGTAAAGCAAGGTACAATGGATTAAGATCTGAAGAGAAAAGACTTACCTGTTAGATCTTACCTGAAAATGCTTGTAGAAGTCTTTAACAGTGATGATCCTTGTTATCCCAATCAATTCTGGAAGATCCAAATGATTTCTATGAAGGATGTAAGCCACAAGCCACCAATGCGCCCCCTATCCTGCATGAGCAAACGTCAACAATGTCATATTTGCCAACACAAGATAACAAAACCAAATGCAACAAGAAAGTAAAACGAAGTAATCATAGATCACAATGAAACTAATGAGAACCCCCTGATCCAAGATGAAGAAAACAGAGCGAGTTAAGGTCCCCCTGCAAAAACGCTCCATCTAAAACACCCTCCTGTAGGCAAAACAATGACAACAGAAAAATATAGATCTCACAAGAATTTCCACAATGCTAGGAAGCAGAAGACTATCCAATCACCATTTGAGAACATCAGATGCAAAGCAGATCCCGAAAATATCCACAAAAAAGTCTTTCTATTATTCAAATCCAAGAGCCAAAGACCCCTTACAAACGAGAAGCTCTCTCCTTTAAATAGAAATGAGAGAACCACAATCATAACCGAATCCTAACCACTTTCAAAATGAGTGGCTAAGATTAAAAGATAAAATGTTCTAATCAATGGTTGAGATGAGCTCAACATACAATACATGGATCAATATAACCATAAAGTACCAAAGTGGACTAAATCACCCATAAAGAGGGTATCCCACTAAACAAGAAAAAAATGAAGCACATGGTGGGTCCAAAGAGTGTTGACTAACTCCCTCTGGGTGTCCCCATGGCACAATAAAATAATATAATATTTTAATTATTTGACTTTGTGCCTCCTTGAGGAAATCGTGAGCCTCCCAAAAGCTCCAGAGAATAATATAAAAAAATGCCCAAAAATAGGTGTGGGCCCAATCAGGTGCTGCAACTGCTGGAGAAGGTGTGGAGGACATCACTCTCATCATTATGACTCATCCCATGTCATTTCCTTGCCTCAGTAGCCCAAATCGATTTCTTCAATAGCCATTTAATCATTTTTCAATCTGCCTCGAGAAACGTGAACCTGCCAAAACAGCCTCCTAGGGTGCCTACGTTGTCAAACTAAACCCACCAGGCTCTTTGGGATGGGGGTACTATGGTACAAACAAGTGGCTACACCCCCTATGCCCATGCAACGCCCTAGGAGATCCAACTAAAACATCTCCCTGCTTAGACATATCAACCTGTGAAGAAAAACTGCATCAGAAAGGCAGAATGAGCTTGATCATATCTGCAAATGCCCGGAACTGGAAATAAACTGTCTCATTAGAATCAGAGAGTCCAAATCCATCTAAGGTGTATACTCATACCCCTCACAGGTCTATATCTGATCATCAACCATATCCAATAAACAATATAACCATCTGTAAATGATCAGACACCAATAATAACTCAAACTATCATCCATCTGTTGTAAGTGTTAAAAGGCTATGACATGTTCTACAACTCATTCAAGCAACAATCACAACAAGTAGCAGTCATTTCATTGGCGGTACATCAACCAATACATATATAAGGTTTTATTTATTATTACTTTGACTAGACTTTCAGGATTATACTCACTTCATAGTTGTAGCCAATTTGCTAGTGAAGGGTGAAGGATGAAATTGACAAAGCTAAGGCATAGGATGACTTCCTACTTAACATTATGACACTTTGGATATGGAAAGGGAATACTCACTATAAAAATGTCGAACAAACAACAACACAAGGAATGGCAGTGCCTCACAAATGGGTGAATTGTTTAGAGAGTGCTTATTCAACTTAGGCATCATGACTACATCAAGCTTGATCCAGTTTCATTAGAATCATCAATTTTATTTCCATGGCCTTTTTGGCCTATATGACCCTTTGGGACTTCACCAGTGCTTAAAAGCACAGCTAATCGCAGCTTTCATCTAGGACATTTATTTTATAAGGTCAACAATATTTGGATATAGCATATTTTTAATCATTGCTTTTTGGACCTTTTCTTATACTCTTCAAGGAGTATTTTAGCATTTCATTGCTCTTGCCCTCTTTACATATGTTAAGAAACACAGTTTTATCATTTTCATTTTTCATGGACACATATTCAATATTTCCAATACAGGTAGTACATGAGCTTTCAGTTTTAGCCAACATCTCAAGTGACCAGGGAGAGTTCTGCACAGTGCCAAACATCAAGACAACCGACCAGAATGATTTAGGCATACAATCCAACTCACTAAAGGCAAGTTTTGTCACCAACTCAGAGCCGAGACACAATATAAACAGGGAGGCTTGTCCAACAAAGGTTCTAGAGGGGGAAAAGGTCCTCCATGCCATAAGTCAAGAAGTCAGTTGGGTTGAAAACAAAACTGGAAGGTAATGGATGGGTGGAGATAGTGAATGATGAAACCAACACTAGCAAGCCAAAACAATGGTGAGAATGACTACCTCTATTCTCCCTAAGGAGGGTAAAACCAATGAGTATAGATCAAGAACTTCCAAGTCTAAGTAGGGACATCAATACATAATACAAGATACATCCAAGTCCTTATAATTATGACCGTCAGATCATGACAACACATGTTAATACATGTCACAAAAATGAGTATAAGAGCAATGATAACCATAACACAATATAAAAGCTGAGTCATAATCATGCAATATAATCCATCTGAAACACCATCTGTCCAAAAAGAAAGCACTGATACAAAACTGGGCATCAATAACTGCTCTGTAATGACTAAATGGCTACATCAGTCCTCAAATCTGAGTGTCCTGAGACTCAGTCCTGACATGGGAGAGTACAATAGTCCACTAATACAATAATGATCCGTCAAAACTGCTCATCTCAGCATCTCATATGTAAAAGATCTGGCTGAAAAAATGTATTGTGTCTGAAAAATAGAATATGGTAGCCTGGCTACTATATATGTGATAACACTCTGCTAAGGCCCAATCCGACTCGAGTAAAGAGGGTCCCCAAATTTCTGATCTGTATAAAACAGTGGGACGAATCAAGTTGTCCAAAAGGTTCATCTTGGATGAGATATCCTGGAAGTGATGATGAAAACATTGTTTGTCAAGAAGGGCTAAGGATCCGTACCCCTAGTTGATTCGAGGCTGGAGAGCTGGTCATAGACTGAAGCAGGGACCTGAGATCTGCACTCCCAAGTAAGTATAGGTATTAGTGATCTTGATTTCCTCCCCCTTGAATAGGAAACAAAAGTCTATGGTTTTCTTCACCCCATTGAAGATCATAACCTTTGTTTTGCTAAATTCACCATCAACTTCTGAAGATCACAAAAAAGAGCTAACGCATCTAGCTGCCTCTGCAAACCTTCCGAGGAGGAAGATAAGAGTACTACATCATCAGAAAAGAGTAGAATAGAGATCAAGACCCGGTGGTGAAAGCACCCATCTATGTCCTGGATATGCTTGTGGAGAAAGGTCTCCGACTCATCGATGTAGATCCCAAACAAGGTGGGAAACAGTGGGCAACCATGTTTAACCCCAATAGTGCTTTGGATGAACTCATACAAACCTCGAGCTGTGCGAAGGCGACCAAGGACGGACTCATAAAGGCACATAATAGATGTCAGCAGTTTTGTTGAGATGCCAATGTCTCTGAGCCGCTACAATAAATCTTCTATCGGAACCGAGTCAAAGGCTTTCCGGAAGTCCACAAAGCAGCAATAGACTTTCGAGGAGCGGTGGAGCGGTGGTGTGCCTCCTCAATCACGACGCAGAGGGTAGAAATATGGTCAATAGTCTGATGAGTTGGCTTGAACCCTACCTGGCCCCAGGCTCTAAGGTTTTTCTGCTCGAGATCGCTGGACAACTTCCTATGGAGGACGGTGGCATATAACTTTGAGAAGGTGTGGCCTACCATGATCGTTCTGTAGTTATTGGGATCAGAGGTGGATCCTGACTTGTGAATCAGATAGATAATATGATCTAACTGTACTAGAGGAAAACCTTCACGTACCACATGGTTGAAGAGATGAACCAAATGGCTAACCAGAGCGCGAAGACCATGTTTGAAGAACTCTGCTTGGTAGCCTTCCTCATCTACTGATTTGTTGTTGCTCATCGCCCAGATGGCCTCCTTGATATCTCTGTCAGAGAAGAGGCGGCAAGAGGGAGGAGGGGAAGTAACCTGAATTTTGGTCTGGCAAGGAATGTCGTAGAGATTGGAGGTGTGGGAGAACATGGAAGCAAGGTCAATGTCGGATCAGAGAGGAGAGCATCGAGGGAGGATGGTACGCCAAAAATGATTGGGGGAATGGGCAAGGAGAGCTGAGAGTTCTTGTCTTCTCTGAGAGACAAATTGACGTTTCTTGCGACGAAGGAGACGACGATAAGAGATTTGAATGTCGGGGTAAGTAGAATGGGAGTGGAGGAAGGCATAACAAAGTTCTTGGTGGAGGGTTTTGCATTCTTCATCATACCATTTGTTCATGGGACAAGAGCCAGGTTTACGGGAGGCAAGGTGGTACGAGTGGAATGGGGGAAGGAGTTAAGTGCAGCTTCCCGAAGGCAGAGTCAAGTGAGGAGAATTGCGCCTCGGAGCGAAGAATCTAGCGAAGAGCGGACAAGAAGATGTCGGGGTCAACTTCGTTGAAACGAAAGGTGGTTTGAAGTGGGGAAGGGGGGCTCTACAGGGAGGGATGGGTTGGCAAACGAGGGTCAAACTGGAGAGAGCGAGAGAAGTGCGTGGTCATCCAAAGGGATGGGGGATATTGAGAGGTTTCGAATAAAATGGAGCAAGTTCTGGTTGGCTAGAGCATAATCCACCACAGTAGCCCCTCCTCCATGTGGTCGGCAAGTGAAGAAGTGAGAGTGCGAAAAGCATGGAAGGTCATTCAAGATTAGCAACTCGTGAGACTCCCCTAGCTGCAAGAGATGTTTGCCATAAGCTATAGTGGGCCCCAAGGAATCCTCTGATATCCAATGAAGACCTACTGAGACTGAGTCAATCCCCTCGATACAGAACACGTCCTCTAATTGGTCGTGGAGAGGGATTTGAAGATCTTTGGTGCGAGCATTGAAGTCCCCCATTAGTATGACCTCCCCGTCAACAGAATACTGGGTGATGCCAGTGTACAGGTCCATAAAGGGGTCCCCATCCGCTCCATTGTGGATGGCAAAGGATGAAGACGCTGGGGGAAAGTAGCATACTACGATGTAGATTGTCTCTCCAGGGGGGAGATCCTGGTTCTAGCCCAAATCCACAAGAATCTGGCGTACTCGTCGGCAGCTACCAATGAGACCCTGTTCCGCAGAGTGTTTATAACCAAGCAAGCAACACCCCTTAACCCCTTGACTCCGCATAAACTTCTTGTTTCCTACCTGCAAACTGAGAACCAGTGGTAACCTGTAATCTCTGGGAGAGGCCGCACAGGGCTCGCATGAGTCTCGGTCACGAGGATGATATAGTGAGGGGAGTGCGTCATATAGAAGACTTGGTGATGACCAAAAGGACCCATTGCCATTCCAACAACGGACAATGATACCTGTTCCCTGACGTCTCTCCAGTCGGGCTCATCATTTGGAGCTACCTATTCGAGGTGTCCACCCTGGGGGGAAAGAGTCTCGAATGACCGCCCAAAGATTCTTGATAACGACCCATTTCCCTACTTGTCTTGCTGTCGCAACCTGTTCTCTGGACTGTTTAAGCTCTGTATCCTGTGCTTTGGTGAGGTCCTCGTCAAGGAATATCTTGTTGGGAAATGAGAACAATTTTTGTTTAGCTCCGAGGGTATAGAGTCTATCCGTTGCATTTCGGAATCTAAGAAAGAGGATGGAGTCGTGACCCAACCAAGCTCTGTCCAAGTTTATATTGAGTATGCCAAGGGTATCCCTGAGGAACCTAATTCCTACCTCCATAGGGTCCAAAGAAAGGTGAGGTAGAGGAAGACCTCTTACTTTCAGGTTCAGTTCCCTTGGGATCTTATTTCTTCTTGCTCGGTCTTGGAAGGTGAAGGGTTTCATGCTCTTTGCTCTCCTGTATTAACTTCCTAAGCGATAAATTATCCCCTTCAACCACGGAGACTCTTGCAACAAGGGAGCTTACCTCTGAGCGGAGTCTACTGTTTTCCATCTCCAGAGATTCCATTTTCCTTAGTATTTGTTTGACTTGGGATGTCCAAAACGCAAAATCTGACTCCATAGCAATGTCTGTGGGGTTGTAAATCGATTCCAGATTGTCGTGACACTGATTAAGGTATCTGAAATGTCCCCTGTTGTTGAAATCCCGAGTGTGGGCGTGGGGATTTGAAGATTCCTTAGTCTCCTTGTTTTCCGTCGAGTTCTCCAAGGGTTAAAGGACCCTACATTCCGGAAGAGCTGGGAAATGAGGGATCATGCTGGCGAGAAGGCGAAGGGACGCAGGGGTGGTGCAGGCAACAGGGGTGGCAATCGAGGGTGAAAGGAGGTGCAGGTAGCAGGAGATGGAAGGTCGAGGTACAGATCCATGGATTGCAAGAAGCGGGAGAGGGAAAGTTCAGACGACAAGGTGGAGGAACCGAGAAGCCGCAGAGGCGAGCCGCAAAGGGAAGCTCGCAGGAGCAGGGAGCTGGGGCGGGAGGCTGCAAACCAGTAGGTCTGGATGGATGCCATGGTAAAGGAGTACTCTTCCATTATGAAGAATAGTGTGTGGGATATAGTGCCAAGACCAAAGGGAAAGTCAGCGGTGAGCTCCAGGTGGATCTATAAGATCAAGCATACTACAAATGGCAACATGGAGAAGTTTAAGGCAAGGTTCATGGGAAGGGGGTTCTCCCAAAAAGAGAGAGATGATTGTGAGGAGACTTTTGCTCCTGTCCCCATATATACTGCCATTAGAGTTGTCATGTCTATGGCCTCATAGATGGGGTGGAGGCTACATCAAATGGATGTGAAGACAACATTCCTTAATGGGGTGATCGAGGAGGAAGTGTATATAGAGCAACCTCAAGGTTTTGAGGTACATGGAAGGGATTCTCATGTGTGCAGGTTGAAGAAGGCTCTGTATGGACTCGAGCAAGCACCTAGAGCTTGGTATTCTAGGATCGATAGTTATCTAGTGAGTATGGGCTTCGTCAAGAGTGAAGTGGATTTCAATCTAGACTTCTTGTTGATTGGTGATGATCCACTCATTCTTGTACTATACGTGGATGGACTCAGGTATATCTGAGGTGATGGACAGTAGTTGGTGGGCTATACAAATTCAAACTGGGTAAGAAGTGCAGTGGACAAAAAAAGCACCTTAGGGTGTTGCTTTAGCTTAGGATCAAGGTTGTTTCTTGGCTCAGCAGGAAGCAGAAGTCATTGGCACTTAGTCCTGCGAAAGCCGAATAGATGGTAGCCAATTTTGGCAAGTTGTGAGGCCATATGGCTTCGCAAGATGCTCACGAGGTTATTTGGTCAGGAGTTGGTCCCAACAGCCATCTACTATAACAATTAGAGTTGCATCAAGCTCTCTAAGAATCTAGTGTTTCATGACTGGTCCAAGCATATCAAGATTAGGTATCATTTCATAAGAGACAAAGTTCAGAGAGGAGTTGTGAAGCTCCAGTACATTTCCTCAAATGAGCAAGTTGCAAACATCCTCACCAAAGGATAGCCTGAAGGGAAGTTTGAGTTCTTTAGGGACAAGTTGGGGGTGTTGCAAAACATCTTCCTCGCTAAGAGGGAGTGTTGAATTTTGTAGTGAGGATAGGTGCTTCTACTTTAGCTTGTGTCTAGCATGTGGAAGTATCCTCAAATTGTAGCTCTCCTTGTAAAAGTGAATTTTATAATACTTTATGTAAAAGGTCAATTAGCCCATGGTATTATGTGTCCCATGGCATTAGGTGTCCCATGGTATTGCCCGTGATGTTGACATAAAGTGAATGTTATAAGACAAGTCATTGTCAGTGTGTAGATACATTGAGAGTGAGTGATCACAGTTGCAAGAGACAGATTTCCTCTTGTCGTGAGCAGTATAGATCTTAGTTTGAGATTACAACCTTTCCAGGGAAGAGTCACTTCTCTATTGTCTATTAGATCTAGGGTGGATCTAGGGCTTCTCTATCCAGTTTGCAAAGAGGATTTGGGGCACCTTCTTGTGTGTTTTTTGTCTAGATCCAGAGGGTGGTGTTGTTGTAATCAAATCCTACATTAAGAAGAAGACAAACTCTGATTATTGGTTTTCCCTAATTGGGGTTTCCAAGGTAAATCCTTATCTCTATTTTGTGTGGTTGCATTTTGTTTTGTTGTGCATTTATAATTTCTTATACATTTGTGCTTTCAGTAATGTTATCACGGATCTTGTAGTTGCTCCGTAGAGTAATCCTATATAGGATGGGAGAGGGGACGAGCAATCAAAGCCGCGAACTACGAAAACCCTAACCTCCAAAAGATGGATGGTTGTCACGTCGATTAGGATTTCCTTCGCTTTATGCCACTGAAGGCCCAAGTGACAAAGGGGGAGACCCAGACCTATCCTGAAAGGACAAACCTAAAGCAAATCACCAGATCAAACCCCTCACGAAGAATACATAAGGTGAGTGTTTGAAACCCTAGATTCAAGGGATAAGCCACAACTTAAGGAGTACTTCAGTAGAGGTTGTAAAAAACGCTGGAAATGTTACTCAAGTATAATACATAGTGGCTTTTAGAGATTGGGACTAAATCTAGGATTAGAGTGTTGGTTCTAATGATCAAACCCGGGACCCTAGGGATTTAAGCAAACAAATGAGAAATTTCTAGGACGAGATTGATATTAAGAATTAAAGCTTCCCACACACTAACTTGGATGAAGTATTTACCAATCGGAGAAAATCTAGGTAAAAACCAAAAGAAAGACACAAAGAAATCGGTTGCCATACTAAGAGGGGTGCTACCTCACTAAGGGATCAATGCTTGGAGATGGGTAAATGGAGTCCAATGATGACGCCTTGAAAGGGAGAGGAGCTTTTTAGGGATGGCCAACAAAACCCAAATCGCCGAATTCGCGAATTCCTAGTGCAAATCGATCCGATGATTTTTCCTACTTCTAACAAGGGTTTTTTCAGTAAAATTGGTGATGGGCAAAGCATGAGAAAATCAAAGGGCAAAGAACTTACCTGAGAAACGTACCCGAATCATGTTGATGACTTCCTGGATGATGAAGAATGCTTTCCTTTCGATCAAATGAGAATTTCGAGCAAGATCTTGATGGATTTGTTGCTTCAGACAATGCCCCTAGCACCCCCTTCAACCTGCCAAGCCAAAGAATTCAATTAGCAAGACAAATGAACAGGATTCACATTATAAAGAAAGTACAGGAAACAACAAATCATGAAGAAGTAATCACTCCCTGATAACCGAAACCTAAGTGCCGACACAAAGTGAGTCCCCCCATCAGTGTGTCTCCTTGAACCTGCGAATGGATAGGTGCAAGAAAAAGATACAAAATCTTTGTCGAATAAATCTCAGTGCAAAAGAATAACAATGCCAATAATCATCTCATTCATTCATCAAACAAGAAACGAGTGTGTAGTCCCCAAAAAAATCTCTTTATTCAATATTCCGATGCCAGAGCTCATGGTAATGGGGGGATCACCTCTCTTAAATAGCTTGAGAGTGTGTCCACATTTTCCCTAACTATCATCCGACGGTTGAGATTAAGACATCATCAACGGTGGAGATCGCAAATACATAGAACAAGACATGCATCAAGGTGACCACATCAAAGGGGGGTGCACTTTGCTCAAGGACAACTTCCTAAGGTGAAAGTCACAACATAACATAAGATATAACATGATAGCACATCAAAGGTGGTCACTAGCGGCTTAATTCACACTATGCCCCATTACAACCTCCAATCATAGGATATAACATTATAACATATCAATTAGCCAAGTGAGGGGTGCCCCTTGGGGGACGTTCTCACTGGCTAAGCCAAACAAAATAATCCCAAACCAAATGTTAACTAAAAATGCTAAGGAACTATCCGAGGAGCCTTAACATATCATCTGAGAAGTTTTCCTGCCATTTCCTTTACCCAAAAGGCCAAATCGATTTTTTCAATGAATTTCCTAGTTCATTTATGGTGGTACATCCTCTAAAACTGAATAAAATCATCATAAATCTATCCAGGCTGAGAACTGGAGCAAACTGGCTGCGTTGGATGATCCAGAAACAAAGAAGAATGGCATAAGTGACTACTCATACCCCCTGGAACACTGTAATGCTCTAGGAGAACCAAAAAGTTTGCAATCTGTTATAAAATTTTATCATTTGGTCAATAATAAAGTGATAAAAATCACTAGTCATGAGATCCAAGGCCAAACTCTCAAAACTGAAGTCGCAGTATTGGTCTTGGGCATGACTGGAGCAAATATAAGCATTGTTTGTTTTTGAGTCACTGCCTTGGGAGCCGTGTTTGACTTGGTCAACTGGGTTGACCAAGTCAAAGTACCCAAACTAAAGGTGAGATACTGTACCAATATGATCCTGCATATATTCAAGGTAAGAAATGCTCCAATGGTGTGTATCAAGACCCAACTTAAGTGATGTCATTCAGCATCATGGTGACAATAATAATAATAATAAGTAAGATATACCTCTGCTTTTGAAAGATCATTGAACCTTCTAGAAGTCTCTTGTGCATGCCATACTTAAAAAGCTTAAACAGTCTGCTAGTGTTGGGTTGGGGTGGAAAACAAGGCTTAAGGTAAAAGGAGATGACTTATAGTTGACTTTGACCATATGATCTCTCAGAATGATGACAATTACACACGACCACAGTGACATATATATGATAGATGAACAATAGGGAATGGTGGTTTCTCACAAGTGGATGAGTTGATCTGAAAAGAGTTCATTCAACTTTAAAATGTATACAGTTCACATCCAAGCTACGAAACAAGCTCCATGAGGATCTTTACCAAGACCCTTGTGTTGAGTACATGGTGTAATGAAGAGATCCTAGGGGACACTGTGAATTAGCGGTCCCTTGCCCCATCTCACATCAAAACCCGCAGGCTCCGTGAGGGATTAATCATTACATTTCCATAGTGGCCAACAGTCTTTAGATTTAGCATTTATTTATCCACTGCTTTTTAGCCCTTTTTAAGTTGTGTCTAAAGACAGTTTGCATTTATTTGAGGGCTTTGCATTTCAACATATAGAATTTATAGCACATAATGCATGTAATGATGGTAAACGTATTGCTTCAAGTTTTAGCTGACACTCTTTGGGATAACTCAAAGCCGAGACACAAAAGACATGGGATCCATCATGCATAGGGGTCAAAGTGGGGAAAGTGATCTTCAATCTCATAGGTCTCGATCAAACTAAAGTCATGGGATGAGGATCAATCATGGATGAACTACATGGAGGGGGACAAATGACACATGGAACCAACATAACACTAAGGTTTAAGTCCTTTGATCAGTCTTAGCACAAGTTCAAGCATTAGTGTATACATATATATATATAAGCATAGGTCACCATGATCATCCTAACAAGACAAGCCTAGGTGTTTAATGTACATCACAGAGCAAAAGCAAACCAAAGAAACATATACTTGATCTCACCATATATACCTGTCTCCATCTGATAAGGCCCCTCTGTAATTGTGTGTACCATATCTTCTCTGCTACTCTACTCAAATGAACTAGGTCATCATTGAAAGCATCTCAATAGACTAATGAATCTCAATCTTGACAAGGAAACTCTGTTGAACAAGGCTTTGAAATGGCTGAGGCAGTAATGATCCATGCTAAAACCCCATGTGAAAACTAGCTCGGAATAGATAACGAGATAGATCTGTATGTTGCATCATGGTAGCCCAGCTGCAAATGTATATGTGATAACAAGTAATTAATGTTAAATAGTTAACTGAAACATACATTAATAGTTGTTGCTAATCAAGAGTTGTATAAGGGTATAAAAGTTAACAATTCTTGACAACTTCAAAAAGAGGCTTAGGGATTTTTAGTTTGCTCAGTTCATAACTAATACTAAAGATTGAGGGGCTAAGGGAACTATTTCTATGGTTTGGGTGACAACAAGGAGCTTAGCCAAGATGGCATTCAGTTGCTATGATGCAAGGAGCTTCTCATTAGTTCCAATAGTACAAGTATTCTTGTGTTACTCAACCACCTTTGGTTCTTCCTTGATTGGGATGACAGGCCTCTTAAAGTCCCATGCCTTAAGTGTTGTCTCTTTCCTTACACTCCCAATGTCATTCATTGCATTTTCCCTCTCAAAAATTGGGGCATTCAATCTTGGCCTAAACTCATACTTCCTTCTCACTTCGAGCATGATGTTATCAAAAGACTGTTATCACAAATATATTGTAGCTGGGCTACCATAATGCAACATGCAAATACAGATTTATCTCTCTATTTTCCTAAGCCAGACATATTGATGAGCATACAGCATGGATCATTATTACAACATAGATCACTATTACAGCATGAGCCATTCAAAGCCTTGTTTAGTTGCAAATGCAAAGTATTTCCTTGCCAGGACTGAGATCTCCTTGTCCATTGAGATGACTTCAGTGACGACTAAGTTCATTCAAGCAGAGCAGCAAAGATGGTACACAGTTCACAAATGGGCATATCATGTAGATGCATGTATATGGTGAGATCAATATATTGCTAATTGGTAGGATTTTGCTCTCTAATGTATACTGAGTTCTAACACCTTTGACTTGTTATGCTATGATGATTATGGTGACCTATGCTTATATTATATGTTCCACCGACGACTAACTTGTATTGAGAATGATTAAAGAATCTGATGTTGAAGACCATTGCTTATGCAATGCTTTACACAACTTTTAGACTTTAGTGATATGTTGGTTCCATGTATCATTTGTCCCCGTCCATCCAGCCCATCCATAATTGGTTTTTCCCATGACTTATGTTTAACTGAGACCTATGAGATTGAAGATCCTTTACCCCACTTTAACCCATATGCATGATGGAATCCATGTTTTTTTGTGTCTCTAGCTATGAAGTATGTGACTTGGTCAATGTGGCCAAGTTCACCAGATGGTTTTCCTTTAGCGCTCAAAACAAGTGCTCCAAATAACAGTGTTTTTAAACACTTTTGCAAATAAAGTATGAAGTCACTCAGTTGCCAAGAGACGAGCACTCACCCTTTGTATGATGTGCGGTCATTTGATCCCAAAGGGCAACAGGGTGGTCAGTCCATCACACCTATGGACGGTGGCTGGCAATGGAGATCATACCGAGTCATTATCTGAGGCCGCAAAGCTATTTAGGGCACCTGCTCTTGGAGGATGGCCAGTTAATAAAGTAAATGTTTTAAAAGGAGCTAATGGCCAAAGGATGAGCACTCATTCAATGTATAATGTACAACTCATTTGCCCCTATAGAGAAACAAGGTGAGGCTGATCTGCCAGGGTTATGCCTTTGTCATTTTTTGGAAGCCCGAAAGGCTTTTCAGGGCACCACTGCGGGAGAAAACTAGGGCATCATATGTTTTGTAGTTTTGTCCATAGTTTTTGGGAAAATAAGTATGTTGCTCAGCTTTCCTTGAGGATGCACATATTTCTATTTAATCAGATCTGAAAGATACCTGCCTTTGGAGGTTGACTAATGTTGTGCAATTTAAATATTGTCAAATCTTTCTAAATGGAAACTTGCTAGAGCCTAGAGGAAACAAGCCTAGGTACTTTATCCATTTGTGAGACACCACCGTCCCCTATTGGTATTTGTCATGCATATATCACTGTGGTTGTGTGTATTTGTCATCATTCTAAGAGATCATATGGTCAAAGTCAACTAAGAGGCATTCCCCTTTTACCTTAAGCCTTGTTTTCCATCTTCACCCAGCAATAACAAATTGATTAAACTTTGTAAGTATAGCATATACAAGAGACTTCCAGACGATTCAAAGGTTGTTCAAAGACACAGGTATATTTTATTATTACTATTATCACCATGGTTCTGATTAGCATGATTTAAGTTGGGTTTTAATATACATCTTGGAGTAGTTCTTACCTTGGATGCATGCAGGATCATTTCAGTTCATTATCTCACCTTAGGTTTGGGTATTTTTACTTGGTCAACCCAATTGACCAAGTCAAACACAGTTCCCAAGGCAGTGACTAAAAAATTGACAAAACTTACATTTTCTCCAGACATGCCCAAGACCAATATTGCAGTTTAGTTTTTAGAGTCTGGCCCCAGTATTCATGAACAGTGATTTTTATCATTTTATTTTGGTCAGATCATATTTTTATTACAGATTGCAGTCAGTATGGTTCTCCTAAGGCGCCACAGTGCCCCAGGAGGTATGAGTAGTCACCTATACCATTATACTATGCCTCCAGACACTTTTGTGTAGTCGGTGTGCCCCATTTCTCAGCCTAAAAGAAGATATGCTGGTTTTTTTTATTTTTGGAGATTGTACCACTAAAAAAGAACTATAAAAAACACTGAGGAAATCGATTTGGCTTGTGTGGTCAAGGAAATGGCAAGAGAATGCTTTCAGATGATTTATTATGGCTTTTCGAACATATTTGCATTAGTTTCACTCTATTTGATGTCCTAGATTATTTATTTCGCTCACCTAAGGAGGACGTCCCCCATGGGGCTCCCCTCACCTTAGTCATTAGATGTATTTCATTGATATACCTTATATTATGATGTTGTATTGGGGTCTAGGGTGAATTGAACCCCTAAGATGACCCCCCCATGTACTATCATGTTAAATCCTAGCATTTTGATGTATTAAGCCTCACTTAGGCGTCCTTGGGAAAAAGTGCTCCCCCTTTGATTTGGTCATCTCGATCCATGTATTGATTCGTGTAAAAGTGATCTCCACTGTTGATGATGTTTTAATCTCAACCATTGGATGGAAAAGTAAGATAGAGTTTGTGTCTCTCAAAAGCTAAATAAAGAAGAGACCCCCCTCATTGTATCCAATCGGGGAATTTGGCACCATTAGCTCTTGAAGAATAATAGAGAAATTTTTCTGGGATCTCTTGAAGAATAATTGAAGAATGTTCTTTGTGATCGATTACCGTTATCTCTTTCTTGTATTGAAAATCATTGGTGAATATATGGCATATCTTTTGGAATCCATCTTACTTGCTTGACAGGGAAATCGATTGGAGAGGGGGCACACTTGTGGAAGACATCTACCTTGTTCTCTTGTTCGAATCTTGTGGTTACAGGGAGTATTTTTATCGCATGATCTCTTACTCTCTCATCTTTTATTTTTCTTCAACAATTATTCTTTTTCTTTGCCAATCTGATTGATTTGATCTTTGGCTTGGCAAGAGAGAGGGCGCATATGTGGCTCCTTGGACGTTTGGTTTGAAGTCGGATCTCACCATCTTTCCACTTGATTTGTACAAGAATAGTCTTCATCACTTCGACATTCATCCTCAAACACATCAAGTAAGTTTTCTCGCGTAAGATCTCTTCCTATTTTTTTATCTAATCGGGGTTGCATTTTCCTTTCACACAAAATCCTAAGTTAAAACCCTCATCTATTAGTGTAGTAGGTTCTAGTTTGCGGCAGTTAAGGAAACTTAAAACCCACTTTGGAATAATTATAACACCCCTAAGTTTAAAATTTCACAACCATTGGACTCCATTTTCCCATCCAACACATTGGTCTGCCTTTTAAGGGGAGACGCCCTCCTTGGGAGAAGTGGGTACCTTCGGTTTCGCAAACTAGGTATTGCTAGTTTTACCTCCATTTTTCTAACCTTACACCTAGCAATCAATTCGAGTGTATAATTTTACCTATTTTCACCTTTTACCCTTAAATCTAATTTTTCATGTGTTAAGCCCTAGGGTAAATTGGGGATTTTTACATAGACACTCATTTCCTCTTAGTAATTGTGCAAAACTCTGATTAACTTTCTTACTAAGAGGGCTATTCAAGATTCCCTGGGTTATCCACTTGTTTTCCTTATTTTTTAGGGCTATCTTGGTTATAGGGACGCCCCCTAGGTTTAGTATCTCAACTGAGTCTAAAATGTCGGTATCCTTGACTGGCATGACATATGAGTTCTTTCATAGCTCTTGGATATCGTAGGTCACGACTTTAGTCACCTTCCCCCTCTACCATCCTAGATAAGATCACCCTACAAGGCAACTACAAGATTCGTAATAACAAAAACCATTTGAGTTGAACAAGAATTAGATCAAAGGGTTGATCAACATTAAGTAAGATGGAATTAACCTGCATTTCTTTCTCCTCTTCCCTCATGAGTAAACTAGTGGAACCAAATGGGCAGGAGAAATTATCTATCATAATCATAATATAATCAAGAAGAAATGACGGATTAATGTCCATGGGCTAATTTGCAAGGCCCTAAACTTATTGCTCACAATAGTCTTCCTAGTAGGTAGAGGTAAATGCTGCTAAATCAGAATATCCTCTAGAAGATTATGGGACATCTTGCTCTTCTGCTTTCCTCTCCCTTTGTAGCACATTAAGGGGCCTCATAAAATGAGGCTGATTTTTTATGAGTTGATTTTGAGCTCTGGGAGCAAGCCCTAGAGAGGAATGACTAAACTAAAGCTATTTTAGCTTTGTCGAATCATTGACGATAGACTTCAACAACATGGTCACCTCTTCCATGGAAAAATGCTCATGGCCTGCAAAAGGGGGTTCAAGTTCGTTACTCCTATCAAGGTACACTTGCCTCTCAAGAGGACCATACATGGTCTTGAGTTGTATCCCTAAGGCCCTCGTGTTGCTCATTAAGTCTTTATCATCATTAAACATAGGATCTAGATCCGTTAACTTTCCTTCCCTCGCATGCAAGCATACTCGAACTCAAAAGCAACTACATATGCTGCTATAGCAGTTGGTTCAGAGGGCTTGACAATTTTGAGGATTATGATATAGCTTGTAGAACCTACTGGTAAATTTAGGACTATCTCACTATTATTTCTCTTAAGGGTACTAAACTCAATCAAATAGTAGCTATTATCTTTCTTGACCACTCATCACTTCAAGAATTTCTCATGAAACTACCCAAATATCTAATAAAGTTATTAGGTAGGTTCCTAAACCATTTCTTGGCCTTCCCTTCTAAGGAATGAGCAAGCATTCGAGAAAAAAATCATAATCTTCTATTGAGAAGTTATCCACATAGTCTTGGAAGGCAATGAGGTGGTAATCAACAAAAAGACCATTTTCCTCGTTGAATCTTAGCTTGAACTTTGGATAGCCATCATGCATATCCCCTAACTGGTTTACAAAAAATAGGATTAAGTGCTTGTATCATTCTACAAGGCAAGGAATGGGGGTCTTGGGCCAGCCATTTAAGTATTAGAGTTTTCTATCAAAGGTTGGATTAGGGTGTCAAGCATAGGTTGAATCATAAGATAAATAAACACTTACAGAATGTGGATGACCACAACTTGGGGTGCTGAAATAGGACACAATATATCTCTTCTAACCAATAGGGATCCAAGAGAAAAAGGCGAAGCTAGCCTCCCCAAGTTATCAAAAGAACGGGTACCTGGGACATTTCAACCAATGGTGAAGACAAAAATGTTGCAACCCCAAAAACCAATTAAGTGATAATACAAGAGTATGAAAATTGGTGCTAGGGATATTATCAAAAAAAATGATGATCTTGGAATAAGAAAATGAAGCTACCTACCTAGAGCTGAATTTGGAAATCGGTGTCTTCTTCACCAGATAAGATATGGTCTAGTATTAGAGTGGCTAGCAATCTTATTGAGTTGGACAATGGGACAATGATTCTCGAATCCAAGTTG
The DNA here is from genome assembly GCA_001517045.1 of Pseudotsuga menziesii. NCBI lineage: Eukaryota > Viridiplantae > Streptophyta > Pinopsida > Pinales > Pinaceae > Pseudotsuga > Pseudotsuga menziesii. The sequence continues at coordinate 111,581 of LPNX010874709.1, forward strand.
ACCAACTCTTCCCAAATCACTTTAGTCGAGTCGCCATCTCAAAGCACTTCCTTAGTTCAAAGAGTAAATAAATTCTTGTCAAGAATTTCCAAGATACAAGGCCACTTTTTTCGAGAGCATAACACCTTTTTGTACTAGACTTTGATTATATAAGAGCACTTCTCACAATTCACCTATCACCTTGCTTCCTCTCTAACTAGGAAGTAAAGTAAACCTTTTGTGTATGTCAAGATAGGGTCTCCAACAATGCTTCCAATTCTAATGTTGTCAAGTTGCTCCTCTCACAAGGACGAATCTCTGTCTTTTATAGGAGACCGTTTGTTACTCCCGCTTTGTAATGTCATCATTGTACTCAACAGTGGCTTTGACCTACTTTTGTGGTCATTAGTTGGACATTACTAAAATTATCAACATAATGTGTGGGAAAACCTCCCCACACCACTCTAGACTTTGAGTTGGCTTAGATACAAAACAATGCACTATGGTTACTTTAGCAAAATACAAAAAGATGGTGTGTATAATATCAGAAAAGTAAAGAAAATGAATTTAAGAGGAGGCCATGGTTATCAGGAGCGCTCTAGGAGGACTTGCTCCTGCTCGCAAACCGCGCTCTGGACTAGAGCGTGTCGAATCACCCGCTGGAGCGCACGCCAAGGAGCGATGACACACTCCCTGCCACTTTGGGAGCTCAACGCTCCAAAAGACGCTCTCAAGGAGATGGGACCGCGCTCTAGGCACGCTCCAAGCATGCTCCCCCACGCACTCCCATGGATGCCCAAACGCTCCCACATAAATGACCATTTTTTTTTTGCTTTTTTTTCTAACTTGGTGTTGGGTGGGCCCCTTAGGGTTTTTAGAGAAGGTGAGGGAGAAATAAAAACTCCTCTCCCTCACCATTTCTCTCATTCCATTCACTTTTGTGTGCTTGAGCTTGGAGTGGAGAGCTTTTGTGCTTGAGGCATGAGCTTGGAGGAGATTTGTGGGAGCTTGGAGGAGACAACATAACTATTTGGTCATGTTGACAGTTGGTGGATTCCATTCCATAAGTTAATGGTCTACTTCTTATTATATGGTTATAAAATTTGTATGTTTGTAATTGCTAGATAATTTGTATTTGTAACTTTGTCATTGTTAGCATCTAGATGGTTGATGCTTGAATGATTAATCATTAATGTACTATGGTAGTAAGTACCATGACTATTCATCTAGAAGTAGCATAAATATACATGTTTCACATATTTTGCAACTAATTTGGCATTCTACATGTTTTTTTATGTAATGTATTTTTAATATATCTAAATATATATATATATATAATAAACACTCTCAAGACGCTTCGCTCCCTAAATTTTTTGGAAAATTGCGCTTCCGAGCTCCTGCTCCCATTCCCGCTCCCACGCTCTGGCAACCTTGGAGGAGGCTAAACAATACTTTCTTAATGCCCATATTAATTAGATAGAAAATTAAATGGGCATGCACACAAACATATATCCTCTAGTTTATTCAACACAATATGAGATAAAAAAATGGAAGGGAAACCAGCATAACATGCATGAGATTAATTAATTAATCATTGGCAAACTGCCTTGTTACTGATTGCAATAAATAAACTCAACAATGAATTTGATACAACAATAGCATGAGGAGAGGTAATAGAATCTCAATCTTGGGCCTTGCTGACTCCCTTTTTCACAACTGTGATTCTAAAACATGCTTACAAAAAGAATGAGAATGAGGAAAAAAAAGGATGGGACCGATGTGATAGATCCCTCCGAGACAGAACTAAATGAAACTATTACAATAGACGGCTATGTTACCCCTCAAATGACATGAGGTTTACTCAAGGGGTAAAGATGCTTATGATCCAAATGAGGTCCAATGTATGGCTTCCCTAAGCCAAAATTGTAATTTCTCATCATTGTATTAATTGTCCATGATTATGTGGTAAAAATGATGTAATTGAAATGTTTCTTATATGTAAAGGGCCAGTTATAACCCATAATTAGCTCAATTATGGTAGTTGCACTGAGGCAAGTGACTCTTGAGTGGATAGAACTAAGTTAAAAGGGCTAGAAGTGTCTTTCCCTAGTTCTAATATTGGGTTTAATTATCTAATTTCTCATTAACTTTATAACTCAATGTTTGCCCCTTCTCATGTCAGGCCCTCAACATACTTTTATGCATTCTCGAATCTCATGTATCCCCATGCAGTCCACCTAGACACCTTCCTAACCTAGCACCCTCTTGTCAAACCCCTCCATTCATGCGTTAGAACCTTCTAAAGGCCCTCTTAGCCTCATAACCCCAAACGGTCCCCTCCAAAGGCAAAATTATCCCTCAAGCCACACATTTGAACCGTTTTTCTTCTCAAGCAAGTCATTGGACCCTCTCCTAACCATTGGTGAGCAATTTAAGGGAGTTCCAAGCCTCCTAAGAGCCACACGTGCCAACTATCCCTATATAAGTTTCCTCTTTGGACCACAAGGCCATGCAACAGTCGTACAACCCAACACGAGCCGTATAGAAAGGTTTTACAGGTCGTACAGCAACGTATGGCAGTCGTACAATGTGATAGATCCCCCTAGACAAAACCAAATGAAATTATTACAATAGACGGCTATGTTACCCCTCAGATGACATAAGGTTTACTCAAGGCGTAAAGATGCTTATGATCCAAATGAGCTCCAATGTATGCCCTCCCTAAGCCAATTTTGTAATTTCTTATCATTGTATTTAGTTGTCCATGATTATGTTGTAAGAATGATGTAATTGAAATGTTTCTTGTACGTAAAGGGCCAATTATCACCCATAATTAGCTTGAACATGGTGGTTGCTCCAAGACAAGTGACTCTTCAATGTTTTTTTAACTGAAGAAAATTTACATCTTTATGTTGTAAATTTTCGGACATTTTTTCACCTGTAAAATCCTCCAAAGCAGGAGCACATCCTGGGTGGATCTACCATATGTCTCTGAGCATCTCAACCCTAGAGTCAATGTTATGTATCATATCTCATGTATTGAGTCACTACGGACACTTATGTAATGTCAATATGAGTCTAGAATCTTATAAGTCCCTCTTGCGCATTGTTAAATGACAATTAAAGTGGGTTTGTGGTTAGAACTAAGTTAAAAGGGCTAGAAGTGCCTTTCCCTAGCTCTAACGTTGGGTTTAGTCACTTTAACTATCTAATTTCTCATTAACTTAATAACTCAAAGTTTGCCCCTTCTCATGTCAAGCCCTCAACATAATTTTATGCAGTCTCATTTATCCCCATGCAGTCCACCTAGACACCTTCCTAGCCTAGCACCCCCTTTTCAAACCCCTCCATTCATGTGTTAGACCCTTCATAACCCTTGTATGCTTGGATATTATTTTAATGAAAAGCAAATTTGGAGGGCGGAAATTTTGTTGTGCATGTATCATTGTGAGATCTATTTCCATTTTGTTTCTGCTATTTATTTTTTGTTAATAATTCTAGCCAGTATAAATTATTCACTGAGCTGCAATTTAATTGTTGGGTGAAGGAAAGCACTAGGAAGTAATTATCTAGGTGCTTGGATTGGGTAAATTGACATCAATGTCCTCAACAATAGAAGTTTATAGGGAGTGCATATGCTTTTAACATGGATGATTGATTGCCAAGCTAGATACCCACTTTGCCATGGTGTCCAATCTTTCCACATGCACAATATCATGGGTTGACTGGTATGTGGATAATGGAGTTTTGAGACATGACTTATGACAAAAAGACCTTCAACAAGTTTCAATAGGAAGAGAGAGGAATGCCTGTGGAATTGGGTGATGGTGCCACATATCTTGTTAAGGTATTAGGCTCCATATCTTTCCAAATTCCTTTAGATGATAATAGATATTGTTAAGTTAAATTATGTCTTGTATGTTCCTAAATTAATGAAGAGTCTACTTTCAGTTTCTTGCATGACAAATTTACTGTGTTTGGTTAATTTGATGGTCAAAAGTCACCATCATAGACATTACCCATGGATTTGGTCAAGTTTTAACCAGAGGATTGTGAAAGGCAGACTTTTTTACAAGCTACTCACATATCCAATTGAGCAAGTATGACAAGATGACATGATGGAGGGTTTCTCTAGTATTGAGGAGATAGTTATGAGAACTTGTTGATGAATCGGTGATTGAGTCCTTGATTATAGTTGATGGGACTCTGGGAGTATGGAAAAGTACCAAGATAAGGTTGTTACAAAATGATTCTATCGTCAGGAGGCAGTTTACCTTCACGAGACTCTTACTCCAATTGTCGGAGGATTCTCCTAGGAAGACAGTGTTACCCTGGATGAGTTGATGCATGTACCACCGATTTTGGATTTTGGTATCAATGAGATTGTAATCATGTTGGGTTGTTCCAAGTTTAGTGCAGATTTCGCTTCATTATTTAATAAATCTTATACACTTGTCTAGAGTCCATTATTCCAAAAAGTCCCAAACAGATTATGATGTGGTTTGAAAAGATTTTGACTAGTGAAGATGGCACGAAGGACAAAGGAAGTTGGCAAGTTGTTGATGCAGTATTCTTTGTATAAAAGGTTTTCACCTTGAAGATTCTAAAGAGAAATCTAAATACAAAAGGAAGTCGCGATAGATTGTTTGACCAAGTTCCTAGCGGAGCGAGGATTCCAGATACAAAGGGAGTATCTTGTGAACACTTTCCTTGGTAAAGAGTTTTAGAATTTTAGTTCTTCAAAATGTGTCCAACAAAATGCCACTAATGGAACAGCAAGCAAAGAAATCTAGGTGCATATAAAGAAGGTACTCCGGCAAAAATTCCATACAGCAGCCTTAATGACAGCACAACGGTACCCACTCCTTCAACAGTCTTTTACAACAATGAATGAGGGTGCAAGAGAATTTATCAATGAGTGAGAGAAAAAGAGTCCATGCATGCTTTACCAAAAGCATGCATGCACCATCCTCAGTTTAGTTCCAGTTTAGATGCTTTTAATATATAGCAGTTCAATTCTTTTTCTAAGTTTGCTTGAGTTAGTAGCTGCATGCACAATTAGTTAGGGTGCTTCATATGTGGAAAGATTCCAGAATTAGATAGAGCAAAGATCCCTAGAAGAGAGAGATGCATGCCTGCATACTTGCACTCTCCTCTACTGGTGGGCACACCTTCCTATGAATAGTTCTTTCATGCAGGGTGAGGGTGCTAATCCCAAAGCCAAGAATATATCTAGGGTTTAGGTTTATTTCATTTAAGGTGCCGTACATGTGTCCCGATTCATTGTACCTACTCTTTTTCCTAGTCTATATGGAGAAGGCAGGAGTATAGATTTAATTCATTCAATTCAATAGCGAGCAATGAATTAGTTTGCCTTTTTTTCCTGTAGCAGATTTCAGACCAGAATTAATGAGAGAGCTATAACATTTTTTGACATTCTATCTACTATGTTTCTATCTTTTGCTTTTAACAGTGATTTAGCAAGTATACTATAATTCTGTTTTTTTCTGCTTAACAACAGTGATATGATTTAGGACAGACCAGTGAGTTTCCATTATAATTTTTCTGCAGTATATGTTTGTAGACTTTGGCATTATTAGAACAGTAGTTTTAAGTGGCTTTCAGGTTTCAGCTATCTAGTAGTTTAGGAATTCTTTTAGTTCAATGTCTGCTTCCCATGATTTAGAACATCTAACAAAGCCAAAGGCTTTGTAACTGCTGGTGAAGGGAGGAAGGGCTTGACAAATTGGAACATCCATCGTCTTCTTTCCATTGCATCTTATGTGTATGTAAAGCTGCCATTTATGTATTGCTGCCATATCTTTGTGTAAAGGGTTTTTGTTTATCATAGTGAGCTCTTCTTTGCTAGAAGAGGAGGCTGAAGTGAGGTCTCTAAACTCTCTTCACTTGTTTGTTCTCAACTTTGAATTACGATTTGTTCATTCAATAGAAGACTCTCTTTTGCGATAATCTCATCTTTGATATCTTGTGTGGCTGCAAGAAGTTTATGGATGTTTTGTGTCTTTTTTGAGCATTTCATGTGGCTGTTACATATATCAGATATGTCCTTGACTAATAATACTTGTTTCATGATTTTATCATGTCTTATTTATCCACTTTAAGTTTCAGAATCCATTTGGTGCCTAGAATCCATAGCCCAAGAACAAGGAACTATGTTTTGCTTGGCTTCTCACTTTATATCCTAAAAGACTAAAACATTCTCATTCTGCATGTCTGGTTATTATTTCAGCATTTAAAGGACAGATCTTGAATCTAATTAGGGATTCCCCTCTTGTGCCAGAGGAGAGTCTGCCTAAAGTGACAAGGACAATCACCAATGTAACAATGAGTGATGTGTTCAAGTTACCCTAGGGTTTGTACTTGATGATTGGAATTAATTTTTGAAGTGCATATTTTGGAGGTAACAGAAACCATCCTTGTCGTATAGTGCCAATCACCTAAATAGCAGCTACATCAATACATTCCTAGTTGGAAGGGCTGATTTGCCAAAATTGCAGCCAAATCTTCAAGAAGAGGTAGAAACGAGAATTCAAATTTTGGCCGTAACTGCCCTTAAATTAAACAGAAGGTGATTTAAGAGGATCTTATTTCCTTTTCTAGATCTAATATTACGATATTATCATTTAGAAAATGACTTAATATTGTGATACCAATTTAACAAATAATTGTGCAAGAGGCACATTCTACAGGGTGGATAAGGTGGTAATATACAATGTTTCATTTGTGTAACATTTTGTGGGGACAAAATTTATTTTTTTAAAATACCATGTGTATATAAAAACAACCAACCTCCATTTAAAAATATATGTATATACACATATTAGCATAGATCTAGCACAAGGAGTTAGCTCAATCAATTGTCGATAGTGTTGCTAGGCAATTGGCTAGTTCCGTGCCAACAAGTGCTCAGTTCAAATCCCCTCAGGTGAGGCATACTAGTCTATGCCAACGAGTTTACTTGGGATTCCATCCTCAAAAGTGCAGACACGTCCATTCGGTTTCTCCGCAAGATTTTCTTCACTGCAAAAATAAATACTAGCTTAGATTCATCTTAACCACAGATCTATTAAGCGTTGAGATAGATTAAAAAAACTCGAAGTGCAAAACTCAATGTTTTGCACCATCAAAAACTATTTAACGACATTGAGGTTAGCACCTTGAGTTTTTTATCTCTCTCGAGTCTCGACACTTAATAGATCCAAAGTGAAGATGGATCTATGCTAGTATCTTTAGCAGTTACTTCAACTTGAGATTATATGACTGCAAAGTTATTTAGTATTGAAATTCCAACCTATTAAAGCTCCTTCCCTAATAGTATGTAGCATCATGGGTAAATCCAAAACCAACCAAACAGAATTCTTGGAGAATGCAAACTACCAACTCAACCTTCTTCTTGCTACAACGCGACAAACAAAAAACTTTAGTCAGAGAAACTGAAGCAGTCCAAACTAATACCTTCATCTATAAGATATAGGTATTCCACTCACATACCTAAGAAGGAGTTGCATGTCAGATCCGGGATAACGAAGCTCAAGAGCTGTCGTCCCACCAGATAATGTAAAAGTATTGAGGGAGTCAACAAAAAGGCCCAAGCTTACTCCAAACCTTGGTCGCACTTCAGCATTGTAAGCATAACTACGGAAAAGCTGCAAGAAGTAAATCCACAAAATTACCTACCCGAAATAAGGTTCATTCATCAAGAGGTGATACATAGCATTGAATAGAAAACATCAAAAGCCCATCAATTTATTCCCATTCACCAATATTCTTACAGTTAAGACTTAAGTCTCCTTTTGCTTTACAGTCTATTCCCGACCCCTAATATGGATGTAATCATGTAATCATAATCATTATTCTCAGGAGAAATATTTGGATTGATGGAACTGAGTGGGACATTGCTGTAGTAAAAATATTTAGATTGGTAGAGTCGAGTGGGACATGCCTGCAGCAAATATGTTACATTTTGTACTAGTAATGCCTTATTAGACATTCCGAAAAACATATTGCCTTTCCAAAAGAATTTAATTCAAGCCCCTGGCATTTCAAAATTGATAAATAAACTGTGCTGGCTTTTGAGGAAAAGAAAAAGGATGTTGCACCTCTTTCCTGAAATAAACTCGTGCTTGAAGGCATCCCCGCTCTTCGACAATTATCACAAGTCCATGCTCGGACAACTCAACAAGTGCATCCTACAAGGGAAATAGGGATGTTACGGCTCACGAACTTCAAGTTGATCATTTTAAAGATCAGACATTACTGTAGATAATTGCAAAGTTTGATGGGCACTGTAAACAAAAATATGGTCCACTTTATTACAAAAAAGACCACTTCCCGCTCAATGATTATTTGGAATATGTTCAATCATGATTTAGTAATCAGGGTGAGGTCAACCACCATTTACTGATTTTCCCTGCACAATAAAACTAACGCATTGTAAAGAATACACTTGTGACCAATATACTTACACGAGCCAACAACTTGTGATAAAATTCACATAGATCTAGTCTTTATTTTGAAATAACAACTAAGGTTAACATACCCGACTGCCTTCCATGCCTGACCTTAAGATAATTGGAAAGAAAATACAAGATGCAGAAAGAAGTAACTAAACTATTCTACAGTGTGACGTTTATCTTGAGCGGTTTAAACTATGTCAATCAGTATAACTGGAATATTTGGAATATTGTTAATAATTTCGCATATTGAGTAAATGTCTTTCTTCGTAGTTATTATTATCAACTCTGTCAAGCTTTGCAGCACGACCTTAGTTGTGATTACATTTTCTTGCTTTCTTGTATTTGAATTTCCTCTTTGAAGACTCAAACGAGCTAAATTAAAGGCATGCCTGTGCAAACAAATGCATGCCAAGTAATTGTATTCCTGTCTAACAAAGTTGCATCTATCATACTCAGGATTATCCTGACAATATAAAACATATCTACTCTGCTCTTCTCTATTTCTATTTGACAGAAATTAATCTATCTAGCCTACAGTTACATAACCGTATGCACAGGCCACCGGAGCATTGATTCAGTGGTGAGGTCAAGCATTAAACCCTCCAACAGGGTTCCCTTCTCCTTGTGCATGGCATGAATTTCAACTTTCAAACCCTCATGGCATGAAATTCAAATAAATGAGACCTAGTGCATGGCATGGGTTTCAACTTTCAAACCCTCATGGCATGAAATTCAAATGATTGAGACCTAGTGCATGTCCTGGCAACCTTTGTAGAATATATATACCTCTCGGACCAGGCACCTAAGCCAAAGGCAGTCTACGGTAGAAAGTGGCAAGTGCAGCCCTCAACCTCAAGGTGTGTTTCTCGAAGCAATTTCAAAAGAGAAACAGCCTGCCATAAACTACCCTAAGTGGATTTGGCAAAATCGATAAGAATTCAGGATCGCAAATGCAAACCTTATTCAGGACTACGATTCCTGTATATTGATATTTCTTGCACGCCCAATATAGGTTCTAATAAAATGGGTGACACCTTGAAATGAAAAAATACCATGAAAACTATGGTGAGGTGAGGCATTCAGCTGACAATGTTGGAATCACTTTCCACTAATTAGGTACATACCAGGGAGTAATAGATTACATAACTTTTACTGAAAAATTACCTTAACATAAATGTCTGCACTGTGTTTATTGTTGGTGTACGTTGCACTTAAGCTCACGTCGGTCAGTAAATTCGGTTGGTATAGCTCTCAACCAACTGCATTGAATGCTGGGTTCTCCCGCTTCTTTTGCATAGTTTTTTTGTTACTTTATATACAACAGTTTTTAATATAACAGCAGTTCATTTTTCTTTTTGCTCTCTGACTGTCTCTGTTTTATCTCTGCGTTCATGCTCTCTGTTGTCCCTGTTTTGTATGGAGTTTTAATCAAACTTGATCCCTGTGCATTGTTTAAATCCACATGGTATCAAAGCACCAAGGCATTAGCTTCCTCCCTCTGCCTTTGGCTGGCTGCAATGGTTTGGACATTTTTGCAGGGCATCTCAAGTTTCTTCTGCCATCCTTGCTCTGCTCTCTGCTGTGAGCATCTCTGTTCAGAAGCTACTGCTTGAAGACATCATCAATCACATTTCTGGTGATCTCTATTCTCTTTCTTTGACATCTTCATAGTTTATTTTCCTTACTAAGGCAGATAAGTTTCCAATCCCTGTTTTAACTGCCCACAACCATTTTAGCTGGAAATCAACCATGGTTGTTTTACTTAGGAGTAAAGGTCTGTATAGGGTCACCACTGGCTCAAAGAAAGAACCCACTCAAAATGTTGAGAAGCCTAAATGGCATAATTGCTGTGATGAAGCCTTAGGATTAATCTGTCTCTCTCTTTCACTTGAACTCTTGTTTCACTTGGAAGGCATAGACACTCCCCATTAGCATGGGATCAACTTGAAAATTTGTTTGGTAAAACAGATGCCATTCATGACCATCAGCTGGAAAATGAACTCGTTAGTTTGGATCTTAATAATTTTGATACCATTCAAGACTCTATTTCCAAGTTCAAATCCCTTAAGATTCAGCTAAAGGACTGCAATATTGAGAAGAAAGATGAACAACTCATATAGGCAGTGCTCTTTAAGTTAGGAGAATCATATTCAGTGTTTGTTTCCACATTTTATTCAACTCGAGATGCCTTGGGTCAGGCTTTTGTAATGCCTAATTTTGATGCCTTCGCTGAAAGACTTACTCGTGAGCAGGATAAGCTCATTCAAATGGGCTCTCTTAGCTCTATAAATTCTAAGTCTCATGCATTAGTAGCTAACTCACTTTCAAATTCAAGAGTGGCACATAAAAGGGCATCTAAAGGGAAACAAACAAACAATACAAAATCAAATAATTCTTCACATTCCTCTCCTAAACCAAATTCTAAAGGAAAGAAAAATCCTCTTAAATGTGCATTCTGTGGAAAGTATGGTCATTCATAATCTCATTGTTTTAAGAAACTAGTTGTCTTGTCTTCATAAATGAAGAAACACAATTTAAATATCAGTCTATCTTCTCCTAGCAATGATACAGGGAATGCTAAAGCTCTCTCTGCTAGAGCAGATTTGTCTTCCTCTGAACCTAAACCTGAATGGATATTCGATTTTGGAGCCACCCATCACATGGTTGTCCATAAAAATCTGTTTTCTTCCATTAATTCATGCAAAACTGAGCATATTTTTGTGGGAAACTCTTCGCCTTTGGCTGTTAAAGGGCAGGGCTTTGTTGAAATGAAGGATGGCATGGTCCATAATGTTTTATATGTTCCTAAACTTTCAACCAACTTGCTCTCAATATATCAGATTACAAATTCTGGTGCAGGAAAAACAGTCTTGTTTACCCCTGATTCAGTAATTATTCGTGAAATTGAGGATCCTTCACAAATTGTTGCCACAGGGAAGGGGGATCATCATGCGTGTTTGTATTCATTTTCTCATTTTGAGCTGACATCTCCTACCAATGTATTGCTTGCTCACTCAAATGAATTAAGCAGATTATGGCATGAGCGATTTGGCCACTTGAATTATCGCTATCTTCAGCAACTCAGTAAGCAACACATGGTCATTGATCTTCCGCCTATCTCATTTTCTAAGGGTGTTTGTACAGGCTATATTCTTGGCAAGCATCCTCAACACAGTTTTGATAAAGGAAAATCTCATAGAGCTTCTGAAATTCTGCAACTTGTTCACAGTCACATTTCAGGCCCTTTCCCAAGTTTATTTTTTCAAAGGGAATGCTATTTACTTACATTCATTGATGACTACTCTAGACGCACATGGGTCCATTTTTTGAAAAATAAAAGTGAGACCTTTGACACTTTTCTTGTGTTCAAATCCTTGGTTGAAAAACAATCTGGAAAGTCTATCAAATGTTTGCGGACAGACAATGGTGGAGAATACAACAACAACAGATTTAAAGACTATTGTGCCACTGAAGGTATCCAGCTGCAACATACAGTGCCTTATTGTCCACAGCAAAATGGTGTTGCTGAAAGGAAAAATTGTACCTTGAAAGAGATGGCAAATTGTATGACTCATGCAAGAAGCCTTGGCCCACATTTTTGGTCTGAAGCGATAAATTGTGCAAACTATGTTCAGAATCGTACACCTCACATGGCTATCCAAGGGGTGACACCTGAAGAAGTTTGGAGTGGACAGAAACCTTTTGTTGGGCATCTGAGGGTCTTTGGGTGCAATGCCTGGGCGTACCTTCCACAAGAAAAACGCAGGGCAATGGACATGCAAAGTAAGCCTTGCATCTTTGCTGGCTACCCGGAAGATGTTAAAGGATACAGATTATTGGATTCCGACACTCATGAATTGCTTATCAACAGGAGTGTTAGATTTGATGAGCGTCCTCCTCAACATCTTGTATCTTCATATGATGATCATTCTTTTGAGTTGACTGCCCCTGCTCATGAAAATGATCTTGAAGAACAATCAGCTAGCACTCATCTGCCACTTCTTGATTGGGGTCAAAGAAGAACAAGGTCCTCTCTTGAAAGGACTCCTAGAGCATTTATGGCTAGTGCTTCTGATCCAAAAGATTTCCATGAGGCCCATGGTATTAAAGAATGGGATGCTGCCATGAAAAATAAGCACAATTCATTGCTGAAAAACGACACTTGGAACTTAGTCCATCTTCCAAAAGACAGAATACTGGTTCAATGTAAGTGGGTATATCGAACCAAACATCCAGTTGATGGTACAATAGAGAGATATAAGGCTCGTTTGGTTGCTAAAGGATTCTCCCAAGTTGAAAGACTTGACTACTCTGAAACCTTTGCTCCCGTGGCTAAGATGAATTCTATTCGCCTTGTTCTTTCTATAGCGGCATCTCACAAGTGGACTATACATCAAATGGACGTCAAATGTGCATTCCTTCATGGTGATCTGCAAGAAGAGATTTACATAAAGCAACCTCTTGGATTTATCCAAGACTCTTCACTTGTGTGCAGCCTCAAAAAATCATTGTATGGTTTGAAACAAGCCCCTAGGGCTTGGTATGAGAAGATGGATTCTTTCCTTCTCTCTTTAGGATTTTCTCATTGCCTTTCTGATTCAAATGTGTATATTCTACGGAAAGATAATGAACTTCGCATCCTTGTTCTCTATGTGGATGATCTCATTCTTACCAGGAATTCAACTATGTTGATTGATAAGGTCAAGTTTGATCTTCAACAACAATTTGACATGGCAAATTTAGGGCTGCTTCACTAATTTTTGGGACTGCAGGTCACACAGTCTCCATGTGGGATAGTTCTCTCGCAGCCCAAGTATGCATTAGATCTCTTGCGCAGATTCCACATATTGGATTGGAAATCTGCACCAACACCATTTTTGTCCAGAGTAAAGTTGTCAGCAAAGTGCTCTACTCCTTTGGTTAATGCTACTTTGTATCGGCAACTTGTTGGCAACTTACTGTACTTAACTCACACTCGTCCGGATATCTCATATGCAGTTAGCTTGGTTTTTCAATGCATGCAGGAACCACATGAGCTCCATTGGAAAGCTGCAAAGCGAATTCTTCGCTATATTAAAAGAACCCACACATATGGCATCCAGTACTCATCCAATGACAATGTAGATTTAGTGGGTTATACTGACTCAGACTGGGCTAGTGATCTCGATGACCGTAGATCCACATCTGAATATGTCTTCCATCTTGGTTCTGGCCCTGTTGTTTGGTCCAGCAAAAAGCAACCAACAATTGCCCATTCTTCTACAGAAGCAGAGTACCGAGATGCTGTTAATTCTACTACCGAGTCTATTTGGATTCGACATATTTTGTCAGAATTTAGTTTACAGCAGGTGCAGTCCACTGTAATCTGGTGCGATAATCAGAGTGCTATCCATATTTCCAAGGAACCTGTGGAGCATCAACGCACCAATCATATAGAAGTTCACATGCATTTCACCCAACAGCTGATTCATGAAAAAATTGTTGGTTTGCAATACTGCAGGGCTGAATTGCAGGTTGCTGATATATTCACTAAACCTTTAGCACAAACTCGATTTGTTCAGCTTCGTGCCTTACTTGGGGTCAAGGACATTGTCCTTGAGGGGGGGTAGTCTCAGTTCTCCTCCATATTTCCTATCTATGTTTTGATAATTTTGTACATGGGTACCTTAGCAGGCCTTGTTGCCAATACCCATTTTTGTCTATTTCTGTGTATTCCTCATCTCACTTAAGGGGGGGTGTTGGTGTACGTTGCACTTAAGCTCACGTCAGTGAGTAAATTCAGTTGGTATAGCTCACAACCAACTGCATTGAATGCTGGGTTTTCCCGCTTCTTTTGCATAGTTTATTTGTTACTTTATATACCACAGTTGTTATATTAATATAACAGCAGTTCTTATTTCTTTTTGCTCTCTGACTGTCTCTGTTTTATCTCTGCGTTCATGCTCTCTGCTGTCCCTGTTTTGTATGGAGTTTTAGTCAAACTTGATCCCTGGTACTGTTTAAATCCACATTTATAAATAGGAGTTGGTTCACTGGTGAGGTGGAAGGAGTCTTAAGGTGTCCATCAGCAAACATTATCACTGTGGTCTGCCCCAACTGCACAGGATGAGTTTCAAAGCGATAAGGCCATGTGCAAGTCCCAAGCAATTTTGGCAAAACAGATACCCCTTACACTTGGTACCTACGCCAAATTCCTTGCAGTGATATGCCGAAATCATTGCAGTGCATCCCCTCTCCGGCTTGCTTGCTGAAGTTCTTTAAATTTTTTTAAGTTTAATGGAAATTGACATCAAAATAGCCTGACCTTGACTAACCAACTGTGCGAAACAGCCTTACACCTGATCTTGACACTGCAAAATTTAACTTTAAGAAATCATTATGTAAAGTGGGTCTTGTGAGCTTTGATAACGAAATTGATTTTTTTTAATGTGTCAGTGGAATAAGGACAGCCATAGTGAAATTCACAGTATCTTATTAAAATTAAAGAAAAACAAACTAAAAAGATAACCAGAACAAACATATAAAAAAAATAAGGTTTGAGAAAGAACCTGTTGCTTTTTCCATCTAACAGAGGACAAGGCATCCACAAGACCTTGAACACTCTCCAGCACACACACCAACTCTGCACCATCCCCTGACCCTGCCCCTCTCCCTCCTCCGTCTCTGTCTTCTGCGGGTGATGCCAGAGTCACCCTCTCGATATTCACCGTACCTGCCATAAAACCAAAAGAGATATATCTATGTATTTTCAATGCCCACGAATAAATTGTTTGTGGATCGTGATTATGAAATATATATGTAGATGCAGTCCACACTCGTCTGCAAATCTATCTTGCTTTCTCTCTTTTAAACGGACTTACGCATTCATATACTGACTTTAATTTGGTTTTTTGTTTGGAGCACATTGTGCATTTAATGCGCTAATTTGTTGTCGGTTCCCGCTCAATATGTGAATGTCCTTCTACTTAGTTGTCGAAATGGATGACCCTTGGTTTAGGAAGAAATTACACCACAATATAGTGATCTATTTTAGTAATTGCGAGGAGATTATACATTCCATGTTTTAAATACACAAGGGATGTTCATTTAGTTTTGTCGCTACAGTTTCGTAGTCATGTAAATTTGACATACGTATAATACTTCTAAATTCAATTATTTAGGTTTTCTATAAATTTATATAATAATAAAGAAAAACTAAAAACATGCATAAATTGTGTTTTAAATGTACTCATCTTTACAAGTAGTAGTTTCTTGAAGGATAAGAAGTAGTCTTACCGTATGGGGTCTAAGCATAGCTACAAATAATGAAGCATGGACATTAGGAACCACTCAACATTTTTGTCCTTGAGGACTTCGTATTGGTAATTGGAGCCAGCTCAAATTGTAGCTCAAAATTTCACAAAGATTTCATTCGTTTGATGGACCAACAATTTAGCTCATGTAATGGCCAACAAAGGATCGATGCTTGGCGAAGGTTTACTTGTCAATAAAAATGAAATCGTTTACACATATCCATCGATGACCATGATGCCCCCTTTGTAGGTTTGAGATTCACGAGACCCACATGGTTTTAGAACTTTATAAGAATTGCAAAGGGAGGGGACTTGACATTAGCTCAAAATTTCACAAAGATTTCATTCGTTTATGTCCTTTGAGGGAGCAACTATTTAGCTCATGTAATGGTCAACAAAGGATCCATGCTTGGTGAAGGTTTACTTGTCAATAAAAATCAAATCGTTTACACATATCCATCGATGACCATGATGCCCCCTTTGTAGGTTTGAGATTCACAAGACCCACATGATTTTAGAACTTTGTAAGAATTGCAAAGGGAGGGGACTTGCTTTACCACCCTTGAGTCATGTTAAACTAATGTCAAATTGGGGGGCTATATTCCCCACCCACGTATCATCCCTCTCTATCACTTTGCATGCATGAGCTTAAGAAGCAAGATGCCTCGCTCCCATCGTCCTCACTTAGAATTTCCCTTTACCCCTCCCTTTGCTCCCAACACCATCCCTCTGGTTCCTCACCCCCAAACCCCCCCCCCCCCCCAACCATGGTGCTTCTCTAGTCAAATATCCATCGAATCTATTATAGTGGAACTTCCCTATGCCTTTGTCATGATCATCCCATCTATGGAGCACACATGTTGCATCTATTGCTTAGCAATGGAATTCAAAAATCTTGAAGTGAGTGTGAAGAAGTGTGAAGGTAGTTGTGAGACAAGCAAGGGAACCACCTCCCATGCCAATTTTTTAATTGTGGGTTGCAGAGCAAGAATGAATAGTTGGAAGATGAAGATAAAGAATAACTCATCAACCTCAAGGAGACATGTTACGTCATCTTCAGCAAATCTAAGCATGGTAAGCAAGCATTAGACTCACCTCAATCAATCTCCAAACCCATTCAAGAGAATAGAGAAATTGGCAAAATAGACACAACTCATAATCCACTTGACACGTTTGAGTTGAAAACATGTAACAATAAAAGTATGATAAAAATCTAGGAGAGATTGTCATAAGCTTTGGAGAGATCAAGTTTAAGAATAAAGGCAAGGATGGAAGATACCTTAATGGAGTTGTTGTAGCTGCAACAATTTTCCCAAATTTTTAAAAAAAATTGGACCCTCCTTTTTTATTTTATCTTGCCTGGATTTATTTGGTTTCCTGAACTCTGTTTTTCCTCTGCTACAAACTTGGATTTTCTTGAGTTTGAATTGAGGTCAACTGTTTCAAAAGTTGGATGATCTAAATTTGCCTTTGTCTAGCCAAAGCTTTTGATTATGGAGTTTGTTTATTTTTTAACATTTGCTCTCTCGATGATTTTGTTTTATCACTATCGGAGGTCAGTTGAACTTTGAGTCGGGACTTTAGATTTCTATGTCGTCGTTGTTTCAGAGGTTAAACGAACTAATTTTAACGCTGTCCAGCCGAGAGTCTTTTGAACACTTAATGCTTTGTTTTTGCGATGATTTGATTTTATCGCTGTTAGAAGACGTTTGATGAAGGAAAATGGGCATTAGTCCTCTATGCCGTCGATGGACAGTCTTGTTATTCGCCGATGTGCGTTATCTCTTTTGTTTTATTTTTTCAAAACTTTATATTTTTAACTATCGGCGATTTTGCTTTATCACTATCATAATGATTTTTGTCATTGATTGGAGGCCTTGTCAATTGCCTTACCGACACTGCAGAGATGCTTAGTTTTAAACTCGTCAATCCGTAGTCCTTAGTTCTCTCAATTGCCGATGATTTTCTATTGTCACGGAACCCGTAGTCAGTTTGTCTCCCGCCGTTGCGGCTCCTTAGTGAACTATCTTGCCGATGATTAGTGGTTCTGATCTCCGATGCTTAACTCTCAGCGGTTTTTAGCGTTTGGGAGTGTCGACACTGTGGAAGGGTTGAGGACTAATCGTCCAACGCATAGTGCTCAGAGCCTCCGATCACCGACGTTATTTTTGTCGCGAAACCCATAGTCTTTATGCTACCCATCGTTGCGGCTGTTTAGTGGATTATTTGCCCGATGCTTAGCGTCTTTTGCTTTCGACTACCGATAGGGTTTTCCCACCGATTTTTGTGTGCTTTTACTCTATTTTATGGAATGGCGGAGATTTCCCATGGGTGCTGGTCGAGTCAAGGTTTTTTCCTAAGAGGAAGAGCGCAGTTTGAGGTTTGGTGTTTTGAGGAGTGGTGGTTGCATAGTTTTGGTTCATGCTTTCATCGGAGGGTTTCGAGTTAGTTTAGATGCGGCCTAGATTGAGATAAAGAGTCTGTTCTATTAGGATTGTGATTTTAGTTGGACAACAGGCTTACAAGATTTTCAGACCCAGCTTGCAGGATTTTCTTTGCCTTATCTTTACATGCATTAATATTGTTTATAGTTCATTTTACATAATGCATGTATTGATACAATTTGTGTTACTATGTTAAACACTAAATGGTCTAAAACACTATTATGTTCATGACAGGGTGATTGCTACAAAGGAGATATATCTAAAAGACAAAGCAGAAGGGAGGCAACAAGGAAAGACGAAGTTGAAGCATAAAGAAGCAAAGATAGAAAAAGGAAGGAGAAAGTGAAGGTCTAAGATCAACAAGGTCTAAAAAATACCAACGAATCGATAGCAGCAGAGGCCCAGGCTTGGGAAAAGTTCATCAGCAACCAAGTTGGTCTCTCTTTATAAAAAGTGTTATTAAATTTTAATTTAATGTAACGTATTGTACAACATTCACTAAAAGACAAAATTGTGAGAGTGAACGGTTGGGGGGGAGCCCAAAGGTTTTGTTGTTTTGTATAAATATAGGAGAGTTAGATGTAAGTGAGGACTTTTTCCCAAATAGATTTGTGAGAGTATGTTGTAAGAAGAACTATTTCCTTTTGCAATAAAGAATTATAAGTTTCCTGCTGGAGAAAGCTTGGTGGATTGTTCAAATGTTTTGCTATGGATCAGTTGAATGTGAACTATTTCGTTTTCAGCTTATGTCCATTAACTGTGAGATCGCTCTAACTCTTTGAACCTATGTTCTTGTTATGAATGCACTCTAGTTTATTCTGTGAATTTTCCACTGTGAGTAATGAAGGTTTTCATAAACAATAAGCTATCTTGTTGTTCATATATCTATTAATGTTCATGTGTTTCGAAATAAGTAACAACTATCTGTGATTTTTCTTAATGCATGCGCAGGAATACATTACTCATTGATAAATGCTAATTTTGCTCCCTAGGGATAGGTTAGTTAGTTAGATTTAGTTTTGTTGTTGTGTGTGATTTAGATGCGAGAGAGTTAAGACGAGAGGTAAGAACCTGCGCATCACATTGTGACCGCTCCTCGTTATCTCTATTAATCTGCATTTTTAGATAGGCACTTGCACATCATACTTAAACACAAAAAACTAAAAATACACACGATGGACCGGGCTGTAACCAGTAAAACCTTTTATTTTGTTACTTCACCTACGGTAGCCGAACCGTAAACCAGACGGATTCCCCACACCAAACAGTAGCGGGCTAGTTGGGAACGTTTACTGGGGAGAATCCCTAACTGTTGTTACCTGCGATTTTCCAGGCCTCAACAGGAGTTAAGGGCCACCTGAGTAAACCCAGTGGCTTCATGGATAATCCTTCCTTTAAGAAAACTAAATTGTTCATAACCTATAAATCTAGACAAAATAGCCTTTATCCTCATTGCAGCCACTTTGGATATTATCTTGTATGCACAATTGCAAAGAGAAATTGGCCAAAAAACATCAAAGAAGTATGGTCAATCCTTTTTAGAAATTAGAGCTAAAAAAATTGAATTAAGATTTCTCGTAATCTTACCATGCTATCTAACCTCTTCCGCCAGCCTAGGGAGATCATCACCCACCAAGTAAAAAGACATTAAGAAAAAATCAATTAGCCACCCATCTAGGCATGGGCTTCCTTCTTTCTGGAAGGTGGTCATTACCTTAAGGAGTTCCTCCTTGGACACTTCCTTGAGCAGAGCAACATTGTCTTCAGCCTCCACCATTCTATGAAAAAAGGATATGACCTTTAAAATATCTCCCATGTTCTCATTCTCATATTCCTTAAGTAACGAGGAGAAGTGCCTTACCCCTGAATCTACCAAGTCATGAAAACCTTGAACTGGTCTATGTTTCCCTCCTCATCCTTTAGATCCCAAATATAGTTAACATTATTCTTATGATTTGCAAACTTGTGAAAAAATGTGTTTTGATCACCTAAAGTGAGCCAACTAGCTCTGCTTTTTATCCTCCAGTCTTTCTCTCCGTCTAAAAGCAATTTGAATTTTTGAAATTCCAACCCTTTAATTGTTAAGGCAACCTCTTTATTAAAAGAACAATCATAGTAGGATATGCAGAGGTTTTCCAAGTCTTGCTCAATTTGTCTCATAGTCCTGTTCCTCGAGACCAAATGATCATGAGCCCATTAAATGATCTATTCCTTTACCAATTTTAAGGACTAGGCAAATTGAATACAAGCATAATCCTCCAAACCTGGATCGAAACTCTTCCAAGAATCCTATACCAATTTCTTAAAGTATTTATCCTCAACCCACGCAGAGTCAAACTTAGAAGGAGCACTAGGTTTGACCCCACCAAGACCCATCTCCAAAAGAATAGGGAAGTGACAAGAAACCTCAGAGGGATCCATCCATGATCGAATATTGCATAGAGATTCCATAAGAGAATGATGAATGAGATATACATCCAAATGATTTGCAATACCTGCAATCCCTGCATGATTATTAACTCGGGTTGGTGAGAGCTCTAAGGGTTCAATTTCCACCTAACCCTTAGATTTGAATAGATCCATAAAGAAACCTGCTAAATGGTCAACCATGGCTAAATAGACCCATATCTCACCTCACTTTAATGTAATATTTAAGTTTCCTTGAGGATGAACTCCTCAGCCTTAATCCAATCACACGCCATGAAGGATGACCAAAAGTCTTCTCAACCCTCATAAGGAACAGAATGTTAAGAAGTTGAAAATATTTATCGAGTTTGTGACAATAAACCAAAGTGAAAACACCTAAAAAGGTTGCAAAAGCATTTGTTAGTCAAAAAGGGATCTCATCCCATCACCACACCACCAAAGATCACAAAAGAATCCAAAGACACAAAATTCCAATTTACTCCCAATATCTTAATTGCATTGTGACCTCCACCCATGGCCTCCTGGGGAAAAATCACACCAGGTTTGTTGGTGTCAAATAGAATCTTGAGGGCCGTTTATTTACTTCACCCCCTAAGCCACACATATTGCACAAAAGAATCTTCATAAAGCACCCCCTCCGAGGGTATTTGATGCTCTAAGAACCCCTAAAACAAGGATTTGTTTTCCTTGGTTGACTTCTTGAATAACCTGAGGTTGAGCATGTTTTAAGGAAAATTTATGTCCTGCTTTAGACTCAAGCCACTAGGATCCTTCAGTGAATCCATAGCCAAGCCTCTTGTCTTATAGTTTAGAAGAGAGGGAGACGTAGATTTGACTTGGAGATCATATTGACCACCTCCCCTATTTCTGGAAGGCAACGCTTCATTCCCATAATTACCATATGACCTCAACAGATTCCAAAGCTTGTTATCTCTTGAATCAGGATCAGTAGAGAGATCTACCACCATGGATTCAGGAGGAAAAGGCCTCATGTAGAAGGGGAATTGATTATGGTAAGCATCATTAATTTTAGGCCTCTTAACTTAACACCAAATTTGAGGCCCAACATCTTCTAACTAAATCATCCATCTTTTCGATGAGAGAGGCAAAGGAAAGGTAAAAACCATCCTTAGGCTTGCTAGACTTCCACAAATCATTCGGTTTTTGTTTATGGGAAGGGGAAAGGTCAAGGGAGTTTGAAGAAAGCGAGGCTTGGGAATCCTTTCCCTTCAAAGGAATAACTAGTCAGCAAATGTGGGCCTCCAATTTATGTTCTAAATCCTCCTTTGATGTAGGTCCAACAACTTCCTAGTTTGACTATCACAGGTTCCAAAGAAGGGAGGGACTGAGAAGAAGGTCCCTTTCCATCATGGCTTCCAAAAACCTAGGAGACTTCACTTTCTATACCTTCTTCAAGAAAGTTTTATCGCAATCCTGAACTGTATGGCCATACAAATGGCAATGAACACACCAAAAAGGGAAGTTCACATAATAAAAAATCTATAGGTGCTTGAAGGATCCCAACTCAATCTCCATTGATTCAAATAAACCCAAGCTAACATTGATTTCAACTATTTTTTTTGCAACAAATCAAATGTTAATTGACTCATATGTAAGAATGAACTCGTCAAATGTGTTTGAGAGTGCTTGTTCCACAACTCCATTAGCAACCGAGGCAGTTTTACCCAACCGATAGTGGCTTTAACAAATTCCTCATGAGCATTGAATCCTGGATGCCATGGATTAAGAGACAAATACGCCTTCTCATAAAACCACTAAAATCTAAGAATCTTATACATATATTCTTGAGATATGGAGATAAACCCTAACCAACCTTTTTTCTAACATATGGAAAATAGGGCCATAACCTAACTCGGTAGCCCAAAAATACTAAAACCATCAGTTTAAACCATGCACATTCATCTTCCTCTTGAGGAATTTGCCTACCAAGGTTTTGCCAAGAAGACTACCAATTTTTTCCACTTGAACTTCCTTCCACATGACCAAGGAGACCTTGCTTCCATGAGACTTTATGATCTTTCTCCTTTTATGTTTCACCCCCTTTTCCATAGACTGAGAACTCTTAAAACTTGGTGCCACCTTCTTCGGCTCTTCAAGCACTAAATTAGTCTCCTTCAAAGTTATCCATTGATTTCAAAATAAACAGGCTTTTCACCTTATGCCTAGCCTTGTTCTCAAGGCTAGAGGAACCCACAACGACAATAGAAACCCTACTTCCATCAACTTTAGTGCCATGGGAAAAATCCCACACTTTGGGGTTTTCTTTGCTAAGAAACACAAGACAAAAGTTACAAGGCTGGGTTTGGAGCGTGCGAGAGAGGAAGGACTTACAAGGACCTTCCCAACACTCCCCTTGGATAACCCACTACCTCCGTTGCCCACCAAACCGCTAGCCCTTGCTACATGTGTTGTAGGTTCCTCGTGTATAAAAATCTCATCTTCGATCAACGAATATTCATTGTAGTCCACAATGATATCATATTCTGCCATCGTAAACGTCTTCAAAGCAATAGGACAGGGTTATGCTGGGACATCCACCTAGGGTTCCACAGGGACTCCATCATCGAGAGGTGAATAATACTTACCACACAAGTCATGACATTTCCAAGGGGTATATAATGTTCAATACTCACCCTCTCTCTCTCTGTATATATATTTATCTATCTACACACACATGTGAGATGCAATATCTCTCCCTTAAATATGGAGGTCACATATTCGACTCTCTTCAGTTCTCTTAAGGTGAGGTGCTTGGAACTTAGACACCATCGAGATTTCACTGGTTAGCATACTCAAAATGTGGATAAGTGCTCAGGAGTTTCCCTAAGAATTATTGATGTAGGTGGTATAATTAAACCAATATAAACTTTAGGTATCAATAATTGTTTTTAAAAACAATACTTTAACACATGGAGAGTGGCAACAATAATGTTGACATTGGTGGTTGTAATGGTGCGTCATGTTTGTTGAGATTGTTTAGTTTATCGTAGAATGTACCCAGCTAGTTATGTTCTCCTCCTCATTTGAATGCTCTCGACTATTAAACAACAATTTAAGTTATAGAAGGAAATTTTATCATGATCTTCGTTTTCAACTGCATTGTCTCCAAATTCTTCTAATTTTAGGGAAGAATGAGACTTTAGTTTGTCTTGTGAATCATGCTTATTATGGTTTATGCCAATTCATATCTTGCATTTGAAGAAAGACATTAACTTGTCTTATGAACCCTCTACATTTTTTTCCTAATGCTACAGAGGTGGAATTAAGCAATGTTTGTATTTCATGAAAATTGTATAGTGGGACTTTGAGACATCCTAGTTGTGATTAAAGGTGTTGCTTTTTTTTGTTTACTTTTTTTTTTACTCGGGACAATGGAAACCTAGAGTCTGAGTTTGTGTTTCCTTTTCTTTTATACTTGACACATTGAGTTTTGGCAACTCTCTTTCAATCTAAGTTTGTCCAGTTGCAATAGTCACAAGATCCACATCCAAATCCATGTATTTTATTAAAACTACTTTCGAAAGGAAAAAACATTTCTTATTATTTCTATTTAACTCCTTAAACTTGTATTTGTTTGACGTTCAACAAATCCTTATATCATGGTCAAAATTATATTTCAAAGGGCTCAATTGAATTCTTCATATGTTGAGGGGAAAGTTTGCCTCGTGGCCTTGAGAACCATCAAGTTCCCTAAATATTACAAGGTCTTCAGTGGTGAAGAAGTTCCTTTGGAAGACATTAGAAAATGAAATTCCTACAAAGGGGGACCATTGGATTAATTACTTAGGTTATCACTTGGAAGCTTGCCTTGTTTGTTTTTTGCCAATGAGATCTCACACTAACCAAAGGCTTATGGCCCTACTCCTTTCCATCACTTTCGGTGTCTCTCGACACATTTATCTTCGCTGGTCGACAATTGATTTTGACGCAGTTTATATGTAAGCATGGCTAATACTTTACATGTAGCATTGGGTAATCATGGCCAACACTTCAATTGTTGCATAGTCCATATTTGGTCCTATTAACAATGTCAATGGATGTGAAAGGTCGACCAGAATTGTGGAATATAGTCTCTAGGTCGCTTTGAATTATTATACAAACAAGTGAAATTAGCAGCAAAGTTGTGTATACCTACCTTTTAAAAATGGTTTAATCTAATAACATAGAAATGTTTTAGTTTAATAGTTATACATACTCCAAAGTTAGAGCTAAAATATGTATAAAACATTCAAAACTTGTACTAATGTATTATTAATGCATAGTCTAAAAAACATAGAAGTGCAAATGATAATTATAGTTTAATATCAGTTTACAATTCATTGAACACAAATTTTTTTTGAGATTACAAGTTCGAGAGACTTTTGGATTTCCTTGAGCGGATCAACAAGATTAACCAGAGTATGACAATTGTAGAGTCCGGTTCATTCATGGTCGTGGTAGAGATCCTTTTTGTTTTTCTTCGTATTAGTTTTTTTTATTAAATAGTTTTATGTTTATATTAATTAATTTAATGTTTATGCTATACCATAATTGAATAAGTATAACAATGCGGTAATTAGTTTAATGTTTAGGCTTTGTTTAACATCCAACCATCTTCACAAAACTAAGAGTCCGGTCGATAAACGTTCATCGACCACTTTACTTGTGGCTATGCTAGTGTAGGTAAGAGCATTCACAAGTCTACATTGATAAAAAAAAATTGTGGATTTTCAAAAAAAATTAATTGTTTTTAGGTAGTTTCCATCAATAAGTTGGATAACAAATAAATAAAAAATTTCAATAAACAAACACATAGTTTTTATTATTATCTAAGTATTTATAAATAAAGCCTAAAGTATTTAGGAATAAAATGAAATATATTGATATTTTAATTTCCACGTTTATGATGCCAAGTTGCCTTTAGTGCAATGCTAATAGCCATAGTAAAAGTCTACTTTTTACTTTAAAGCTTAGCCTAATTATTATAAGAGATCATTTTATTAGGTTAATTTTTATAGCAATTTAAGTCAACTAAATTTGTTTTTAAATGTTGTGGATGTGTTTTTTTAAAGAAAAAAGTCATAATATATTACATTCTTATGATACTAAATAAATTTTAGCATTTATGTCTTACAAAATACTAAACTTTCCCACAAGTTCTGAGACTATCAACAAAATCACCCTGGTCTTAATCTCCTGATATTCATATTGAATCCAACAATATGTTGTGGATGTTATTAAGATTACTACCCAATTCAAGAAAATAACACTAGATAACTTCGTAAATTAATCTTTTAACATAACAATATTGTTGGTAACACTCAGAGTGGACTTTATTTTTTTTGTCAGTAAGAAGTGCCCTTTTTTCTATTATATTGATAAACAAAGCATATTACATATTTGTTCCTGACTTCCGAAACAGGGAGTCAGACAGTGGTCTTGGAACCAAAAAAGAAAGGTATACAAAATAGACCTAGATGAGTGTCTAAGCAAAGAGAAAGTTGCCCAGCCTTTAAACAACGACAACATCACACACCTATAGAGTTTAGAGGAAAGAAAGAAACAAAAATAAGACATAAACATAGCATAATCCTGAACCAAACAAGAGAGAACAAAAAAAGAACACAACGAGGAGTCTAGGCCTTCCTAGTAGATTCTACTTCATCTTCATTGGCATAGCCGGTTCCAGCTTCGTTAATGCCCATGGCGGCACGCTGAAATAGTGGTTTTGTGAGTTGCATGAGATCTTTCATGTGCACCAGGCTTTTTTATGCATCTTCCTTGAAGTGCTAACATATGTATATGTATATACATATACATATATACATATGTATGTATATATATATACATATGTATATATGTATATACATACATATACATATATGTATATACATACGTATGCATATGTATGTATATATACATACATACATACATTGATATACTTACATACATATATGTATATGTATACATATGTATGTATATATACACATATGTATATATATATGTATATGTATGTGTGTGTATATATATATATATACACACATGTATGAGTAGGAGCTGACCCGTGGAGTAGTGAGAGGAATGTGCTGTAGTTTGGACGTAAGCATTCCAGGACCTCCAAATCATTCCAACCGTTCCATCTTTCACGGTTCGTCCATTTAGAGGTGTCAGACAACGTGCATATATTTGCACGATCCATCCAATGCTTGAGGTCTGCTAATTCCTATTGGAAGATGGCCGGGAAGTAAATCCTATATTATCTTCCCAAATCTTTATCTGTTTTTCATTCCCTAGAGTCCAGTAGAGTTGATCTTGGAGGATGTATGCAAATTTCTTGCATAACGCCCAAATAGGCATTCCTTTTTTGCCCTGATCAATTGCTTCCACACACCTTCTTCTAGCCCCATTCATATATTTTTTTTGTAGAATCTCTTTCCACCACGCTCTTTTGCCATAAATACTTTCCAAAGAATTTTGACTCCCAAAGCTAGATTCATTCTAATAGGGTCTCTTATTCCAACACCTCCACAATTTTTTGGCATGCAGACTATGCTCCAATTCACAAAATGATTTTTTTTATTGCTTGATTTGCCTCCTTGCCATAGAAATCTTATGATTTCTTTGGTAACCTCTTTCAAAGTTTTATTGGGAGCTAGCAAGATCGAGCATGCATAGATGGGATAGGCAGCGAGAATGGAATTGACAAGGACTAGCTTTCCAGCAGGGTTGAGCCATCTTGTCTCCCAAGAAGAGATTTTATTTTTTATCTTTTCGACCAACCCTTGCAAATCGACAGCTCTTTTCTTCCCTTTGAAGATTGGGATACCGAGGTAATTAAAGGAATTCCAAGCTACATTGCCTTCAAACCCGAGGGTCCTTCCTATCCTTGCCATGATGCCTAGAGGGAAATACCATCCAAAGGCTTTTGACTTTTCAGAATTCACTTTGCCATCTGAGGCTTTTAGAAAGATGACGCGCCCCCAAGCAGCATGGTGTCATCTCCAAACTATGCATGATTGATAGCTTTGACCCATGTAGTTATCTTCAAACCTTTTAATTCACTAGATTCTTGCAATTGTTGAAGTTTCCTACTCATTGATTCAACCACTAATAGGTAGAGGAAGGGGGACATAGGGAAACCTTGTCGAAGACCCCTTGTTGCCTGAAAAAACTTAGTAGGTATGCCATTTACTAATGGATCAATCCATGGGTTGTTGATACAAGCTTTGACCCATCTGACAAATATTTTAGAAAACACGAATTTGGACATGATTTCAAAGATAAAGAGATGGTTCACTCTATCAAATGCATTGGCCATGTCCAACTTAATAGCCGTACCCTATTGCTTTCTCTCCATGCTGGAGTGGATAGCTTCTTGTACTATAGTTATATTATCTAGTATCTGGTGCCCATGTACAAAACCTCCTTACGATTATGAGATGAGATGACCCATGATGTTTTTCATTATGTTGACCAAGATTTTCAAGAGGATCTTATACGAGGTGTTGCGTAATGAAATTGGCCTGAATTTGTCCAGCGAGATAGGGCTTTTTCCCTTTGGAATTAAGGATAAGAAGGATGAGTTGGTGGCCCCACCGATCTTGTCTTTCTTCCTAGTACAATTTAACATTGTTTTAAAATCTTCTTTTATGATATCCCACGCTGCTCTATAGAAATTTATGGTAAAGTCGTCTGCTCCAAGCGCTTTTTCAGCTTGAAGAGACCATATTGCATTTTTAATCTCAAATTCCATAATAGGTTTTGCTAGCTCTCTATTCTCTTTGTCATTGATGAGCGTTGGTATTCCAGAAAGGAGATCTCATTGTGAATCTGGGTAACTATTCTCCCTATCAGAGTAGAGTTCTCGAAAATGGTTGAAGGCGTGGGATTTTATTTCCTCCTGCCCTGCAATCTTATTTCCATCTTTGTCTTTTAATTCTTTGATGGCACTGTAGCTTTGTCGAACCTTTGCTTGTTTATGAAATTTCTCTGTATTGCTGTCTCCTTCTTTTAGCCATACTGTCTTGGACTATAGTCTCCAATCATCTTCCTCTTGCCTTGCAACAATTAGAATTTTAGTATTCAACTCACCTTCCTAGCTCATAAGCGTAGGCGCCACCTCTTTTATTTCCATGTCTGAGTGGAGAGCGACCAACTCTGTTTGAAATATTGTTTTTTGATGAATAGGATTATTGTAATCATTTTTTACCCATCTTTTAATTGTAGAACACATAGATCTAAGCTTTGATTCCCAAATAAAGCTGCGCAATCCTTGACATTAAAGATTCCAGGCCTTAATCAAATATTTTTCCATCTTGTAGCCAAATCGGGTTGAAACGAAATGGAATGGGCCCAAGATTGACAGGTGGGGTTAAAGTCAAGGCAATGGGCTTGTGATCAGAGACTGTCGATGGTAGGGAAAAAGATGCTAGGAGGAGATCTTTTTGGAGAAAAGCATAACTTACCAGGAATCTATCTAGTCTTTCCGCAATGTGGCCTGCTCCATCTCTTTTGTTTCTCCAGGTGTACTTCCCGTGCTTCAATGGAGTATCCAGCAAGTCCAGATCTGAGATCAAGCCCTCCATCTTCTCACCAAATGGATCTCTCACCTTTGTTCCTCCACGTTTCTCTAGCTGCGACTTAGTAGTATTAAAATCCCTAGCAATGATGAGGTGTTTTCCTCGTAGGTACTCCTTTAGCTTGGAGAGATCTTCCCAAAAGTTTACCTTATCTCTATAATGTGTTGGGCCATATACATTACAAATGTATGAGTTGGGTCATCCTCTTCCTAGATTTCGGTGAGGAACCAATGATGGATTTCCCTTGTTGATTTTATTGAAAAATTATTTGAAGTTAAGGTAGTTATTCCTCTAGATGCTCCTTTGGAGCTGATGGCTTTCCCATGGCAACTTTTCCAGAAATGTAAGAGTTTCATAGTCTCCACTTCCAACATTTTTGTCTCTTGGATTAGCAGTATGTCAGGCCTCTTAGATTTTATTATATCTTTTAGTGCTTCTCCTAGCTCCTTGCAGTTCCAAGAGACGACTTTCATCATTTCTTATGCGATTGAGATCCTGCTCGAGATCTTCCATCCATTTTGTCCATCCCGGGTTTTTAGGATATTGTAGAAGTTTTGTTTCCTCGAGGCTTCATTGTCTTCTTAATTCTATCTCTCTTTCTGCTTCCTGTTCTCTGTGATACCTTTGCGACTTTCTTCCTCTAGTGTTCGGTTGCAAAGCTACATCATGTAGTCCTTGGGAACCTTGTGGAGGCGATTGTTCTGGGGAGAAACCCGATTGTGTAACTTTGTAATGTTTTACCATCTTCGCCCAGGAGCGCCCTAGTGTTGTGTAACTTTGTTATGTTTTTCATTCCTTTCATTTTGAGGAGATGGGGGGAGAAGACTTGTCGTTGTTGGGCTATCTTCTTCTTCTGCTTCTACTAATCTAATTTCCGATGATGGAGTCTCTCCCTATTCCATATGCAATGCCTGAAATTGATTGTTAGTTGAAGCTTCTTTTTCTTCTTGAGGATCTTATTTGCTTGTCGTTGGTTGCGATCGACCTGATAATGTGATCGGTGAAGGCATTTTTCATCCCCTTTTAACATGCTGGCATCCTTCCTATTGTTTTTTTTGGAATTTCTTGAGCTACTTTTATGCAATTTTTGACAAAGTGACCATATTCATGGCACTTCTTGCATTTAAAGGGAAACTACTCACAATCTACTTTTTGCATGTGTTCCAATCCATCCATGTGCAGGTTTACAACTTCTGGAAGCCCTTTTTCCATATCTATTTCCACGCAGATCCTTGCACAAAAAAACAAAGGGTCCTTTGGTTCCTCTTTGTCGATGTAATTGCCGAGGGAGTTCTCGATTGCTTGCAGAGTTTCATCATTCCAGTAGTGCAAAGGAAGGTGGGTTAGACAAACCCATACTGGGACCGCTAATGGCACATCTTTTTTCTGGATCGAAGGATAAACTCCAACGATTTAAATATAAGCCAGGGGGACCGATGAAGTAAGGCCTGCTCTTGAAGATGATACAATTGTCCTCTTTGTCTTCTAATAAGAAGGTGAAAAATCCCTTTCCACATAAGCAATGTTGCAGGCCCACCGAGATAAAGGGTATTCAGTTCTTATTTATCCATGTATCCATAGTTTTTGGCAAAGGCCAAATTCGAGTGAACTACCCTATCAGGCCTTTCTCACTCAGTGCAAGGGCTTTCAATCTTGAAGCTACAGGCATGATCTAGATTCTCGGGGCCATTGCTCTCTTGACAAAGTTAGCATCGCTGGAATCCGATCTTGAGGGAGGAAGAGGGGGCGTGGAAGCCACCAAAGCTCGGAATGCTTCATCTAAGTTCCACTGACATTCCCCTAGACTCAGATCCGGGGGTGGATCCATTCGAGCCAGATCATTACTAATCGATCATAGAGCTTCCTCTACTGGGTCTTCCTCTGCAGCGCACCAGGCAACTTGCCCATGATCTCATCTTGAGCAGGATTACGACCTGGACAACATCAAATCCAGTCTTCCAGCACTCGGCTCTGGTTCTCATGCAATCGTTTTTCTCTACGTGGAGATCGAGGTAGACTCACAGCAAAAAAAAATCACTCCAAATTATGATCGTTACCTTGTATTAAAAAAACTCAACCCAAATCTTTACACATATATCAAATATAGATATATAAAACATTTACATGATATTGAATTGTTTCAAATATATAGAATTGTTAATATAATTTATTAAAATATTTTAAATTTCTAAAATAATTTTTTTTAACATTTTTTAATTATATTAATTAATATAATTTAAATTAAATAAAAATATATCAAATAATTTAATATTATTTATAAGTAACGTTATTAATTCAATATATATATATATAAACTTCAAATATCTTTTTTTAAACTATTACCTTATCTTCAAAGACTTAAAAGAATGATGCCAATGTAAAGTATTAGCTTAATAATATCAAAGTATTCCTAATATCAACATGAGATCAATTCAGCCATGTACCAATCTAGTGGGACGGTAAAATTTGAAATATGAGGAATATTCGAGATGGAAAAAACAATTGACCCCATATATTACATATATAATATTTTGGAGACTCCATTGTAAAAGGTAAGCAAACATTATAATAAAATTTATTTTTTAATTAAAATTAAACCATGAATAAAGATTTAAATTTAATTTCTAATTAAAAAAAAACCATAAAGGAAGATTTAATTGGTTAATGGTTTGTAACAATGCATCCTTGGGCCTGGGATGCGGGTGCTAGACCAACGACCCGGGGGGCATCGGTTCGTGAGCCCGATGCGTGGCACTACGCATGCTGGCGGGACGACCACAGGCTCCAGCTCCCTTGCGACAAGCTTAACCTCCCTCATGCGGATGGAGAGGGATGTCACTTCTTGGCTCTCGTCCTAAGCTGGTGCTCATGTGGAAACCTCCTACGCATTCATGCTGGTTCAGGTGCGTTTAATGGCTACAAGTACACAGTTATTGCAAGGTCAGGGTGGCGCCATGAAGAGGAAAACCATTAAAAAACACAACATTGTCTCTGGTGGTTTGTTTGATTTTCTGTTTCAGTTCGCGGGATGCTCTGCACAGCCTATGGTTTGGTTTCGGCCTAAGGGATGCTATGTGTAGCCTAAGGTCCTATTCTGGTCCGTAATTCTGGTGTATATTGGAATCCTCCACTGGTTCGTTGGCTCTGAGGGTAACCTCATTTTTGCAGGTGTTCAGAGTGTTGGGAGGGTTCAACACTTTGGTCAGTCGCTTCGTCTTACGCCACGCATTCGACCCTTCCTGTAACACACAGGTATTTAGCTCATCACCATGTCCAGGCAACGTGGTATGCCCTGGCATGCCAACAATGGGAGAGGGAAAGCCCTAAGGGGGCTCAGTGTTCAGATGGAGGAGAAATACAAGGCAAAAATCTCAATGACGATCTGTATCCTCATTGATGATTGGGAAGGAAGGGTGGTGAACCAACATTTAGCAACAGGGCATGGTGGCAGCAGTATTAACCACCACTGGATGGTTAAAAACATGTTAGGCAATCTAATGGAGGATATGCTTAGTAATTGGAGTGCGGCTCGTGATAAAGTCCTTGCCGTGAAGGAAAAAATGGCGGAAATGGATGGGAAGCTCAGCAGTCTGGATGCCACCTTTGCATTGAAATGCATGGCTGACACTGCTGGGCAGGTGGGACATGTGTACGAAGTAAGTGGAAGCATGACAAGCGGTAGGTCAAGGGATGCCAGCTCGGTACCAGCACCATGGTTGGCTCAGGATCCCCTGTTCCCCATCCCGACCACCATTGAACCATTATTCAAGAGGGTGAGGGAAGACGATGGGTCGACCAATGAGCCACCATAGTCCGCGTTAGCGACCAATGCTAATGCCACCAGCAATTCGGAGGAAGGAGGATGGGGATGCCCAATCCTCGAAGAAAATCCCCTCTCTTGATCCATGCTCAGGCCATCAGCAGAGCCGAGTGCCTCTCAGGAGTCATACTGTTATATCAGGTTTCTTTGCCTTTTGTGTTTAGTTTGGTTGCATCTCTGTTTATTTGGAAGGGAAAAACTCTGTAATTATGAACATCCTCTGTAATAGCTTTCTCATACGACCCTCAATTTTTGAAAGCCTCGGGTGGTCGTTCCACCACACGAGACCTCCTGTGGCCAGGGCCTATTTTGTAATTTTTGTTCTCTTAGATTAATAGAATTTGCAACGTTATAAAAAAACAATACATCCTCAAAGAATCGGTATTCAAAAAAGTTTAAATGTTTTTACATGCGCAATTATAGACACGTGTTAAGGTCTAAATTTATTAACTTGATGGACTCCAATTAGTTACGCAAACAATTCAATAACTTATTAAAGTTATATGACCAATATGGTTTTATATAATAAAGTTTGTGTTTTTTTTTTTAAACAACTCATTAAGCCAACAATAATAAGTTTTATACCAGAGAAATAAATCAATTAATTGTGTTTTCTTAATAAGGTTCTAATGGATTGATGAAGCTTCACATAATTCGAAAAGTATTTCTGTTTTTTATAAATATTGATAGATTTGATATGATATTATTATATTTCAAATATTTGTGTGGTGATGTATAAAAATTTATATATTTATATATATTTGTATTTTGTATTTATTTTTAATAGAAAAATGATAGAAAATCAAATAAAATTGATCACATTTTGAAATAAAAAAAAAGTATGATAAATAAAATTTGATTATTTTAAAATTTTTAAAATTAAACATTGGACAAAAAAAATATATATATATTTTTGCAAACTAATACAAAGTAAAAAATGTTTGCCTTTTCATTTTTTTGCATGCATGTGAGGGATAGGGTTGAAGATTTATGCATGCACGCGTCTAGTGTGCCTTTGTTCTTTCCTCTCCACCATGGCCCTAGGACGGGGCCCCGAGGCCCTCCCTTCTCCACCTTTAGAGGTTTTGGCATTCTGAAAGTTGGTTGCATCTAGCAGCAAAAGGCCTGCAACTGAATCCTAACAAAAATTCGTCAAGAAGCTTGATTGTATACCTACGGTTGCTCTCCCTGTACAAGAATCTTGTCGATCCGCGTTGAAGCTAGCAGAAAGGGGGCTCATTGGGTAGTTCACAGGCCTATGGCCCTCCCCCAAAGCCGTGGAAGCGTCGGTGCAAAGGAATTAGCGTCCTCTAGTCTTAGAAGGCATTAAAAGCCATCTTGTTGGCAATGGCTTCTTTGTTTTTGTCTATGACAATGCTGAACATAGAAGTCTTATATTCAAGAATGGTCTCTAATTTATGGGCCCCCAAGGCCTGTATTTAAATAAATGGAAACCTGATTTTGATCTGACACAAGATGTGTCGTCGACAGTTCCAATATGGGTGCGCCTTCCTCATTTACCTTTGCATTGTTGGAACCTGAAGTCATTAAAATCCATCGGCAACACCCTTGGGAAATATATAGATCGAGTTGAGAGAAAGGATCAATGTTCTTGTGCTATAATATGCATCAAGGTTGACCTGGAAGTTGGGTTACCATAAGCCATAAAATTCATGGTCGCAGACTGGTCTCACATCTAAGAATTGGATTATGAACAACTTCCATTTAAATGCAGACATTGCCATGACTATGGACATTTTGCAAGGCATTCTGAAAAGAAGGCTGAGGAAGACGCAGAGAAATCTAAACGAGAACTATGGACACAGGTCTAGAAATAAGCTCCGTTAAAACAAAATAACAGATCCAAATAAAAAGGGACACCAATGGGGAATCACACCCCTACATCAGGTTTAATTCAAGGGGAAGGAAGTTATGCCCTTCTTTTGGCAGATGCATCTAAAAACCCATTTGAAATTCTCATCACACCTTCAGAAACTCCAAAGCAAACAAATGGGGAGATCGAGCAACAAAACGTTCCTCCCACAGTGGAGAAAGATAATGTAGAGGCAGTGCGTCTCGGTTCTCCTTTAGGAAACTCCTCTCCTCCTTCCTATGCGGATATGACAAGGAAGAAGCCACCAGAAACCTCTGGCGCCTTAGCCGATGAGACTTTCAAGAGGCCCTAGAAAAGAATAGGGAGGAAATAAATAAAAAAGCTAGAGAAGAAGAAGCAGAGAGGCAAAAAATGCAAGGAAGTCAAGCCACTATTGAAATGTCCATAGGAAGAAATACCAGAACCAGTCCCCCCAATGGGAGGTTCTAATTACATCCCTAGTAAATAATGCCCTTAGTCTCTTGGAATTGCACAGGCTTGGGGAATCCATTGAAAGCCGAAGCAGTCAAAGACTTATAGAAAGTTGAATCTTCTGAGATCCTTGTGCTCCAAGAGACAAAAATTGAAAGGGACACCCTTCTTGAAATCAACAAATTGAAATGGAAGAAAAATGCAGGGAATTCCATTAGCACAAGGGGCTCCTCTAGCGGTCTTGCAACTCTGTAGGTCGGAGGACAAGTTTCATTTAAAAAGTTCCTTCGAGACTCAACACTGGACTTTCACTGAGTTCCAACATTCTTCAAGTAAACTATCCTTCTCACTCTTCAATCTATATGTTCCTGTCCTTTACTTTGAGAAGAAACATTGCCGACAATCTCTATCAGATTTTTTAGATATATACTCCCCTAGGAACATCATTTTAGCTGGTGACTTTACCATTATTCTTGATTTAAAAGAAAAGAGAGGTGGTAATTGTGGTAGGGACCAAATGCCTTCCTTCGTGTAGGAGCCAATTCAACAATGGGATTTCCTTGATTTCAAACCCTCGAAAGGTCTTTACACTTGGACAAACAATAAGTCGAGGCTGATCACATTTCTGCTTGCATGGACAGGTTCCTTGTCCATGGCTCACTCTTGCTAGAGAAAAGGTTAATCTCCTCCAAAATCCTTCCAAAGTTGACCTCTGACCACAAGCCCATTCTTTTACTACTGGAAGAGGAAGAAAACTTGGGTCCACTACCATTCTGATTCAACCCTCTTTGGACAGAAAAAAGGATGGTTTCATGGAAATTGTGCAAACGGCGTGGTCCACTCCAATTTCAGGGTCACCTAGTTTCATGTGGGAGCGGAAACTCAAGTCAACAAAAATCACTCTGAAATATTGGGTTAAAGAGCACATTAATACTCCCTCTGGTCACCGAAGAGAGACTGTTCAATTGTTAGCAATTTTGCAAATGGAAATGGAAAGCAAATATATCACCACTTCAGAAATATAAAAGGAACAAGTGGCTCAAATCAATTCATTTCGATCCTTCCGACAAGAAGAAGAGCACTGGAGGCTTAAGTCTCGAAGATTGTGGCTTAAAGATGGAGACCGAAACACCTCATTCTTCCATCAGCAATACAACGCACACCTATCTCGAAACCATGTCACTAAAATAGCCTCTTTAGATGGGATGGTTTGCAAAGGATATGAGCATCTCAAAGTGGTAGCATAAATTCACTTTCATAATCTTTACAATGAAGACGGTGATGGTTGCGAGGAGATCACCTTTGATTTCCTCTCACATATACCCTTTCTTGTAAGTAGGGAAGATAACACAACTCTTATGAAGACCTTTTCATATCAAGAAATTTGTAATGTTATTTGGTCCATGGAACCCGACAAAGCTTCACGGCTAGATGGGTTCTTAATCCACTTTTATAGAACTTGCTTGGAAATAATCAAAGTTGATCTCATGAGAACGATTAAATCTTTCAAACAATAAGCCAAAGTGGGTGGTAATACAAACTCCACTTTCTTAGCTTTAATTCCCAAAGAAGTGAATCCGGGCTCCTTTGACAGATTCAGGCCCATTTATCTATGTAATGCTTCGTACATAATTCTTGCCAAGCTAATGGCTAACAAAATTAAGTTGTTGTTAAGGAAATTCGTTTCTCCCATTCAAAGTGGATTTGTCAAAGGGAGACATATCTTGGATGATGTTATACATGTGCAAGAAGCTATGCACTCCAATCATCATCGGAAGGAGCAAGGGATGCTCATAAAGCTTGACATGGCAAATTCTTTCGATTGGGTAAAGTTCTCCTTTCTTTATAGAGTCCTCCTCTCCTTTGGTTTCGCCCTAGATTTTGTTAATTTGATTAAACCTTGTGCTGGAAAGCATTGGATAGCCACTGGATAGCTTCACTTGTAAATGGAAGGCCAACTAATTATTTTCAAGCCATGAGGGGAATAAGGCAAGGTTGCCCTCTCTCCCCCTTCCTGTTCATCTTGATGGCAGATTCGTTAAGCAAAAAGCTGACTGCAAAAAAGAATGTAGGGACAATCCTAGGAATTAGGATGATGAAAGGTCTTGAGCCAATCAACCATGCCTTATTTGCAGATGACTCTCTTATGTTAGGAGGAGCCTCCATTAAGATTGCGAAGGTGTTTAATGAAATCCTACAAAATTCTGCTACATCTTCAAAGCCCTCATTAATAAAAGGAAAAGCATTGTGTATGGGTGGAATGTAGACCAACAAACAATTCAGAATATAGCTCATTTCTTGGGATTCTCGGGTTATGCCTCTTGGGAAAAAATCAAATACCTCGAGCTACCCTTAACCTTGGGTTCTAACAAGTCTTCGTCCTGGTTTGAAGTAATAAGTAAAATCAAATAAAGAATTGTAGCTTGGGGAGGTCACTGGCTCAATAATGCTGGGAAACTCATTCTTATTAAATCATTGCTCTCTTCCTTACCAATCTTATAGGCATCTTTCGTTGTGGCACCAAAGACGATCACGGAGCAGGTCTCAAAATTGATGCGAGATTTTCTATGGTGTGGAGGAAAAGGCAACCAAAAGAAATTTCATTTAGAAAATTGGGACATGTTCAAACGCCCAATTGTTGAAGGAGGATTACAGGTCAAAGATCTCGGTCTTGCCAACATTGCTTTGGGTGGAAAATTTATGTGGAAACTATACACAAACAACAGCCATCCTGTAAGTCAAATTTTGAGGAAAAAGTATCTCAAAGGTGCTATGTTGAGAAATATCCAGAGAGTAACTACCAAAAAAGGATTGATGATTTGGAACCTTTGTCGGCGTGGACTATATTTCTTCCAAAAAGAGCTCTATCGCATTCTAGGAAATGGAAACAACACTTTGTTGTGGGATGATAGCATTATGGGCCAACCTCCTCTCATGAATTCTGAAGAGATAAATGGCATGCGAGTATGGCTCACCGAACAAGAAATTCACAAACTTGTTGACATCTGTATTTGGGACGCTACAGGGAATTGGTTGTCGTGGTCCTTCCCTAGAATTCCAGAGCATCTATACTTGCAACATAACCTCCTCATAACAACGTTGATGGCTTCAACACCAGTTCACCAGCAAGCAAAGGATAAATGGGGTTAGGGAAAGACTAGGATATACACCGCATTACAGGGATTATCTTCCCTTCTAACTCATAAAGTGTCGATCCATCCAGCGTCATTTTGGAAGCAAGTTTGGGGTCCTCTCGGTATACCCAAAGTAAACTTTTTATTTTGGGTTTTAATGCATAAGAGAGTTCTTATAGGAGAAAAATTGTTAAATAAGGCATTATCGGACCCCATAGAAATGTAATGTGCTGTAATGATATCAAAACAATGGAACATCTGTTTTTGGATTGTTCATACACACAAGAAGTTTGGAAACTTCTCATTCACGGGCTCAATGTTACAACTCCAACACATATCACAATTGTTGCCTTATACTCATCCAGGAAGGCGAGATATCCACACGTGATTCCAAGCAAGTCTTTGTGGAACTGAATTTGGCATGCCATTCCTAAATACGTCCACTGGAAACCATGGTTGGCTAGAAACGACCAGACATTCAACAACTCTCTACGCTCCCCTTCGATGGTGGTAGCCAAAGCTAAAGCTCTCCTCCTTGAAACATTGGCCCAACAATATTTCAAGAATGAAAACTCTCTCCTTCCAAAAGAAAAGAAATGGACAGGAACTTATATATTCAAAGACAGAAAAAGACCATTGCCCGTCCATTCAAAACTCTAGGATGGAGATTATGAGATACAGATTCAAATTTTTGAGATTGGTGGAGGAAATAGGGCAAAGATTTGTTTTTTTATGGTGCCTCCAAAGGAAATCCAGGGATTGTTGGAGTTGGTGGAGTGATTTACTCCCTAGACTGTTATAGAAAAGATAACTTCGGGTGGGGGATAGGTCGTAGAACTAACAATCAAGCCGAAAATCTCAGGTTGCTAAAATCTTGTAAGATAGCACGTGAAAACGAAAATAGAGAAATACGGGTTTTCAAAGAATCTGAAATTGTGATAAAAGTTTTAAATACAAAGGATCATTTCAACAATCCAACTCTCAAGTACAAGACTTTGCAAAGGCTGCGGTACATGTTTATTGACTTCTCCTCCTCCTTTTTTTCCCACATACTTCATGGATCGAACAAGGAAGCAGACTTCAAAGCAAAATTGGGATGTCTCCTGCCTCAAGGAGCATACAACAAAAATGATGAAGCACCTTCTTAGATTCCTATACCCTGAATTCCAGCTTTGTAAAGAAAGGAATCTGTATTCTGCATAAGTTGGCTTTTGAATATTTGTATTGATGGTTGATTTGGCTTCGTCCCAACCGATTTCTAAATAAATATTATAACCGTTATAGTTAAAAAAATGTTTGACCATAAAAAAAATGGCTATATACCTGCCTTGACCACCAATATAGATATGAACTTTAAATTACTATGAGCAAACATTCTTATCCATGCAATACTTGTAAGATCCAAAGAAGGAAATACTTAACGAAATGTATGCTCACTCCTTACTTTGCATAAAATGATCCCTAGAAATTCATGTTGGTGCATAAACTTCAAAGTATTATGAAATGGCTATTGCATCAAATTACTCTAGGTTTGTTCCAATTTCTCAATGCATTAAGATGAATATTTAAATTAAAAAATGTCCATTTAAACTCAATTCTCTAAATTTGAACTAATCTGCGCACTTCCCAAAATAATGCAAATTACAAGTCCATTAATGGTCTTCATCTGAAATAATAACAGGGTTTAGCTGCAAAGCTTCATATTCCTTGTCTTTAGGGTTGAAAGCTTGTAGCTTAAAAATACGAAAGATATGAAAAATGTTTTATAAGCTACTCATTAATAACTTGATTATAAAATGTGTAAAGCTTATGATTAAAGAAACGTCAAATTCACCTTCTTGTGATAAAAGTTATTTCCAAATCTCAATAAATCACGTTCAAGAATAGTATTTATCTAAGAGTTCGATATATAAGTTCATATTGAAAATCCTCTCGCACCCTTGTAGCTTATTGAAATATGTGTGCAAAACTAATTGAGAACATTACATGCATTGTATTAATTTAAAATAAATTGAGTGCTCGTGAAAGCTATAGGATCAAAGTTTTATTATATAATCATCCATGCTTCAAGAATTTTTATCGTCGTAGAAGTTGCCTTGTGATGTTTAGTGTGGAGTTGTTATTCTGTTAAATGCAGATTACCTACTCTTGTTTAATACACACACACATATATATACATATACATATATAGATATACATATACATATGCATATAAAAAGACTATCTTCCGCGAGTACCACAATGGATCAAGTCAATGGCAAGGACATGCATGCTTTCATATTTGCGATGTGAAATTTACATGGTAGATCTATGTAATAGTTTTCAACGACTAGGTCATAATAAATTATTTTCTGGAAGATTTTGAGTAATATTGATTGACTGACATGCCCTCCTTACCTCCACAACCACAACGTTCACGAGTACCACAATGGATCAAGTCGATGGTTGTTGATGTTAGCTGGAGCTACATTTGAATTCACAGCAAGCAATAGGCTGAGGAGTAGCAAGGCTTTCAAAAGCATTCAAAAATGTTTTGACTCGTCAAACTCTTAGCTAATATTTAGCAAAGGGACAGGGACAAGAACCAGTTGAATGCCCAAATGAATGCAACTAAAGAAAAATGTGCAGAGAAGGAACGTGAGATCAAGAATTGAACAAGATAGAAGCCCTTATACCCAAATTACAAAGACAAATAGCATTTTTATTTTAGATTAATACATAAAATATGATAATTATATAGATTAATGCATCAAACAAGAGAATTATCAAATTGTTAGCAGAGACAAATGAGTGTTATGCAAGTGAAGGGCACTGCATGAATGCTATCCTTACATCTTCTTATGACCCGCTTGGGCCACTTGAATGCTACAATCCACAACCACCTGGCCAAAATAAATTCTGATTGTGCAGTCTAAGCCGCTTGAAGGTTGAGGAAGAACATTTGTCTTAGCAAAAAAAATTGTCTCAGCATACTCTTAGTGACCAAGATGAAATGATATATAATAGAGGATAAAAGTCTCTCCTTTAAGATCTCATCCAACTATAAACCTCCATGGAAATTCTAGAGAGGTGTAGAACAAGGCAGCAAAGCAGATAAATTACATAAAAATATCCTTAGAACTTGAAATGTCGTGCCCCATCGTTGAGCCAAGCAGAGCTAGGAAGTCAACTTTGCATGAAGTCTTAGCCAACCAAGAAAAGATAGGAAGTCAACTCTGCATGAAGTGTTAACGGGTAGAATCAAGCCCATGAATCGGCGACCCATGAACTTTTTCCATTTGAGAATGATCTTTAGCTATGTAACCCAGGCCTACACCTTGTTCCCATTGCTCACGGTTGAATGACATGGTGGAACGGGGGAAGAGATGCTCATATTCAGTGCCCGCCTCCGACTCCTAGCCACTGCCGTGGTAGCCTCTTCACATGACATAGTGGATGTTACAGAGCTTCCTCAAGATAAGGAAAAACCAAAAACTAAACCATTGAATGGTTTCGAAAAACACTCAGCTTATCCTCATTGTATTTATTGATGCAACCAACACTATGTAGATGTGGTGCAAGTCCATGCAGCTTGCCACGTTACATTCAACCATGTAACCATGTTCCCCTTCATGTAGGTCATCCATTGCAGGGTTCCATCGACTGCAGCGATTGTCAGACTGTCAGAGCCCGGTGCAAAATGAAAAGGTAATTTCATAATAAGACTATGATTGCAAAACCTAGGAAAATGAATTAATTTGTGTGTAAAACCATAATATAAAATATCGCAATTAAAGTAGCACAACTACCAAAACCCAGTCGATTATATAATTCCCTGCTTGAAGGGAATAATAAACACCTCGTTTATGATGATCAATAGAAAGTAAAGTCCCGAACAAAATGCAAGTTACAAGTCATTTAATTGACTTCATTTGAAATAATAATAATAATATACACCTGGTCATTGATGATCAATAGAAAACCAATTAGTTTTTCTAATAGGGTGGGTGATGCTGTGATATGTTGCTTTGCTTATGTAGGAACTTCGATCGAGCATAGATGTCAAAGTTGGGTCATGTTCGATAGTCTCCTCGGTCCAAGAAATAAATCATTCTAGTCACCTCTTTCTTTTCTTTTAGAGGTTTAGTATCGAGTAGAGTTTGGACAATATTGGCGTACACAATGTGACCATGATATGACATCATGGCCATGGCCATGGCCACCGCTCATATGATTAATCAAGCAATAAACAACCTGGTGTGAAATGCATCATGTTTGTTTTCAAAAATGGATAGGAAAGACAAAGGAAGAGGGGATAAAATGGATTAGAGTGTTTTTCCAATAAATTTATTTTATGCAAGTTAATTTGCTAATTAACACTATTAAAGTTGAATCATAGTACTATACGTATGGATACAGATTTGAATACGAATTGATACATAAACAAGGTAACAAAGAAATCTAGTATGAAAAAAATATGAAAGTAGGTTGTTGTCGTGGAGATTTATCTCCTACTACGTGCAAAAGCACCTACATTAGATCAATCGAATCTAAGGGTAGAGTTCATGGTGCAAGGGATATCTCGACCTTGATTTACAACAAGCAATAACAAAATATTTTTTAATATTTTATGATTTTTACTATAACTAACAAAATAAAAGAACAAGCATGCCTTTAAATTGGGCCACTGTAGCCATTTAAGGAAATGGTCCATCGACTCTCACGGTCTGGTTCTCCGATCTTCTCCACCAATAGTTGTAAAAGGGAAATGGATCAAGGAGGGTATGGAGCAAGCTCAACATACACCATGGGATGATATGGAAAAAGTATGGGAATGATTGAGGAATTAAAAGTTTTTGTGGAAAAATAATGATTGACCAAAAATGTTTTTGGGGAGACCTTTGCAATGTATTTACAGGATGATCCAGGATTTTCTTACCCATGGTTTTTCATAGTGTATGGTATTTATCCATGGTTTTTGACCCATTATTTTTTATGGTTTTTTGGTCATTTTTGGGAAAATGGGGTTATGTTGCAATAAATGGCCAACTTCATTGGATTTATGGGGGAAGGAATAATGATGTTTTGGACCAATTTTGGTGGAATAATGATGGGACTATGATGTATAATTATGGTTTGGACCATAGAGAGATATGTGGAAATTTTTTGGTGTTAATAGATTGCCCCTTGATGTGTGAGGGCATGAGCTCATCGTAAGGATGACATACATCATAGGATCAAGGGAGAAATGGCGACAATGGTGGAGAAATCAGATAGGACCGTGGAGGAGTGGAGTTTCCTCATTCATACTGTAGTGGATTT
Organism: Pseudotsuga menziesii; assembly: GCA_001517045.1. Taxonomy (NCBI): domain Eukaryota; kingdom Viridiplantae; phylum Streptophyta; class Pinopsida; order Pinales; family Pinaceae; genus Pseudotsuga; species Pseudotsuga menziesii. Next base: position 155,339 of record LPNX010874709.1, read on the forward strand.
GATTTGTATTATTTCTAAAAAAAGGATGAGGTACATATAATCTCATACAGATATATGGACAAGGAGGGCATACCCATGCTTGTATAATGTCTCAATATACAAATGGGGATCAAGGCTTAAACAATGGGAACCAATCAATACATACAACTTAAAGTACATAATGGTGGCCTCAATGGGAGGCTGGATACAAATACATATATGAAGAACTGGTACATAGAAACAATGACATTCTCTTGGAATGCAATATCACAACAACTGATGCTCTGTTGATTCTGAAGGTGTACACAATTGTATGGACTCAATGACCGAGAGTCAAAATCTTTGAGGTATAAGAAACAACATCAGATATTGTAGATACACGGAAGCATGATACTGAGGGGCTTCCAAACATTGTCGCCAATGCAACCCTGATACCACAAGGGACATGCAATTGTATGGGTCTCAAGATAGACTCACCAATGTGCTAGAGTTGGGTGACAACTAGGGTCTTCGACCAAATAATGAAGGAACAAATACCCTGTACGAATCTCAACAGTGCAACAATGTAGCTGAAGTTGAGCATGTGAGACACAACCAAGCCAAAAGGCACCAAGGACTCCTTTCAAGTGGTCCAATGAACTCATCAATGAGGTAGATGAAACTAGGACACAGGGACCTTTGGGTTTATCCTCTGGAATAGATGTGTTGACATCGACAAAGGGAGACCTGCAACTACCAAGGCAATGAGGTTTCCTTGATAGAAGTGTGAGGGGGGCAACAAGAGGTATGGAATAATAATGGGATTGAGACACTGAATGGGGAACAGGGGCAGGGGAGTATGAGGGACTCAAATTTCCTTTGTTCAGAGTATAACAACAAGGCTAACATGGTAGCAAATAATACTGACTCATGGGGAGGGGATCATAGCTGTGGAACCGAGGAGATGACTGCACTGGGAGATACTTGGGGAAGGTACAAGACAAGTGATATCCAGGGGGTCCAAGGAAGACTCATTATAGCGTACTCTAAACAAAGGTGACACAATGGGGGAAAGTTGCCATAATGGTAGACTATATGCAATATATGTGGGCACCGAAAGGTACCATTTGGGCCTTCTTCATAGTTTAAGGAGCTTGAAGGAGGGATAGAAATCTGCTCAGCATGATACTATCTCGTGGATTTTTATCGAGCCCAAGAATATAAATGCTCGATGGTATTTTCATGTTTAGAGAGTCTGAAAACATGAAGAAGACATAAGTGGGTCTCTTTTTCGTACAGTAGTCTCCTAATCCCGAAAAAGGACAAAAGTTTACAAAGGATAACTCTCCCAACCAAAAGGGGCAGAGAGACTTCTTTTCCATAGGTAGTCCAAGCAGTTCAAAAGAGGTTAAAACTATATTGATTGGATGGTCATTCAAATACTTTTACGAGCATGAACGACCCGCTCGCCATCGGCTCTCTTTTCTTTTTCTGCCCGTCGACGTCGACTCTAACTTCCTCTTCCAGCTGTCACCGTCGACTCCAACTTCCTTTTCCAGCCGCCGTCGTCGGTTCTCTTTCCTTTTTCCAATAGCCACGCCACATCGGCTCCTTCATCCCCTTTAAGCTGCCACTGTGGCCTCTTCCTCGTCTTTTCTCCACCGCTTCGTCGACTCAATTCTTGACTTACAACCATTGCGCATCGAAGATATTCCATGTTTCCTTCCACTGCATCAGAAGAATTTTCCATTTCTAGCCATTGTTGCAGGTCGGTCCTTGTCCTTGTCCCGCTGCTTGTTGGCTCGACCCAACCGACGCTCATCGGCGCAAAACCCAACTTCCAGCCGCCGTATCGACAAACTTCCACGGTTCTTGCCGATTTTTCCTACACTTAGAAAAATTCCTTTCCTTTTCACCCCTTCGGCAAAAAGATCAGTTTGCATCCACCGATGTATTGGCTCCGATCTTCTTTTCTTTCCATCGTGTTGGCTCCCCTCAGGTGAGCATTTCATCCTTTCTCATCCACAGTCATCGGTGGCCCTTTAGGATTCTTCATCCGCCATTGCGACTGCCTTTCGACAAGTTGAGCTGTTGCTGTCGGCTTGCTCCCCAACTTTCGTCCGTTGCGACTAAAACTCCCACTTCCTGCCGCTTCGTCGGCTTGAACTCTAGCTTACACCCGCTGCTGCGGAAGGAACCCGCTGAAGTCTCCGCTGTTGTGGCTCTATTATCAACTTCCCCCCGCTGTATCGACTCCCTTCGGGCGACCCATCCGCTACAACGACTCTTTCCTTAAAACTTGTCCATTGCGTCGGCAAAAGAGAGTAGCATAGTCGCTGTTGTGGCTCCCTTCGGCCATTCTAGACGCTACATCGACTCTCTTTCGGTGAAGGCATCTAATGTATCGGATAGACTTGGCCAAATTCATCTGACATTCCCATACTTAAAGAAATTTTTGGGATTTCTCTAGTGCCCTGTGCTCAACAACGGTTACCCAACCTATGTTAATTGCTCTTCTTGGCCCATAGAGGCCCAATGCTGCAACATAATGCTTTGATACCACGTTGTCATGTCCCCAACCCTCTAATCGACGAAGAGGACACGACTGAAAATAACTAACCCGGGCAATCTAGCCCCATGAACATCATAATAAAATGCATGGAAAATAAAACATACACATAAGTATAAACATGCAATTATATAGTGGAAGCATTCACATTCATCCAATACATTCAACATGTTCATAATAATTATTAAATAAATCCACGAGTAGAGATCAACACACAGATACTTATCTTATGAAGAAGCTCGCCCCGCAACCAGGTATGTCGCTACAACGTTCCACCCAACATAGGCCAGTGTGCTCATCAATCTCTCAGCAACACTACCACCCCCAAGCTGGGCATGATTCCCATAAGGAATAAGGGAACACTAGTAGCCTCACACATAACCAAGGTTTATCAGAAATTCAACCAAGCCAACAAAGTTGGGTTTATTAGGCTACTCAGCCAAGCCAACATAGTTGGGTTTATCAGGCTATACCAGAGCTGGAAAGGTTGACTACTAAGCTAGTGAGCTCAATCCAAGAGCTATGGACACCTACACCAGAACTAGCCTGACTTCTAAGATATCCACACACACCCAACATAAGGAAGCATCCCCTTCTCTGCTATGTAGTCCCTTGGGCCATGCCTTCCCTTCCAGTGCTATTCAGGGGGTGCAGAGAAGAAAGTTAGCCCTCTAGCTCCGTCTGTGAGGCTCCTGCACACACTAGGTTTGTCAAGCAAGCTCAAACCCCATTTCCACTCCAAAACAGTCCAAAGACCAACAATGGTATACACACAACAAATAACAGCTATGGGATTGAAAGGAGAACACCACAGAGGCAGAATCAGGTAGGGTAATGGAATTAGATAGCTCAGACTGTGACAATTGACTTCCAGAGTCGTTTATGGCCCTAACGTGGCCAAAACAACTCAACAACACCCCAAAACTCATGGAGAAGACAACAAGGATCTCTCAGCCTAAGTAAGCGGGAGAACACGAACCCTGTCGTGGAGGGATTCGACACACAGACCCCTAATCGTGAAGGAAAATACACACACAAGCAAAATCGGGGAAAGAGGACTGAACTCGAATGCTCAGCGAAGGGATGCGACATATAGAGACCCAGTCGTGAAAAACGAGATGCAAAATGCCCACATAGAGCCAAAACTCCTTCCTGCCTACGTAAGAGGAAAACAAAACCCGCTGCGTGAGTCTAGAATGGCCATGTTTTTTCTTTCCCTTGCGAGGACTGAATGCGATCTCCCCTCTGGGGTATGCGTGTGGTCAAAGGACTGACAGTCCTTCCACACTAATGGCTACCCATGCATACGTTTCCCCAATGTAATAGCTTCCCACCAACTCTTGGGAATTAAATCGGTTGGTGGATGAGACAAGGAAAGGATGGGTAAGACAAAAAGGTGGTTGGCAGCTAGATGGGTTCATCTTTTGACACATGGCTATTCCCCAGTGGCCCCAAAGGTTAAACATTCGCCCCCTTATCCTTAGCAAATCATGCCCCTTCTCATTATTGTTGCATTGACATAGCTGGTTGTGGGCATTTCAATTAAAATGCATATTTACATGGTGTCCAACATTATATTGTGCCTTGCTAGCACAAAATACCATCGACATCGATTTTAATTGCTGAAACATAAAACAATAATCCATGGCGGGGCTTTTGCCTTTAGCTCCTCACCATGATTAATCACAATATATACATCATATACATTTTAATGCAGACGAGGTCAAAATCGGGGTGTTACACTTCAACGTTCTCCTTCAAAACCATTCACCTTTGGGTTTACCTTTGTGTTTTCCTCTGCATTTACCTTTGCCTATATCTCATTCAAGAAGAAATTCGACCCAAGTTGCAGAGCTCTCCTTTCAATCTAGTTCACATCTGCGTTTTTCATTCAAGTTCAGTTTGATAGAGTTTCATAACAGTATTATCTCCAAAAAAAAATCCAACCAATTGCCATAACTATATATCTCAACCGTAATCGACTTCCTCATAGTCGAATTCAATCATAAATTGGTTACAACAGTTATTGTAACTGTGTAAAACAAAACCGTTTCTTCAATACATTTTCCAGGAAAAAAATCATATCTAAGTTTTGGCTTTTTCTCCATAACTCTCAAACTCTGCTAAACATATTGGAATCCTCTTCAACATTAACGCTTTTCCATTTGAATTAAAGATAATCACGACTTGGCAACGCTTTGCAAGTGAGGAGCTCTGGCAATGGTGAGCTACGACAATGGTTAAACAAGAGAAGCCAACACTTTGCAAGTGAGGAGCTCCGACAATGATTAAGGCAATGGTTAAACAAGATAAGCTATGGGTCATCGTGACCTGCACCAACGATTGAGCCAAACATTAAAACATTGCTTAATGTAAGGACCAAGATATATGCTATATAAAATTCGAGTCTTCAAACCAATAACCATGATCAAACAGTTTATGAAAACCCAAGTTCAATAAGTGTGACAAGTTTGACATCAATGACAATAACCATTCACCCTGTCCTGTGCAACTGACCAACATAAATAAGTTGCTCCTCCTCCTCATTTGGTATGTTTGAATCATCTCTCTTGGTTATCCTTAGTTTACATTATGCTCTTTAAGATTATTATACGATAGCTCTCATTTGCTCTCAAATCTCCATTGGTTTCTTGCCTCTATCATTCTTCTTACATTCACTTCTTGGTTTGGGTTATCTTTTGCTTATGAGCTTGGAAAGTGCACCTTGTGTTTGTTTGGAGCATCTTCCTCCCCACATTTCATTCAATATCTTCCATTCATCTCAAGAGTTCACATCAATATTAAGCTTGTGTGGTAGGATGCTTTCTTCTATCAAGGGCACACAATCATTATCTATTCTTTTTGTTGACACATAGTGTGGACTTGTTTGTTGCAATGTTTGTTTGTTTCATCTTATTATATATACTTTTTTTTTGTAATCATCTTGGGGCAAACCTCTTAGCAGTTCGACTCATTTCAAGGATGGTACCCAAGGTAAACCCTAGATTCTTCAGGGTATAGGGCCCTTTTGACAACAGAGCTCAAAGCGATGGCAACAATATACTCATTATGAGTTCATCTTGTCACTTACAAGAATAAAACCTAAGATGGGGATATCACTCCATCCCATGACAACTCAACACAAACCAATTGACTTGTTATATATACTTATGGAGATTGAGAAACATATTGGATATTTGTATGGATATTTTGTGAGGTCAAATATGTTGAAGAGACTTAACCCTCTTTCTTTTATTTATTTTGTTGGAGTAGGTTTTTTAACAATGTTTCATGTTTCTTTATTCATGTTGTTGCATAATTTTCCTCACTTATGTTATTTACTTATTAAAAAATTAACAATATTAAAGAAAGTCCAAAATAAAGTATAAAGAAAAACTCAAAATTAAACTTTTGCATAGTAAAATTTTTTTAAGATTTGGGTCCAAATAGGCTATATTTTCCAGCACTATTTTGATAAAACCTGGTTGGAATTATTAAAATCATAGGTTACAATTATCAAGTTTGGGAATCTTGTGTGCTCAATGGTTTTGAGTGTGCTGAATCCATTGCTACCATCAAAATTGGGATTAAAACATAAGTATATTTAGATTTTGCAAAATAAAAAATGCTTCAAGAAAAAATAACCTTCTAATCTATATTTTTCCATATATATTATTAAATCACAAATCTAATTAACTTACATTAAACTACCAATATTATTAACTTAGTCATTTATGTTGTTATTAATAGCACATAATAACTTCTAAGTTCCTATAATTATACACTTTTTATTAAATTTTTAATAAAAATATAAAATCAAAACATTGTTCACACCATAATACAAAGTCAACTCATGCTGAAGCCTTATAAAATCTATTAATAAAGATTAATTCACTCCACATTTTGATTTGTATAACATACATTATCGCTACACACCCAAATTTGAACCTGCACTCTTCTATTTAAAGACGCTGCTTAACCGATACCAGTAGTCACTAAGAAGTATCGTTAAGAGGGAAATGATATGTAACTGTGATGGAAGTGAACAAAATGCAAATTTCGTAGACCCATGAAAGTGAATCTGAAAAATAACCCCTGGTGATACCCAGGATACCTTTTATATATATATCATATATATAAGATCTTTTTTTGGTGAAAAAAAAAAGAATCTGAAAAATAACCACTTCAATCATGGCGATTCATATTTCTCTGCCAGACGTCATTCCTAAAGCCATCTCCTGTGCCCAAACAAAGTCAGTGCTTCACAGCTATCGGAAGAGCATTTTTACTGTTAAATCTTACACGCTAACTAGAGCAATGCAAAGCGCCAGTTTATCGCGATCCAACCTCCAGTTTTCTAAACGGGAAAACTCGGTTCTCCCACGATCAATGGCGGTGGACGCTTCCCGTGCAACAGGTTCTTCTTTTTATGCCACAGCTTTAACATTTTTGTAGGGCTGAGAGCTTCATGGGAGCTGAGATATCTGTGAATTTGGTTATCGACATTGGCCATTTCCGTTCGTCAGTTCGGTTTGCATAAAGCTATGCACGATATGTACAGAGTGTGTGTTTAGTTACCTACCTTACCTACTGATCTTGAACCGAGAACCAGTTCTTTAGGACAAAATACGCAGAGTCTTTGACAAAACATAAGGCCTAGGATTATTGTAGGCAAAGCAAAAAGAATTAGCGTTTACTGTATGCACAGTATATGTGAATTGTGCACAAAGTCGCTTCAACTACAACATTTGTCTGGACGAATGCCTAACCCTAGCAGAACTGCACTATATTTGAACGAATAAGGCTGTATATCCAGAATGCCAAACATACCATCCGAATTTCAATGGAATGCTTGTTAACAGAAGACATGGATCAAGTGTTATTGTTATTCTCATGATGTTAAGCTCATGATTGTAAATAAGTGTTATTGTTATTCTCATGATGTTAAGTTCATAATGAATATAGGGTTGTAAGTAATGATTATATTGTTGTAATGGATTTAAGCTTTATTAATGATTACCTATAATATATTTCCCTTTATGCTCTAAAATATCTAAAATTAAAGTGCCATACCATCCTCTAGAATATCTAAAATTAACCTTGAGTACCATACTATCCTCTGAATGAAAAAAATGCCCGAGAATTTACCTGGGATAAAATCCCCACACACAATCAATTACATAATAAACATAATAGATTATTACAAGCTTTTGTGGCCACAAAAACCAAAGCTAATTAAAATTTCATCTTAATACAAGTTAGCCCAAAACTAACCTTCAAAGAATGGAAGGATACGATTAGATGCCTTTTTTCCTCCTCGTCACAGATGTTTCCATTAACAAAGTATAGTCCGTGGGCTTATGTTGAGAGCCGCCATTTGGTTGTATTCGTGCTTTCTATCAGAAGCCCCTCCAATGATATTTTAGATGCACGAATGCCCTATTTTGCCAACCTTGCTATTATTGTTTGCAAATTTTTCGGTATACAAGCATCGTCTTTGCCGACTTGCAGACCTTTGATTATTTTTGACTGTATCTCTTTATTTATATCCCAATTTCTCATTGTTTGGAGCAAGGGTGAGAGCTAAAGTACTTCCTTGTTGAACTAAAAGTGGCGAGGAGGTCCATCTACAGTCCTGGTAAATTTACTGGTAAATTTAAACAGAAAAAAAATGAAGTCCACAAAAATGAAAAATTAAAAAATAGTCAACAATAATAATAAAAAAACAAAAGAAAGAGACCACAATAATTATAAAAATCTTAATAAAATAAACTAGTATAAATATAGTTTAATTTTGGAGCTTATAAGAACCAAGAAAATTATGTCTCTATTTCTTGTGATTTCTCTCTTTACTTAATAGATCCATAGATCCATGGTTAAGATAGATGTATGCTGAGATAGATGTATGTTGGTAATATGTACAAGGGTTATTTATCAAAGATTACAAGCTTCCAACCACTAAATATAAGTGTCCTTGTCTCTTTTAGGTATTTCTCTAGTTATTTATATTGTTGGGTTGGGTTGGGTTGTTTTTGTAAATATTTGGGTAATTTGAACATATCTGTGTTCTATTGGAGTGTCTCTCATATTCATGCACTTATGGTTGAAGTTAATGTTAGCAAACTTATGATTGAAGTTAATGTTTATTTTAACATAATTAATTAAAGTTTTGTATTAAAGAAAACACTACCACCAAACCAGGCAGCAAGAAAACACTACGACCAAACCAAACAGCAAGAAAACACTACGACCATGCAGCTTTGTAAGTACAAAATTTATTGGGGTGTGAACTGATCTTGTATCACTTGCTTTCTCCTGTCCTATAAAGGAATGGACGTCCAACAATGATTCCTACAACTTTTGTTTGTAATTATTTCTTGCGTACATGAATAAATTCTTACGAATCAATTGCATAAAAAAGTGCAAAAAATACACATAATTATCGCTATGAAGAGACTTTTTGCCCTTTCAATAGGGTAGTGTCCAAAGTTAAGTGATGACCTAAGAAGCAATTTGTTTCAGTCTTTTTTTCTCTTCGTTTTTGGTTGGAGGTGTTGGACTAGGCCTCATACCACACACCGTCATAGTGACAGATGGACTGGTGCCAAATGGATCCAAAATAGGGCGCCTCCCACATGTCGAACTACCTCCCAACCACAGGTAAGCAACTAGAGTTCTATTTGGAGCTTCTTTCCTTTGACCTTGGATGGTAGGAGAATAGGAATTCCTCACACCTACATCCCCCCAGGATCATACAACCGGATCCTATCATGGAGACGAAGGACTCCGACAGTGAGACAATACCATGGTTTCCCCCCTCTCCCTCGGTCATCAAACCAATGAGATCTTGATCTCATCCTCAACTCTCTCTCTCTCTTTTCATCAGTATCGATATGTTTCCAGTCTTAGTCTCTCACTCTCACTTTGTATCATTGCACCCATGATACTGTTATATATCTTTTGGTGTTGGTTAACCCTAGTGATTAGCTCAGTTTAGTTAGAGACTTTGCTATGTTGCACTTTTTCTTTTGCTTTCTTTTCTTGTCTTTAGCATTATCTAGGAGTTGTTCTTGCACTCCCACATTGTATTTATACTGGATGTATCTTTTAGTCCCATTGACCTACTTTTGTGGTCATTAGTTGGACATTAATAAAACAATCTTATCTTATATTTTCCTTGTGAGCGGAGGAGAGGCATAAGAACCCTTCTTTAGAAATTCAATGAAATAGGGGGATTCTGATGTGTCTGAAGAATGCGCAACTGGGGTTGTTGCTGGAGAAACCCCAGCATCCTTCCTTCGCTTTTGCTACTGCTATCTCTTCCTCCTCCTCTATGTCCTCGGAGTCTTTAACTGCTTCTTCTTCCTTTGTTTCTTCCTTTGCCACTTCTTTAGCCATATAGAGGGACCGCTATCAAGCAAGTTAGCCTCCGTAAAGTTTAGGACTCTTTGTTTTGCTCTGATGCTCCTTCCACTTACCTAATATGTGGTAGCCTACTCCACAGGGTTCACATTTTAGCAAGGAAGCGCACCTCCGAGCACCAAGCCAAAACTTTGATCCTAATTCGACCAAGGCTCTACTCACCTCAGTGGTGAAGTAGGTTAAGTTATATCCTTCTAAGAGCAACATTGTTCATGGTTCATCTCAATCCAAGGATGTAGAGGCCATACTTCTTACACAACTTACAAGTACTTCAAGAAACCACTGATAGCTTGGTTCCTTAGTATGGAGGACATTCAAAGTTTTTCTTCTTCCAATTTCTGCCACTGCATGTTCCACCCTTGGGGCATGCACTCTCATTTCAACAGATGAATGTTCTTTCCATTTTACTAACATTCACACTAGTTAATCCAACAATATGCTTGAATAGAATCTCCTTTAGACTATTATGTTCTTTGTTGCAAAGGGTGTACTATTATCCAAAAATTGAGGAGAATTTCCTCAACAAGCAAGACATGACGAGACTTAGTCAACGTTGTATCATATTTGTATTTTTGTATTTTATATTTGTAAATCTCACCCCACAGTTTAAAACCCCACTTACCTCCAATGAACTCTTCATCTACCCCCCCCACCATAATTTTACTATTACACACATACACACTGTGTAGAATTATGACAATCTGCTTTGTCCTGGCATTCTTCCTTTCTTATAGGTGAGTATTTTCTTTGATGTCTAAATATGCACATGTCCGTTATAAATACGATACGCAACAATTGTGTTGGCAAATGTCATATCCTTTTCGAATAAAAATCTTGATTATCTTTTGCCACTTCTTCTCTTGTCTCCTTTTTTATTTGGCATGGATATATAATCCATTTTTCTTATTAATATATATGTTTGGGATATTGATTATAATTACCCAACATTATTGTATGTTTGTATTTCTTGAAATGTTTTCCTTTCCTAAAATGAGTGATTGCTTTTATAGACAAATTTCACAAATGAAATTCTTTAAGATTTGTGTAGTGGTTTTGTAATAGATATTGGAAATATTGGATTTACCGAATCTTAATTTTTGGGATGTGGAACCACAGATGAAATTTTGAAATTGGCAACATTTGTTATAGAAGCAAACAAAGCTCAAGTTGGAGTTGTTCACCATGGGTCCATTTGGTAAGAAAAAGTTGTTTGATCTTGTATTGGAAATGCATGGTAGATGCTTGACTCTTAGAGCAATGTTGTTTATAATTACTAATTGGACATCTCCACTTTTGACGAGACCTTGATTTGTTTTTTGGAAACCGTGTGCATATTTTATCCGATATAGAGCAACTTAAACTCTTCAATTTTGCCTCACATATACATATTTCAATCCTTTTGCAAATTGTCTTTTAATGAACTTTTAATAACATTATTCATTTTGTATTTTTCTTAAGCTATAAATATTTCCTTTGAAGTGTTGCTAAAAGTTTTTGGTTAAAGGGGCAAGCTAGCTATCTTTATCTTCCCTCAAATGAATAGTACCACGACAATCCAATGCATAAATAAACGAAGAATAAACTCAAAGGAGTTATTGTAAGAATGACGTTGAAGAGTTACAATGAGTTTGAGTCTATCCAGTTTAAGAATGTGGGATAGACCGAGAAATACAATAAAGTGACATAAAACATAAACATGCAAAATAACATAAAATCTTAAGTGATTTTATTAATGCCTAAGTCTAATATCTAATTGACCATTATAAACTAGGTTTTACTTTAACACCCTCCATTAATGGTCAATCTACTAACTACACTAAGTTTATCCCAAAATTTTACATGGTTTTTAGGACCCAAAGACTTGGTGAAAATGTTCGCAGTTTGGTCCTCTTTGGGATAGTACTACAACTCAACAGTTCCATCTTCTACAAGTTGTCTGATGAAGTGGCAACTTATCTCAATATGCTTGGTGTTACACCTCAGAGCTATTGCAACGTTCTAGCAGGGCCAAACCTAGAACAAGGAGTCTGGAATTTTAATTTTAAAGGCCAAAGTGGGTTATATTGTATTGATATTTGGATTAGAGGCTGTTGTCCACCTGGATTAGTCATGGAATGCTCCCTTGGTCTCACTCTTAGAAGTACTTGGCTTTATGGCACAACTGATTGCCCCTTCAGTGTGTGGATGTCCCCACCATGCAGGGCTTTAAGCCCATGGGTTGGTGTACGGGGCTTCTAGGGGTGACCCATTGGGGCACATGATCACCTTGGTTTTGTTATGTAGAGGTGATGGCGCTTGTAAAGGGTTGTTGTCCCTTATATAACACACTTCCTTCATCCACTTGGACCTCTTTCTAGCACAGAGAAACCCCTCCTCTGACTTGTTGGCCTATGATGCCATCCTTCCACAGTTGAGCCTACAAGCTTGGAAAGGGGGGTGTTGAGGGATAAATACATTTAGGGGTTAGCTAGGGCATGGCGCGCCCCTTTGGCCCACTATTTCATCAAGTGAATGATGAATCCTTATTTTAGTCTATTTTCCTATTTTATGTCTATTTTAAGGCTTAATTCCCAATTTGTGGGAGATTTACCCTAAAATTGTTGTAATTTAATGTTGACTTGTAGGCTCAAGAAATTAAAAAGGTTGAGGATGAAATCATATAAATAGATCACCTTATCTCATTGTAAAATCATAAGACAAGGGTTCAAATATGTTTTTACTCTCTTTCTCTTACTTTATGAGTCATTAATGTGAGGTGCAATTCTCTTGGGATGATTTTCTTGGCTTGAAGGTGGATGCAGTGATGTTTTAGGGATTCTTTTGGCACATGCTACAAGTTAATGCTAGACTAGTTGGAAGAACTCATGCACAAGTGTGACCTAAGTTCTTTCTCCTTGCTCACTCTTTGTTAAATGTTGGTAAGTTATGCTCCTAGGTAGGTTTAATGGTGCTTTTATGTTGCAGTTTGTTGATTTGTTAGGGCTTTTTGTCAACATTTGTATAGAGAACGTTTTCCATAGAAACTCTCTATTGCTCATTAGGGCCTTGGATCTCTTCATTTTCCCTAGTTAGGCTCTCCTACATAACCCTAGAGGTTTCTAGGTGATGCCCTAGCTTGCAAGTATTGGGAAGCATTTCGAGAGAGGGACGTTGACCATTGATCTCTCAATGCCCTAGGGATTGAAACAAAAATCATATCCCCTTTTCTTGTCATTAAATTACTTTTTGTTTTAGCTTTTTACTTGTATTTATTTTGCTGCAATTTTATGCATAAAACCCTAAAAATCTAAAAAGTTCCCAAAACCCTAAAAAATAGAAAATTCCTAAAACTCAAAAAATAATTTGAAATTTGCAAAAAACTAATCCAAGGGACAAGTGTGCCTTAGTTGAATTGTCCACAGATCTTGAAGGGTGTCTTGATTAAAGCCATTGTCTTGGGAATCGTGAAAACCCTAGATCTCTCTTACCCTTGACTACGTTGTGCTTCCAGCTTCATCTAGGGATTCGCCCTAGTCTCCTTGCCCCTCTTTTCCTTAGGGTCCACTTTCTTGAAGGGTTGCCTTGGGATAAGTGAAAGACCTTGGGATTGTTGAAATTCACAATGGAATATGTTAAATGGTCTAAATTGGAAAGGTGATTGATGATATACATGATGAGCTATAGAACTAACTCCTCAATTAGGTCAAGTTGTCTTCTTTATATATTGTTTGACTCCATACAAGGCACTGATCTAGTCACAAGGTTGTGGAAACGAATTTGCATGTGTGATGTTTGCAGGTATCATTTAGGGATCTCCCCTAGGTTAAAGAGTTACCCAAAAAAGTTAAGGAGGTAGATTGAGGTAACAATGGGTCTTACCTCCCCTTACATGCTTACCATCACTAGCACAAGGCTATACATAGTCTATTTTAAAAGGATTGCTAGTTTGATTGTTAACACTTGGTATGCTCGTGGAAGACTGAATTCTTAGCTAGTTTGAGCACCCCTTGATTGTCACACAGTAAGGATGTTAGCTCGCTGTGTTGCATATTCATATCTAAAACTTAAAAGCATCCTCTTTGAGCCAAATTGCCTTACATAGTCCTTTCAATGCTCCTCGATATTCTACTTTTATCAATGAGAGAGCCATTGCTTGCTGCTTCTTGCTGGCCCATATGATTGCACTTGTGCCAAGGTTGAATACATATCCAGAGGTTGATTTTCTATCATCCACACAACTTTCCCAATCTAAATTTGTATATCCACACAACCTAGGATCTTTGGTTTCGCTATACAAAATGCCAATGTCAAGTGTCCCTTTCACATATTTCAACACCCTCTTCGTTGCAGTCTAATGCTTTGCTTTTGGCAAAGTAATGAATATGGAAATGAAGCTCACAACATAACTCAAATCAGGACTAATGGCTGTAAGATATATTAAGCCACCTATTGGCTGCTTGTAGACTGACTCATTAATTGCCTCAGAGTCGGTCTTGGCTGAAAGTTTCTGCCCTTTCTCCATAGGTGTAGATGAGATCTTGCAATATGTAATTCTAAACTTGTCAAGCAAACTCTTGGCATATTTTGTTTGTGACACAAAAATGTTGCTATTTTTTGCCAAACTTCTACACTTAGATAGGAATGTAGGAGGCCTAGATTAGTCATGTCAAAAGCTTTACTCATGTTGGATTTGATCTATTTAATCATGCTTGCATGACTTCCTGTAATAATGATGTCATCTACATAAATAACTTGTAGGATGATATCGGTACCCATGCTTTGGATGTATAGAAGGATTCAGCTGGAACCCCAGTTCAAGTAAGTACCTGCCAATCTTAATTTATCATGCCTTGGGTGCCCGATTAAGGTCATATAGATCCTTCTATAATCTACAAACAAAATGCTCCTTCCCTGAAACTTCAAACCCTTGTGGTTAATACATATAGACCTCTTCCTTCAAATCTCCATTGAGGAAGGCGCTCTTCATGTCCATGTAATGGACCTTCCAAGGGCACTGTGCTGCCATGGCTATAACTAGTCAGATGGTGCTCATCTTTGTTGTAGGAGCAAAGGTCTCCACATAATCAATGCTCTCTCGTTCATAGAACCCTTTTGCACTTGATTCAATAAATAAGTGGAAAATTCCTAATCCACTAGTGCTACAAGTGCAACCTTAGAAGGAAAGCACCACGGACCCCATAGTGCTTAGCTTCCCTATTTTTAGGCCAGCTCTCAAGGCTAAGGGAGGCTTCCCTATAGGGTAATTAGATTGGGAGTTTTAGGAGAGCTCGAGGGAAAGGTCTCCTAACTTGTTTTGTTTGTGTGAATTGTGTAGTAAGTTAGATTTCACACATGATAAACAATAAATTAAACACTTAAAGATAAATGTGCTCAAGATATAAAATGAAATGAATCATGGCAATTAACAATAAACTTATGGAAATGAAAGTACAACAAACCACAAAACTTTAGAAATTCAAGAAATGTTTAATGAGTGGGTTCATTGTTGAAATTTGTAGCTCGGACAGGTACTTCTACAGTGGCTATGTAGAAGTTGTCCAAAAGATTCTTTTTAGACATTAATTTGTAAAGTGAGTTTATAAAATCAAAGTGACTTTTGTATTCAATGATAAAGTGACTTTGTAATAACGTTGGGTCACTTAAGTGATTTAAGTGATTTCAACGTAAGATTAAGTTGTGATCATTAGATCGTGGAAGGCAAGATTTAATCTTGGCCATTGAGATCTAGGGTTAGGGTTTTATCATTAAAATATATTATAAAAGGAGATCTAGGGAGAGGGTTTCATGCAACAATCTTTAGAGAGAGTATCAAGATCGGTGTGAGAGGCACATTCACTTGAGAAAGAGATTTTTTCAAGCAGGAGTGTATCATTTCATGATAAGAAGATTCAGGGATTGAGGAGTCAATCTGAAGCAGAGCTAGTGCAACAGATTGGGACTATGAGTTTTATCAGTCAATCAGGTTTCCATGATTGTAATTTCTGAATTGTTCTTTGAGATTGAAATTGAAAGATGCGCTTGAGTGCTGGTTTTCCCAAGTTGGGTTTCCAAGGTAAAATACTTGTGTCAGATGATGTGATTTTCTGTATTAATTCTGCTATGCATGTTGAGTTAAGATTCCAATGTGTTTTCAGTTATCATTTTCAGCAGTTAATTGTTGAGGGTTAATAAATGATTGACTGTTAACTGAGTTTGGAATGAGGAAAAAATTAACATCGTATCAGAGCAAACATTCTGAAGGCAGAAAATCAGTTTTTTAGGTATTTTCAGGAGACCTGGAAGAAGGGAAAACAACGAGCATAATATTTTTTTGAGGCAGAAAGTACAGCCAGTACGGTACAGAATCCAAGTGGAGGTGTCAAGGCTCAAAAATACCTTCCTCGCTAAGAGGGAGTGTTGAAATTTGTTGCTCGGATAGGTACTTCTACAATGGCTATGTAGAAGTTGTCCAAAAGATCTTTTTAGACATTAATTTTGTAAAGTGAGTTTATAAAATTAAAGTGACTTTTGTATTTAATGATAAAGTGATTTTGTAATAAAGTTAGGTCACTTAAGTGATTTAAGTGATCTTAACATAAGATTAAGTCATGACTGTTAGATCATGGAATCTTGGTCATTGAGATCTAGGGTTAGGGTTTTATCATTAATTTATATTATAAAAGGAGATCTAGGGAGAGGGTTTCATGCAACAATCTTTGGAGAGAGTTTCAAGATTGGTGTGAGAGGCACATGGTGTGAGAGTGTGTGAGAGGCACATTCACTTGAGAAAGAGATTTTCTCAAGTAGGAGTGTATCATTTCATTATAAGAAGATTCAGGCATCGAGGAGGCAATATGAAGCGGAGCTACTGCAGCAGATTGGGACTGTGAGTTTTATCAATCAATCAGGTTTCCGTGTTGTAATTTCTGAATGGTTCTTTGAGATTGAAATTGAAAGATACACTTGAATGCTGGTTTTCCCAAGTTGGGTTTCTAGGGTAAAATACTTGTGTCAAATGATGTGATTTATCTATTAATTCCGCTGTGCATGTTGAGTTAAGATTCCAATGTGTTTTCAGTTATCATTTTCAGTAGTTAATGGTTGAATGTAATTGTTGAGGGTTAATAAATGATTGAGACTGTTAACCGAGTTTGGAACGAGGAAACAATTAATATTCTTTGCCAAAGTAAATATATCCACAAGTGAAATTTATCAATGGAGGTAAGTCATAGAAATTATGTAGTAGGTAGATTGTGAATATTATCCTTGAATGAGGTCCTCTTGGAGAGAAAATCTTTGCAAAATTGTGCATCCAAATTGATCTCAAATAGCCCAAACTTGTTGAAGTGACTAAAATCATTTCAACAAATGTGGTTTTTTGATCTTAGTGATTTAGATGCCACAAAATTTAGAGTTTAATTGGTTAACAATCTTGCCTTTAACATCCATAATCCATGAGTATGTATAACATCAAGAGCAATGTGCAAAATAAGTGTATATCAATAAGATTTGCACAAAAGAAATTTCCATAATCCTTTAGTAAATGATTTATGAAAGATAAACACTTGTAATTAAACCGTAAACCAATAAAACATTCCAGAAATTTAATATGTGAATACTTGACCTAGATATGAAATTTAGACCATCATCTGTTTCATCATTTACACTTAAGATATCTCACTGTTAATGAAATGTTCAGTTGGACATTTAAAACCACATTTTCTAGTATTATATGAAAGTCATTTGGGTCAATAAACATGTGATGTTATGGTTAAAGATTTACTTATCTGCTACAACTAAATTTCCAGAAATCAAATGCTTGCTGTCCTGGTGAATTACTATGAGCAGAACCAACAAGAACCTTGGAAAAAAAACTCAGGTTGTACCAAAATTTTAAGTGCAGAAAATTATGTCATGAGAAATCTAAGTTTAAGTGCTAGATAAACTCAAAGCACTTCCCAAAATTAAGGATTCTGCTGTAATAATTTCTAGATCTAAGAAATGTGAGTTAAACCACTTGAAAGTCACTTAAAACTTTAGATCTTCAGTGGCAGATTCCAACATCAAACCCTTGCTAAAAATATGGAAATAAAGATTTTTAGGGCTGTTTTTACTGTATGCTAAATGTTGAAAATTAAAAACAACTAACAGAAAATTAGACTAGAAGACTCCTAAGCAACTAGTAAAACTAATCTAGAAAAATAAAACAAATATTTTTTGTATTTTTTTGAAATTAATTCTATTATAAAATGCAAGAAAATGAAGAGATTTTAGTAGTTTTTTGGTTGAAGAAAGTAGAGATAATTAGTTCCTTTAAAACCCTTGGGCTAATGGGGTCTTGGGATCCATCCTCCTTGTAGCCTTGTGTGTAAGTGCTTAACTGGAATCTTTGCAAAATACAAGGCAAATTCCTACCCCAAGCTATTGAAATTTCATGCAAATTTTCAGCCAAGAAGAGTGGCTTCTATGCCACACACTTCCAAGTTATACCCTAGCTTATGCAACTTGATTTGCAGACCTTTCTAAGATAGCCAAACCACAAGACAATCAACAAAGCTAAACCACAAAATAAATAAATGTTATTCCACTTGAACAAATTTACCTTTTAATTGAACCAGGAATATAATTCTTGCTACGATAAAAATAACATGTTACCTCAATAATATGTCATCAAGTTGTGCTAACCATAGAAGAAGAAATCCGAATAGACAACAACCTTTGGATGCAAAAATAATAGTCTTTCCCTCCAACAACAATAAATGACAATGAGAAGTAAGCTCTCTTATATAGAAGAAAAGCTCAACTTCCTCTATAATAGAATAACAATAGATGCGCTAAAACTCTAGATCTATTATAGGGAGTTTAAGATGGAGTAACAAATTACAAAATATACATCAATCTCCTAAAAAACTCCTCAAAGAGAAGGTGCCCCAATAATCATGGTCAAAGCTATGTGAAAATGTACAATACAAGGCCTAAGAGAGAGGGCTCTCAGCTACAATGGCCCAAGATATAACACACCAACCCCAAAACCTAGGGTGCTCCTCTAACCACCCACACGTGTGGTCCAAATGATCAACTAATGGGACATCTACCCTCAAGAATGGTCCAATGAGTAACAAATCTCCTCGAAACATGTGCCAAGTGGTTGGGAGAACCAATTCTATAGGTCAAAGTTTCAAATCCCTAGAGTGCTCCCCTAGAAACTTCAACAATTGTGTCCCAAACTCGCATGCATGGTCCAGTGGTCCAAGTAATGCCTAGAAGATTCTCCAAACGGTCCCAAAGTGAGGAAAAGAAGGTCCAAATGTGATGTAGCAAGAGTCTAGAAGCATCTCCAAGCTCCCACGTGCCAAAAGAAGGTGCCTCCTGTTAAACTAGTAGCAACAAGGAAGGTCTTCCTGCATGCATGTGTTCTTGCATGCAGATGACTTAAAATAGGAAACCAATGGTATTTAATTTGCTTTTCCTAAGTTTACTTTGGAAAATAATTTAAAGTGATCTAAATTAACTTTAGTGAACCACTAGTTAAAGTGAAAGTGAAATTAGGGTTTTTCGCTTTACCACTAGTTAAAGTGAAAGTGAAATTAGGGTTTTTGCTTTACCTAAAGTTATAAAAGAGAGATCAATTGGTGGAGAGAACACACACTTGTATTCCGACAGAGATAGGATACAGACAAGGAGAGAAAAGTCAGACAGAGGATTTAGCCGAGAAGACGGAGGAGTGAGCAGAAGGATCATTGAGCTTCGTACAGCTGGGCTGTACACTCACACTGGAGGGTGTTGAGGTTTAGCTGGGATTTTCTCAGTGATTCTGCCGGGTACTGCATTCGCCAGGTTTGGGTGAATTTGCAGTGATTGTAAAAGTTCCATATTTTCTCATAATAAAATCTATATCTGACTGCTGCACCGGTTTTCCCATCTTGGGTTTTTTCGGGGGTTTCCATACCCAAAATAATAGTGTCAATATTGTGATGTGATGTTGTGAGTTATTTCTCAGTTTTATATTCCGCTGCATACTGTAAAAGATATTCATGTGTGGTTATCAGTTGATATTTTGCATGCACTGTTTAGCCCTAGTTGAATATTAAAGGAAAATTTACATGGTATCAGATCTCTGGTGAGCTAAAGCTGAGAGATTTGCAGCAACAGTGATAGATCAGGGGCAGATCTATAGGAAGACACAAACCTAGACTTGCAGATCTAGGGTTTGACAGGTACACTTCATTATGGCTGTGCGGTTGAGAGTTGAGGATAGACTCTAGGGTGCTCAGAACTTTCCTACATGGAAAGAAAGGATCACAAGGATCCTGGACGTCAGTGATGCAGAGGAGCACATTGACTCCACGAAGGTTGCACCCACAGATCCGGCAGATTTAGCAGCTTGGAAGAAGATTGATTCCAGAGCCATGCTGATTATCATGGATGTAGTGAAGGACCATATATGATCCGGCGGATTATTCCTCTTTGAAGATCCAATATGGTACATGGTTCAGAAACGACGGTTGAAGAAAATCGGACGGCAAAAATACAAAGCATCGGAGGTCGGAAGAGATCTCCCTCCACAACGTCGGGGCTCACATTCTTTTCTCCCTTCCGCAACGGCGGAAGCATAACGGACATTCGGATGGATCGGAAGTTGGAGCGATTCGGGAGCCGCAACAACGGATAGATAAAAGACTTCTCCCTTCCGCAACAGCGGAAGCTTAAAGACGTTCGGAACGGATCGGAAGTCGGAGCGATTCGGTAGCTGCAACGACGGATAGATAAAAGACTTCTCCCTTCCACAACAGCGGAAGCTTAAAGACGTTCGAAACGGATCGGAAGTCGGAGCGATAAGCAGTCCGCAACGACGGCCACAAGCTTGATCGGAAGGACAACGCTTCCGGCAGCCGCAACGGCGGAAGCCCAAAACTTAAAAAATCGGCGAAATAACTCGACGGAATCGGAAAAAGAAGTGGTGCGCCATCCACAACTGCGGAAACCAAAGTAACTAAAGCCTCCGACTCGAAAACCAACCGACAGCCGATTGCGATTGAGACCGTCGGAGCCCGTTGCTTATCCTCTTCCGCAACAGCGGACGAGCAGATGACTACAACCTCCGATTCAAACACTGCAATGCGCATGGCACGGCTTAGCTGTAACAGTTTGGCAAAGCTTTCTTGGCAGGTTATGCCACAGCTGGAATAACGACGAAAGGTATATGAACAGTCTTGATGCCGCGTTTCATGGGATGTGAACAGTCGCATTTCGTTGACGTTTTGGCTCCTTTGTAACGGCAAAGATGAGTAATAAAGGAGGGGAACCAGGGATGGTTCCAGGGGGGGGAACGATTAGAGGAGTTTTTGGAGAACGACAGTGCAACGTTTCTCTGTTTTGAGAAGCTTGGAGAGAGCATTTTGCTGTGAAAACTATCCATGTGCTGTTCCTTTTGAAGTCGACTATTCTCAGTTATTCTTGGCTTCTTTTGTCTGTTGAAGTCCAGTTTTGTAACTTTCAGAGGGGAGGTCTTGAAGACTTCTGTGCATACTGCTGAAATTGATTTGCAGAGTCCAGAACCTTTTGTACCATTTTAAGAGATTAATTGGATCGGTACCCATTGGAGAGGGACCCGGAGACGTAGCCCAGTGGAGGGGGTGAACTCCGTTATCAATTTCTGTTTATGACTCTCTGTTTCTGTGTTTTCTTCTTGGCATCTGTTTATCAATGTTGTGGTTTCCATTCCTGTTCTGAGCATTTAATTTCTGCTAATACTGTCCATTAATTAAACCTGTTGCACGCATTCTTTTACAACAAACTTTTAATGCACTGAAGTTGAGGTCCTATGGATCATATTATGGTATCAGAGCTGGTTGACTGTTGTGCAAGTTCGTGAATGCTTACCAGGTCCAGGTTAAAGCTTGGTGAAGGAGAATTAGTTGAAGGAGATCTTGAGATTGGCTCTAGGAGAACATTCTCAAGAACCATGTCTTCTCCACGAGGGGAAGAAGAAGGACATACTGAACGGGAAAAACCTGTTATTTCTGAAACTGAGTTTCTAGAG